>JAQQAC010023241.1:8849275-8896362 GCA_029783875.1 Phataginus tricuspis
ATCTATCTATCTATCTATCTATCTATCTATCTATCTATCTATCTATCATCTATCTATCTATTATCTATCTATCCATCTATCATCTATTTTATTCTATATAATTTATTATCTACCTACCTATCAATCAGCCAGATCTATAGCAAGAGATTTACATATCCTCAATAGCGCTATCTTTGATATATATATGTATCTCCTATTGGTTTTGTTTCTCTGAAGAAACCTTAACTCAACTATATATTGAGTTGCTACCACATCTCTCTTCCCAGCTCCTTGTTCAGTGACCATGCTGGTAGCTTGGAATTGATGGTGGTTGGGAGTATTTACATCAAGAAAATCAGCAAACGCTATCAATCAGGACTTAACACACGTTCTTCCTTCCACAGAGCTGGTTGTTAGGCATTTGCCAGCATGTCTCAGCTCATTCCCTACCACACTCACTCTGCGCCCCATCCTGACTCCCTGCAGTGGGCAGAGAATGCTAGGCCTCCACCCAAATCTGTTCTCCCCTTCTGCCTGGGTACACCCAGTTGCTGTACACTTCCCAGCCCCTTTGCAAGTTCAGTGTGATTGTGTCCAAGCAGACGTGATGTGGCTGCTTCTGGGCCTGGCCCATAGAACTCGTCATCACACCATCCCCCTATGCTTGTCTCCCGTCTCTGAGGCCACCATGGAAGTCCCATGGGGAAGATGGCAGAGGCCCCACAGTCTGGGCTCCTGAGGGACGGAGTGCAGCCAACCTCCTCTGCTGTCAACCTGGAAAAATCTTGGAGGACTAGGAGAGGAAGAGGGTAACAGCACGGGTCCTCTGCTGTGACAGCTGGTCTTCCCACAGATACCCTCTTGACCTGCATCTTTTTGCACCCTGTTTCAATGTCACCTCCCTGCTCAATGCCCTGTGGTTACATTCAGCATCTTTAATATTTCCCTTATCACACATGCCAAAGGCCACAGAAACCTTCTAAAAGGCCTCCTTCCAGACCTGATGGTCTAACCTATAATTTAAATATACAAAATTTAATTACCTGTAATTATTACCCATACTTAACCCATAATTTAAAAATCAACACATAAGCAGATCAACTATAAATAACACTTTATATGCCGAATAAAAATATTCAGTATTTTTTTGTGTGTGATGAGTTGTGCTTTTTAAATTTTTTATTTTGGTATCATTAATCTACAATTACATGTGCAATATTATGGTTACTAGACTCCCCACTTCATCAGGTCCCCCCACCAACCCTATTACAGTCACTGTCCATCAGCATAGTGAGATGCTATAGAATCACTACTTGTCTTCTCTGAGTTGTACAGCCCTCCCCGTGCCCCCCCAACATTACATCTGCTAATCGTAATGTTCCTTTTACCCTCTTATCCCTCTCTTACCACCCATCCTCCCCAGTCCCTTTCCCTTTGGTAACTATTAGTCCGTTCTTGGGTTCTGTGAGTCTGCTGCTGTTCTGTTCCTTCAGTTTTTTTCTTTGTTCTTATACTCCACATATGAGTGAAATCATTTGATACTTGTCTTTTTCAGCTTGGCTTATTTCACTGAGCATAATACCCTCCAGCTCCATCCATGTTGTTGCAAATGGTAGGATTTGTTTTCTTCTTATGGCTGAATAATATTCCATTGTGTATATGTACCACCTCTTCTTTATCCATTCATCTACTGATGGGCACTTAGGTTGCTTCCATTTCTTGGCTATTGTAAATAGTGCTGCGATAAACATAGGGGTGCTTATGTCTTTTTCAAACTGGGCTGCTACATTCTTAGGGTAAATTCCTAGGAGTGGGATTCCTGGGTCAAATGGTATTTCTATTTCGAGTTTTTTGAGGAACTTCCATACTGCTTTCCACAATGGTTGAACTAATTTGCATTCCCACCAGCAGTGTAGGAGGGTTCCCTTTTCTCCACATCCTCGCCAACATTTGTTGTTGTTTGTCTTTTGGATGTTGGCCATCCTAACTGGTGTGAGGTGATATCTCATTGTAGTTTTAATTTGCATTTCTCTAATGATTAGCAATGTGGAGCATCTTTTCATGTGCCTGTTGGCCATCTGGATTTCTTCTTTGGAGAAGTGTCTGTTCAGATCCTCTGCCCATTTTTTAATTGCATTATTTGCTTCTTGTTTGTTGAGGTGCATGTGTTCTTTATATATTTTAGATGTCAGCCCCTTATTGGATATGTCATTTATGAATATATTCTCCCATACTGTAGGATGTCTTTTTGTTCTACTGATGGTGTCTTTTGCTGTACAGAAGCTTTTCAGCTTGATATAGTCCCACTTGTTCATTTTTGCTTTTGTTTCCCTTGCCCAGAGAGATATGTTCATGAAGAAGTCGCCCTATGTTTTTTTCTAAGAGTTTTATGGTTTCATGACTTACATTCGGGTCTTTGATCCATTTTGAGTTTACTTTTGTGTATAGGGTTAGACAGTAGTCCAGTTTCATTCTCTTATATGTAGCTGTCCAGTTTTGCCAACACCAGCTGCTGAAGAGGCTGTCATCTCCCCATTGTATATCCAGGGCTCCTTTATCATATATTAATTGACTGTATATGTTTGGGTTAATGTTTGGATTTTCTATTCTGTTCCACTGGTCTGTGGGTCTGTTTTTGTGCCAATACCAAATTGTCTTGATTACTGTGGCTTTGTAGTAGAGCTTGAAGTCAGGGAGCGTAATTCTCCCTGTTTTTTTCCTCCTTCTCAGGATTGCTTTGGCTATTCGGGGTCTTTTCTGGTTCCATATGAATTTTAGAATTATTTGTTCCAGTTCATTGAAGAATGCTATTGGTATTTTGATAGTGATTGCATTGAATCTGTAGATTGCTCTAGGTAGTATAGCTATTTTGACAATATTTATTCTTCCTCGCCAAGACCATGGGATGCATTTCCATTTGTTAGTGTCCTCTTTAATTTCTCCTAGGAGCATCTTGTAGTTTTCAGAGTACAGGTCTTTCACTTCCTTGGTTAGGTTTATTCCTAGGTATTTTATTCTTTTGATGCAATTGTGAATGGAATTGTTTTTCTGATTTCTCTTTCTGTTAGCTCATCGTTAGTGTATAGGAAAGCAACAGATTTCTGTGTGTTAATTTTGTATCCTGCAACTTTGCTGAATTCAGATATTAGTTCTAGTAGTTTTGGAGTGGGGTCTTTAGGGTTTTTTATGTACAATATCATGTCATCTGCAAATAGTGACAATTTGGCTTCTTCTTTACCAATCTGGATGCCTTGTATGTCTTTGTTTTGTCTGATTGCCGTGGCTAGGACCTCCAGTACTATGTTGAATAACAGTAGAGAGAGTGGGCATCCCTGTCTTGTTCCCAATCTTAGATGAAAAGCTTTCAGCTTCTCGCTGTTAAGTATGATGTTAGCTGTGGGTTTGTCATATATAGCCTTTATGATGTTGAGTTATTTGCCCTCTATACCCATTTTGTTGAGAGTTTTAATCATGAATGGATGCTGAATTTTGTCAAATGCTTTTTCAGCATCTATGGAGATGATCATGTGGTTTTTGTTCTTCTTTTTGTTGATGTGGTGGATGATGTTGATGGATTTTCGAATGTTGTACCATCCTTGCATCCCTGGGATGAATCCCACTTGATCATGGTGTATGATCCTCTTGATGAATTTTTGAATTCTGTTTGCTAATATTTTGTTGAGTATTTTTGCATCTATGTTCATCAGGGATATTGGTCTGTAATTTTCTTTTTTGGTGAGGTCTTTGCCCGGTTTTGGTATTAGAGTGATGCTGGCTTCATAGAATGAGTTTGGAAGTATTCCCTCCTCTTCTATTTTTTGGAAAACTTTAAGGAGAATGGGTATTATCTCTTCTCTATATGTCTGATAAAATTCAGCGGTGAATGCATCTGGCCCGGTGGTTTTGTTTTAGGGTAGTTTTCTGATTACTAATTCAATTTGGTTGCTGGTAATTGTTCTGTTTAGGTTGTTTTTCTGTTTCTTACTTGGTCAGTCTTGGAAGGTTGTATTTTTCTAAGAAGTTGTCCATTTCTTCTAGGTTTTCCAGCTTGTTAGCATGTAGATTTTCATAGTATTCTCTAATAACTCTTTGTATTTATGTGGTGTCCTTCGTGATTTTTCCTTTCTCATTTCTGATTCTGTTTATGTGTGTAGATTCTCTTTTTCTCTTAATGAGTCTGGCTAGGGGTTTATCTATTTTGTTTATTTTTTCAAAAAAACAGCTCTTGGTTTCATTGATTTTTCTATTGTTTTATTCTTCTCAATTTTATTTATTTCTTCTTTGATCTTTATTATGTCCCTCCTTTGGTGACTTTGGGCCTCGTTTGTTCTTCTTTTTCCAATTTCAATAATTGTGAGTTTAGACTATTCATTTGGGATTGTTCTTCCTTCTTTAAATATGCCTGGATTGCAATATACTTTCCTCTTAGAACTGTCTTTGCTGCGTCCCACAGAAGTTGGGGCTTTGTACTGTTGTTGTCATTTGTCTCCATATATTGCTTGATCTCTGTTTTAATTTGGTCGTTGATCCATTGATTATTTAGGAGCATGTTGTTAAGCCTCCATGTATTTGTGAACCTTTTTGTTTTCTTTGTACAATTTATTTCTAGTTTTATTCCTTTGTGGTCTGAGAAGTTGGCTGGTAGAATTTCAATATTTTTGAATTTACTGAGGTTCTTTTTGTGGCCTAGTATGTGGACTGTTCTGGAAAATGTTCCATGTGTAGTTGAGAAGAATGTGTATCCTGTTGCTTTTGGGTGTAGAGTCCTGTATATGTCTGTTAGGTCCATCTGTTCAAGTGTGTTGTTCAGTGCCTCTGTGTCTTTACTTATTTTCTGTCTGTTTGATCTGTCCTTTGGAGTGAGTGGTGTGTTGAAGTCTCCTAAAATGAATGCATTGCTTTCTATTTCCTCCTTCAATTCTGTTAGTATTTGTTTCACATATGTCGGTGCTCCTGTGTTGGGTGCATATATATTTATAATGGTTATATCCTCTTGTTGGACTGGCCCGTTTATCATTATGTAATGTCCTTCTTTATCTCTTGCTACTTTCTTTGTTTTGAAGTCTATTTTGTCTGATATAAGTACTGCAACACCTGCTTTTTCTCCCTGTTGTTTGCATGAAATATCTTTTTCCATCCCTTCACTTTTAGTCTGTGTATATCTTTGGGTTTGAGGTGAGACTCTTGTAAGCAGCATATAGATGGGTCTTGCTTTTTTATCCATTCTATTACTCTGTGTCTTTTGATTGGTGCATTCAGTCCATTTACATTTAGGGTGATTATCGATAGATATGTACTTATTGCCATTGCTGGCTTTAGATTTGTGGTTACCAAAGGTTTAAGGGTAGGTTCTTTACTATCTAACAGTTTAACTTAACTCTCTTGTTAAGCTATTATAAACACCGTCTGATGATTCTTTATTTCTTTCCCTTCTTATTCTTCCTCCTCCATTCTTTAAATGCTAGGTGTTTATTCTGTACTCTTTTACATTTCCTTTGACTGTCTTTGTGGATAGTTGATTTTATTTTTTGCCTTTAGTTAGTATTTGGGTGGTCTGCTTTCTTTGCTTTGATTTTATTTTCTCTGGTGACATCTACTTAGCCTTAGGAGTGCTTCCATCTAGAGCAGTCCCTTTAAGATATCCTGTAGAGGTCGTTTATGGGAGGCAAAGTCCCTCAACTTTCTCTTGTCTGGGAATTGTTTAATCCCTCCCTAAAATTTAAATGATAATCGTGCTGGATACAGTATTCTTGGTTCAAGGCCCTTCTGTTTCATTACGTTAAATATATCATGCCATTCTCTTCTGGCCTGTAAGGTTTCTTTTGAGAAGTCTGATGGGTTTTTCTTTGTAGGTGATCTTTTTCCTCTTTCTAGCTGCCTTTAATACTCTGTCTTTATCTTTGATCTTTGCCATCTTAATTATTATGTGTCTTGGTGTTGTCCTCCTTGGGTCCCTTGTGTTGGGAGATCTGTGGGCTTCCATGGTCTGAGAAACTATTTCCTTCCCCAGCTTGGGGAAGTTTTCCTCAATTATGTCTTCAAAGACACTTTCTATTCCTTTTTCTCTCTCTTCTTCTGGTACTCCTATAATGCGAATATTGTTCTGTTTGATTGGTCACACAGTTCTCTTAATATTCTTTCATTCCTAGAGATCCTTTTATCTCTCTCCACCTCAGCTTCTCTGTACTCCTGTTCTCTGATTTCTATTCCATTCAGTCTCTTGCACCTCATCCAGTCTGCTCTTGAGTCTCTCAATTGATTGTTTCATTTCTGTAATGTCTCTCCTGACTTTTAGCTCTTGCATATTTCTCTGTAGGTCCATCAGCATTGTTATGACTTTTATTCTGAATTCTTTTCAGGAAGATTGTTTAAATCTATCCTACCAGGCCCTCTCTCTGGGGTTGTGTGGGTGATCCTTGACTGGACCATATTCTTCTGTCTTTTCGCGGTGATAGAAGTGGTCGCAGGCAGGTGCCATGGGTGTCAGCTGGGAGAACAAAGTCCCTTCCTGCTTGTTGTTCTCCTGCCCTTCTCTGCAGCCTGTGCTGGTTACCCGCACACCAGGAGGCAGTCTCTGCAATAATCCCCTGAGCTGTCGTGTTCGGGGCTGCCCTCAGGCTAGCCTAGAGCACTGCAGGGGTTTGCAGCCATGTCTGGTGCATTCTGTGCCCCCTTTTGCCTTCCGGATCTTGCTCTGGCTTCCGCGGCCCTTCCTGGTTAGCTGTGCCCCCGCCAGGAGGAGATTCTGTGTGGCTGCTATGGGTGGGGCCGCTCTCCCTCTGATCCGCAGCTGTGGCGATCTGCCAGACCGTTTGCGGCGCTGGCCCAGGGAACGAATGGCAGGCTGCTTATTGCTGTGAGGAGCTTTGGCGGGGCTGCTTTACCCCATAGCCGGCTAGAGGGCCCGAAATTCCTCAAGATTCCCAGCCTGCTGGGCCAAGTGGCTGGGACGATTTTGTTCCTCTACTGGGCCCTTGTCTCCTTAAGACTTTTAAAAGAGCACCCACTTTTCTTTCATCCCAGGGGAGCCAGCTGTGGGGCCTGCTTGCAGTCTCTGTCTCGGATTTTACTTTTCCAGTTCTTCAATCTCCAGTACACCATGCAATGTGTGTCTGTGCTCCCGGCGCGGATCCCCAGGGCTGGTTATTTAGCAGTCCTGTGCTTCCGCTCCCTCCCCACTCTGATTCTTTTCCTCCCGCCCGTGCGCTGGGGTGGAGGGAGTGCTTGGGTCCCGCCGGGTCGCGGCTTTGTATCTTACCCACTTCGTGAGGCGCTGAGTTCTCGGAGATGTAGCTGTAGCCTGGCTGTTGTCCTGTATCTTCTGGTCTCTCTTTTAGGAATAGTTGTGTTTGTTGTATTTTCACAAATATATATGGTTTTGGGAGGTGATTTCTGCCACCCTGCTCACGCTGTCATCTTCCCAGAATCCTAGTAGCTATTCAGTATTTTTATATAATACTGCATTCTTGAAATATAATGTTCAATATGCTGAATTTAAAATATTCTTTCTAGATTTGTTAATTGCAACATTGTGTGGGATTCATCAAAGGCGAACTTCCCTGCCACTCTGTGGGGGTTGCCTTGCTGGTACACTGAGCATGACCTTGGTTATGCCTGTGGACACCTGCGTGCTGCAAGCTGCTCTGTCCTGGAGGGCAGGGCCTCTCTCCTGGCCACGGTCCCTGGCCTTAGCCCTGTTACCTTAAGCCTAAGTCATCTCTGCCCTTTGACCCAATGCCTCCTCCAGATGCTTAGCTTGGCTTTTCATTTCACTCCCACAGACTGCAGTCCATGGAACACCCTGCCATACACAGCCCAGGCACTCAGAAGGCGCCGGGGGGCCCTGGCCTCCTACTTTTCTGGGTCTTTGGTGTCCTGGGATCCTGGGCAGAGAGTCAGAAGAAAAAGTTGCAGAATCCAGGGCTGGGCACTGAAAAACTCCTAGACACATCAGGCCAGAGCAAGAGGGCTCAGACTAGAACATGAGGCTTTGTTCGTAAAGGCCCTTAGTCATGAGTGTATCCTCAGGCATGCTTCCCAGAGTCCTGCAGCCCCGGTCTGGGGGGCAGAGGTGGCTGAGGGGTAGTGAGTTGGTTCGGACCCCACAACTTTTTGTTTCAACCTCTGTTTTAACATTTGTCACCCAGCACCTTTAACTTTGCAAAAGCTAATGTCCAGGCAGCCGATATCCCAAGGCCTAGTGTGTCTTGAATGGATGAATGAGTGATGGGCTAGCTGGGCTCTCTGGTGGCAGCTGCTGAGAGGAGAGTTTCATTAGGGATTAACACTTGTTCGGGGAATGGGGGGAGCAGGAGTGTCAGAGCACCTTGCCAACCTGTGTCCACCAGCCCACCTGAGAGCCCCGAAGCACAGGGCCCAGGAGAGGGGTCTGGGTTTGGGTGGGGTGGCTCAGGACTATCTACTAGTGCCTTTTGGAGTCATTGGCTGGGGGCCTTCTTGAGAAGAGGGTGACCTCCCGTGGCCACCAGCCTTGCGTAGTCACTGGCTGGGGGCCTCCCAGGATCAGCAGGAAGCCAGCCTGAAAGCCAAGGGTGACCCTAAACGAACTAACAGCTGGAGTCATCAGCTGGCCCTGCTCCTTGCAGCTGGGCAGCAGGTCTTTTCTCAGAGGGGAGTCTGAGCAGCTCAGTTGTCTATCACTCAGGGGTTTCACGGAACTCACAGGCCTCCTTTTTAAGCCTCTGTAAATGTTGAGTTCAGACAAATATTATTCACCTAAGAATCTTTATGTGGAGAACTGTCTGGGCTCCCTATTTAACTGGACAACTTTCAGATAAAGATTTTATTGAACTGCTAAGTCTCACTGGGTTTCTTAGAAGGGAAAGCTCCGGTTAGAGAGCTGGGACGGAGAGTGTGTGCGGGATTCCCTCAGCACTGCAGGAGGGGCAGGAAGGGCCCCTGCCCACAGGCCTGACACTCTGGGCCAGGCAGGCTCCCTGCTGAGCTCCTGCGTATGGCAGACTGAGAGGAAGAAGAAAATATGACCTCACTAGTGGGTTTCTGAGTCCTGGGAACATGATGTGCTGTACTGAGGCTTCAAGGAGCTGTCACACTTCCCCTGAAGCAGGGGGTAGGGGACTCAATGGTGGGGCTACTGCCAGCATCAGCCTCCATAGGCTCAAATGAGCAAACCTGTCCTCACTTAGGTCCAACAAGGAAGCAAGTCTGAAATTATTTCCCCTCCCCAAGAGAGTCAGATTTTAGAAAATGATGAATGACCATCTTGGTCAGTTTTGCATTCTTGAAAAACAAGTCTTTCCTCTTGTGAAAACACCTGCTTATAGAAAGGCAGCAACTGGAACAGATGGAAAGAACAGAAATTTCCCAGGTGCCTTCTCTGTCAGCTCACACCTCCCCAGGGTTATGGCTCCTCCCCTGCCCCACAGCCCCCTCCATGTGGTCTTCTTATCCTTGCCCTGCCCTTTGCATCTTTAATCATTCCTTCTGTCCCTGGCTTTTGCTCAGAGTTGACAGACACTCAAGATCCCCCTACTCTCAAAATCACACCTTCCCTTTACCTCATTTGTTGTAGTGGAACAGAACTTGTTTTGGGGCTATACAGCATGTAGGTGTGTTGGAGGAACCCCCACTATCCCCCTTTTTGGAGGCCATAAGGAACAGATCAGATATGGCCATGTGACCTAGGCTCAGCCCATCGATGCCCCTGCTGGGTTTTGATCTGATCATGAGTGTGTCACCTAAAGACTGAGAGATGGTTAGAGGAACTTCCCAGCACTGGCGGCAGTGACAGTGACCTGCTGTGGTGATGGGGCCTTCCAGTATGGTGGCGGGGCCTGGTGGGGATGCCCTGACCATGCTATTTCTGCAAGAAGATGATCCTTGAGCTTCCGGCTTTTAGGCTCTTGGGAGCCACCATCATTCTTGGCCATTTTCCAAGCCTGGTTCTCTGGCTCCCAAAGGGTTCTGTAAATCTTTGATAATCCTCCAGTAAATTTCCTTTTCTGGCTTTAGCTAGTTTGGGTTGTCTTCCTGTGACTTGCAACCCACGGAGTTCTAACTGATGCCCAGATCAGGCCTCTCGGCCCCTGTTTTTACCCTCCTCTTCCCTCTCACTCCCAAATCTCCTAACTCAGCACAGATGGTGCAGTCGCCCACTTGTCCATTATCTCACAGATGGTATTTCCTTCCTTATTTCCCCAACTGTGCCACCAACCTAATCGCAGCCTGTCTCAGACTGGAAAGCACAGGCGATCCTTCCAGACCATGGCTCCCACCTTCTACAGCCTGGGCTCATATTGCCCAGGTTCTCCTGTTGGTCATGACCCGTACTCAGCTCACCGTGGGGCTGCTGTTGGATGAGGGTTCTCACTCTGATAAACAATTCTTTCCTTCCAACTTTGATTTCATCCTCATCTGCTTCAAAATCTAACTCGTATCTGGGTGTAGATCTCTACCCTTTGTGAGTGTCTGGTGCACACACTGCCTTACTTCAGCCTGCAATGCTGAAGGAAAAACTGTCAACCAAGAATTCAACATCTGGCAGAATTATTCTTCAAAAATGAAGGAGTAATGCAGATAAACAAAACTTGAGACAGTTCATTGCTAGCCGACATGCCCTATAAGAGATGTTAAAGGGGGGCCTTCAGGCTGAAATCAAAGAACAGTAGACAGTAACTTAAATCCACATGAAAAAATATGAACAGAACTACAGGTAAGTATATAGGTAAATATTTAAGACTGTGAATGTATTTTTCTTTGTAACTTCTCTTTTTTCTTATCCAATTTAAAAGATAGCTGCATAGAATAACAATAATAAATCTATGTGTATGAGCACACAATGTATGGAGATGTAATGGGTGATGATAACAATATAAGTGTGTGTGTGTGTGGGGGGAATGGAGATATATGAGGAAAGTTTTGTACCACTGATATTAAAGTAGTATTAATTCAAACTTGTCATAAATTGAGCTGCAATTCCCAAGGTAACCACTAAGAAAATAATCCCAAAATATACAGTAAAGGAAACAAAGGAATTAAAAGAGTATGCCAGAAAATATCTATTTAACACAAAAGAAGTTAGTAATTGAAGATCTGAGGAACAAAAAAAGGTATGTGACATATAGAAAAAACAGCAAAATAGCAGAAGTAAGTCCTTCCTTATCAGTAATTACATTAAATGTAAATGGATTAAAGTTTCCAATTAAAAGGCAGAAGTGGGCAGAATGGATTAAGAAAATACCATCCAACAATATGCTATCTAAAAGAGACTTATAGAAGTCCCCCCTTATCTGTCACCATCTGCTGCTACCCAATATGGGCATCTGTGCTGACTGGGGGGTGGTCTCCTCATCACCACTGGGTGGCAAACCTACCTGGCATTCCCTATATTCAAAATTTATTTTCATAATATTTTACTCTGGTTGATAATAAAACCTAGTTAACATGTGAGCCCCCTCTCTAAGAAACAAAAGCCTCTGGTCCTATGGGAGCTACTTGCAAAATGTGCTTCTGTGGTCCCTGCCAGGACCATCAGACCATTGACCTAGCCTGGCCACCTCTGAGGACTGCCTGGTCCTGTCTGGTCCTTCTACAGCAAGCTCTGCCTTCAAACTGACTTCCATGGACCATCCTGGCTACCTCTGTACTCAGGGCCCACTTCTCTCCTTACCCCCAACTGACCATCTGGCGCCAACCACAGCATTCTGGGCTCTGCGTGGCAATGAGGGAAAGCTGCATGGTAGGTATCAGTTTTGATCTAGCTCTGTGAATATGTCTTAACTTTTACTGGGTTCTTCCAGAAAGCATATTATCCCTTGTATAGCTTTGTGTCTCCAGGGACCTTAATAATGTGTCTCTTAATAATCATCTGTTGAACAAATGAATGAGCCATCTAGGGAAAATTTACAGTGACACCTTGGCTGTAGGTTGGGATAAGGAGAGCTTACGGAGGAAGGGTGTGTCACCTCTGCCCCAAACACAGTAAAGTAGAATGAATGACGGAGAGCCTGCCATGTGCCTTAGTTGTCCAGAACCCTCCAAAACCCTTTGGAGCAAAGGAGTGGCCCTGATGATAAAAAACCTGGGCCCTTCCCCTTGGAGGTGGGCCCTGGGTTGACACACAAACTGCCACACTGAGAGTGTTTTGGGGGCACATCCCCAAAAGAGGAATCTGGCACAGAAGGTCGCTGTGACTCATCTGCTCTAAGAGGAAGTCAAATCGATCTCAAAATACCACTTCCTTAAATCACTGCTGGTTAGAGTAACATTTTTCCTCCATGTGAATAAAATTCCTTAATATTGGGGCAGGTATGTATTTTTCAGTGACTCTTGTTGAATCAGCCTCTGCAGTCACACTTGGCTTCCAACACCAGACTGGCCACTGATGAGAGGGCCTTGACCGTAGACAAATTAGTTAATCTTTCCATACCTGTTTCCTCTTCTTTAAAATGGGGACATGAATACCATCTGGCAAGGACTGTTAAGATTAAATGAGATGATACATGCACATCTCTTTGGATAGTCCAGGAAAACGTAGGTTAAACACCTAATCCCTGACCTTTAGGTCTCATCCTGCTAAGTCCCATCCGGCTAAGACATTTCCCTTCTGAAGGTTCACTTCCTCTTTTGGAAAATGTGGGATTTGGACTAGACAACTTTCATGGCGTCTTCCCGATCTCAGCGGACATGACCAGGTCTACAGAGATGGCCATTTGGGGCCAGCTCTGAGAAAGATACATTCTCATGTCACCTGGAGAAACGTGTGTTGAGCAGTTTGGTTAGGGTGAAAGGATTCTACCATGTTCTCACAATAAGGGGAAGCCCCGTTCCTGACAGCAGTTGTCACTTCTCTGAAAATAATGTTGATTCTCTAGATAACCACTCCTGAGCCACCACGCTGAGCGAAGAGTAGATGAGATATTTACATAAAGCACACGTGACCACTATGCTCTGGTGTCCGGCACCTGGAGGCGTTTTAGAAAGAGTCGATCCAGGGAGGCCCGAGGGTGTGGAAACTACTAGACTTTAGCGACCACAAGACCAGAGTTCAAATCCTTTACCTGCCTACGGGTAGCTCTGAGAACTTGGGCCAGGGGCTTACCCTCCCCGAGCTTCTTCAGCCCCTTACGTGTGAAATAGGGACAATGGGACCTACCTAGCTGGGAGAGTGGGAAGGTAGAGGTCACAGAAGAAGTTCCCACTAATGAGCTCCTTCCCCATGACTCTTACCTTGACAGCAGAAATCGATATGTTATTGTCAAATCACTTTACTGAACAGACTGTGGAGCAGGGAGCTCTTGTAGGTACTTGAGCTCAAACGACGCTGTTAGTTGCGGTCAGGACCCCCTGGCTAGAGGAGGGGCTGGGTGCAGACTGAGGGAGGGCACACAGGAGTCCGGACGGGTCTGTGATTTAAGTCCTTGCCTGTCTGTCTCTAGAATTTACATCTTAACCTAATCATAGCATGCCACTGCCACCAGGACACACTGCGCTGCACCAAAAGGCTTAAGAAACATGGACTTGACATTTGCAATATGCTCGAGTTCAGGGCCATGCCTTCCAGTACAGTTATTTTGCATTTCTGCTATGAAGCACTTCCCCAGCTTTCCTTCAGCTTAAACATGGATGATTCTGGCAGAAATTAGACCAGATGGTGCTTACATTGCCCCCTTTTGGCAAAGGAGAGGTCTGCCAACAACACTCATGCTCACACGCCTGCTTTGCTGGGCTTTCCTTCTGGCCCAGGCCAACTCATGGCATGGAAGGTCTGATGGTGCCTCAGCCTCAAGGCACCCAGGAAATAGTCTCTGTTGCACACCCACCCATGCCCAGCCACCCCAGGGTGCTAGCAAAGGAGTAGATTCATACTTGCACAGCATGCCACCCAACACAGAAAGCACTTCCCCAGATGCTTAGCTCACTGCCAGGAAACCTAGCCGCAGCAGAGACCTGGGGAAATGAGCCTCCAGTTCTTAAGAGTAGCTACATCCCTCCTATGATAGGTCAACTGCAAAAATCTCGCCAAGTCCGCATCCATCTGCATCCATGAGAGACATGTGTCTCCTGCACCCGGTGTTTAGCTCAAATGACTCTGAGTTAGTTGCGGTCATGACCCACGTCAGCCTTAGCTGACAACTAGCAGCCGTCACAGATGTGGGTGAGCCTGTGGACACGCCAGCCAAGGGAGGAAGAGTGCATGAGCCCACGAGAGCTGGACTCATCAGAATGATTACTTACTATTTGAAGGCCCCGAGGTGGTTTGTCATACTCACCCCACCCCACCCCCACGGTGCATCCAGTTATAACAGAGACTTACCTAGCCAGGCCTTTTTGGTCCTTTCTCATGTCCTGATTCTAGCCCAGGAACCCAGCGTGGAAACCTTACAGGGGGTTGGCAAGAAACAGGCTGGGTTTGAATCCTGGTGCCTCCAGAGTCTTAGCCTCTTAGAGCCTTATCCAGACTATGTACCTAGTCCTCAGGGCCATTGTGAAGACTTGTAAAATACAAATGAAACTTCCAAATGGTGCTGAAATTGCATAGGTTTCCCATAAACGGTGGCTGCTAGGAAATGCTACATGGATATTCATTAAGTTTTTGCCTTCAGAATGAAAGCCTTGTCCAACCCACCGGGGCTTCAAGGAAGGTGGCAGATATTCGATCCCTCTTCTCCATACATATTTGTTAATAATCGATGCTACACAAAGCCCAGCAACAAGCACTTTGCAAGGATCCACCTTGGGAGAAACACAGTCCTCACCTCTGAGACACCTGCATAGAGGGCGTGTGTAATGGAAAATGTTTGTCCGGTCTTTGTCCCTGGTTCCTGGCACAGAGCTCCTAAAACTCTAAAATTTCCTGAGTGATAGGAGCATCTTTTGTTATTTATAACGGGCCCCTTTCAATCATCCCTGAGTCTATGCCACTGAAGTGAACATCGGCATGCCCCTAGAGAGCCTCAGGATGGGGGCTGGCCTCCAGGAAGACCAAGCGTGACCAGAGGGCTGGAGTTCTTGGTCCCACCCCTCACTCCCACCCCCCGCCTCTGGGAAGGGGAAGCTCTGGAGGTTGACCTCAGTCACCAATGGCTAATGATTTGATCAACTGTTCCTATGTCATAAAACCTCCACAAAAACCTCTAATGTTGCGGTTCAGAGAGCTTCCAGCTTGGAGGTGCTTAGGAGGGTGGCACGCCTGGAAACGCATGGAAGCTCTGTGATTTCCACCTCCAACCCACACCTTGCTTTATACATCTCTTTCATCTGGCTGTTTCTGAGTTCCAACTTTTATAATAAACCAGGAATAGTAAGTAAAACATTTTTCTGAGTTCTGTGAGCCAGTCTAGCAATTATTGAAACTGAGGAAGGGGTCATGGAAACCCCTGAATTTGCAGGCAAGTTGGACAGGAGTGCCTGGACGCTCTGTTTGGAACTGGTGTCTAAAGTGGGGGCAGGCTTGTGGGACTGAACTTTAACCTGTGGGGTCTGCATTAATCCTGGGTGGTTGGTGTTAAACTTGAATTGAATTTTTGGACACCCAGTTGGTGTTAGAGAATCAGAGAGGGTATGACAGATGTCCAAGGCTATCTGTCCCAGTCTAGCTGTGAGCCCTCAAGGGCAGGGCCAGTCACATCCCCTTCTGGACCTGTGCCCATGACAGGATTTTAGATAGAGCAGAGAACAGAGTCTGTCCCCAGGCAGTGGGGTATAACTTGGGCCTAAGCCCATGGCATCTTCTTCCTCTTTCCAAATTTTCAATATTGAATTTCAGGCTCAACCATTATCTTAAGGGATTTATCAAAGATCCCATCCCTATAACTTTTGGCACACACTGGCAGGGCCCCTAGGTGGGGCTGAGCATTCTGGGCTCTGCTGAGGATGTGAAGAGGCACCAGGGGCTTCATTCAGGTGGTGCTCTGACTGACAAGCCAGAAGGTCTGGGCCTGGGGGGCCTGGGGCTGCCTCAACCCGGAGGAAGGGGCACCTTTCTCGTTTACACAAAGACGCTGTGTAGACTCAGGGCTCTGACCCTGCCCTGTGAGTTGCCTGGAGAATGAACCCAGAGGCAAGGGCTTGAACACAGCGCCCTGGGGAAGTGGGGGTGGGCAGCATGGGGACTGACCCCAGGCCTATTCTCTTCTTTGCGCTGGGCACATGAATCAGACCTTGGGCTCATAGGGTGCCTGACCAGCCGCCTCTCTGGTCGGGATGGCCCTGCCTTCCCAGTCCTGCCCTCGGGCAGCCTCAGAAGCAGCTGGACGTGGCAAGGAGCACACTCGGGCCCCAGTGGCCCATCTCCCTTTAGTGTAGTTTGTTACTGTTTGCTGGGCACACACCACGCGCCAGGTCCCCTACCATGGTCTGCACACATCGCTGCCCAAGGATGTTTTCTTAATTTATGTTTTAAGAGGAAAATGAGGCTCAGAGGTGGTGAGGGATGGGTGTCGGGTCACCAGCTAGCAGGGGCTAAGCCGGCACCTCAACCTGAGCCCGTGTCCGTTTCCATAGCAGGGATGAGAGCACAGGTGTCTGCCATATGGCGCCTGCGTGACGGAGCTGACTTTCTGCTCTGTGGACTCCACCTCCAGCCCTTCAGCCCCCAATCTCTGATAGGCCCAGAAATCTGCTTTCAAGGTATTTGATTCCTCTGGCAGCCCTGATAGCAAATTTAAAGTATAAAGATTCTTCGAAAGTCATAAAGTCATGGACCAATTACCACACGGTAAAGCTCATTCATAGCCACCAGGGGTCACCACAAAATGGGCCTAAACCCCTTCCCATTCTTCATGCAGCCCTCAGTTCCCTGATGGGTTTAAGAAAAGTCATTGATTTTTAAGTTCATTCAGCTTTTTCCTTCTGGTATGGGTGGGGTGGCAATTTCTTAGCTTTTTACACATTAAAGATGAAACCAGAAGCCCAGGTCTTTAAAATGCTTAGAGTAGCTGCACAATGACTATCTCTTTTCAAACAACTCGTGCTGCACCTCCACCTCCCTGCGCCCTGAAGACCCTGGCTCACCTCCCAGAGGCCTGTCGCCCACGTGGAAGGCTTCAGGGGACAGCACCCTTTAGGTCCCTCCCCTAGTTTATAACATGTGATGACTGTGAGCTCCAGGAAGCAGAGATTTTTAGCAGCTCTGTTACCCGCTGTATCCCCAGTGCCTAGAACAGTGCCCAACACAAAAATGTGTTAAGTGCCCAAATGAATTATCAGTCCTTCATTAGGGAACCACTGAGTGAATTTCCCAGGCCTGGCCCCCTTTAACGGCCCTGCTGGCCTTCATCTCTGTGAGTGTCTACCTTTCTCTGTGACCCTCAATTGACTGGTCTTTGGTTTGCACCTCCTGAACACTGGAGAAGTAAGACTGGGTGCCTGCCTCTGAGTATGGAGTCCCTGTGACCTTACACAGAGTCTGTATCAGGCACAAACCCATAATTCCATTTTCTTTTTAAAAAATTCCCAAAGGCAGATCTTAATAGTAGGGTCCAGTGGTTTGTCTGCAAGTGACTTCTATTCATTCAGGAATTAACCTGTGCCTTTCTGTGGACTCTGCTTTTATTAGATATGGAATCCTTATAACAGTTCTGTGAGATACGGCTTATCATGATTTTCCTTTTCCAGTGAGGAACCCATGTGGAGAGACTCTATCGCTTGAATAAGACCACAGAGTAAGCAAGTGATAGAACTCGGGTCCACACCCAGGCCTGGCTTTTTCTAAGGACTATTCTCATCTTTGCAGACTGACAAGGATGCCAGCAGCGCAGTGGGAGGGCTGACTTCCCTTGGGCGCTGGAAAGTTAGAGGGGATCATGACATGTGGCCAAGAGGAGGAGGGAACAGAGGTCTGGGTAGAGGAGCGGTGATAGTTTCTTAACTGAACCCAGGGCTGAGCTGGTCTTCAGGATGCCTTGACTCTTAGATGGCATTTAGGGAAGGTATCTGAAAGTCAACGCCATGGGCATCTGTGTCCCTAGGGTCATGTTTACCTTCCTCACAGGCTACCAGGAGGCTGCTTCCTCTCATCCTTGCTTCTGGGTAATCGTATTATTACCCTAGTAATCCTACAGTATTACCTGCCAGCCATCTAACATGTTGAGAGAAGCCAGTCTGTACCCCTAACCCAGTCATACTGTGGAGAGCTGGATGGGCAAATTCCAGATCTGGGCGGGGGGTCTGATGGCTGTGGCCAAGGGGTGTGGTCGGTGTCCTAGACGCCGAGGTGCGGCTCTGAGCGAGCACCAGGGAAGGGTCCGCTCGGACACTAGCTGTGCGCCCTTGGGAGTCAGCGAATTCCTGAGTCTCAGCTTCCTTATCTGGTCAGCAGGGAGAGCCTCTCCCCCCGCCCGTACAGAGCTGGGGCAGTGTTGACTCAGAACACATGGTTGGTGGGGAGCCATGGGGCACGGAAGGACTGTGAGCTCCACTGCAGTTGGCCGTTTTGCAGCCATTCTCAGGGTCAAGTCGCTTCTCCCAGATGTGAAGGAACAGAAGGCATTGTAGGAAAATGGTTCCCTGAGGATACCTCCTGACTCAACCCCTCCTCGGTGCAGTTGCTGCGGGTGGGGAAGGGCAGGCTTCTGCGTAGCTCCCCCGAGGGCAGTGTATCTGGCAGAGCCTCTGTCTAGACACCTGCTGAGTGCTGGCCCAGCCTCTCCCCAGCCTCCTTGTTCCTGGGGCACAGATGCCTCCAAACTGTGGCTCAGAGCCCAGGAAGGCAAGAGGGCTCGCTCCCGCTAATAGGCGCTGTGTCCCCCTGACATTCACATACTGAAGTCCTAATCCCCTAGTGCCTCAGAATGTGACTGTGCTTGGTGATAGGGTCTTTAAAGAGGTAGTTAAGTTTAAGTGAAGTCATCGGGGGGGGGGGGCCCTGAGCCAAGGTGACAGGTGTCCTCATAAGAAGTCTGATTCAGCTGCCCCTGCTCTGGAACCCTGCCCTGCCCCTGGGCAGCATCAAGACCCTCTTCCAGCTGCCTGCTCTGTCGTCCACCCTCCACCAGAGCCAGGTCCTTCTGCAGACTGAGATCTCTTTGAGAGGTGCTGCAGTATCTCTGCATGTGGGCCCAAGCATCTAGAACAGAGACTGCTGGCCAACAGTACAGGCTCAGGAACCGTTCGTAGAGCTGTGGCTAAGCTGTGCTTGGTGGAACAGTGAGGGGCGAGCAGGGAGGGAGGTGCAGGAGACAAGGGGAAGCGGCGGCCACAGCAGCACACACGCTGTGGGTCATCCGTTGGTTCAGCTCCTCAGCTGGGAGCAGAAGCTGGGCCAGCCGCTGCTCCACCTTCCCATGGGGACTCCCTCCGTGTCTCTGACTGCTGGGCCAGGGGTGTGTGTGTGTGTGTGTGTGTGAGAGAGAGAGAGAGAGAGAGAGAGATTAGCTCTGTGATGAAGGGCCTGTTTTCTGCAGGATTACTCTGTACCACCAAAAACAACCGTCCTGCTACCCAGCTGGAAACCTGGACATTCCCTGCATGTCCCTTGTCCAGCACTGCCAAGCCGTGTCCATCTCTTCTCTGCAATATCTCTTCAACCTGCTGTCCCCATGATATTCTTACTGAATATATGCAGTAAGACCTCACTCATATTTCAGTCCTCAGGAAGGCCACCTGACCCCCATTAGTCCTCTCTCCATGCTATTCCTTCATTTGACAGTTATGAAACCTGTACTACCAGTCAGGCATCATTCTAGGCACTGTATGGACAGCTCTAACCTTAACTTTTCCCTTCCCCTCCTTATTCTAAGTGGTGTCTGAATAGTGACCGAAGGGATGGTGGCAATGAAGCCTGCAGGCGGAGCCTATGTATTCATAGAAGAGGAGAAGCAGATAATGCTGGAAATAAATACAGAGGAAGCAGGGCTCCTACCGATGTCTGAGTGACGAGTCAGCAAGTCCCCCTCCTAACAGCAACTAGAAATCTGGACAAAACTGACCAAAAACATTTCTATACTCTAGAACTTGGCCAAAGGTATGCAATGACCTCAACAGCAATTACGCTTGAAAAACTGCTGCCTTTTGGTAAGAACAATGGGGGTCTGCGGTCTTTTTGCCTGGGGTGCTTCTAATCCCAAGGTCACCAGCTTGGTCCTCACAGAGGTTTCCCAGGGTGGGGCGCATCATGGGGACCAGCAACTTTGCTGACAAAGTCACAGAGGCTCATTCAATTTTGAGTGGCAGGGGACGCTCACACCCCGCAGCACTGTGAGCGGAGCGGACAGTCCAGGCAGCAGGTGAAGGCGGAGAGCCGACGCCCAGCCTGAGACTGCACCAGACGCAGCGGAGGCCGGAGAGGGCTCAGGGTACCGCACGCTCTGACCGTGGGCACGTGCAGAGGGGCTCAGCAGAAAGTAAAGACGAGGGAAAACTTGAAAATTAACAGTTTTGAGAGCATTTCCCTGGCCTACACAAACCTACTGGCAAAGAATGGAAACTTTACTAGTTCAACATTTGGACATAACATCTATCTGTCCAGTAATAGGCTCTTTACTGAATTATACGGAAAGACGGTTGACTCCTAGGAAGCCAGGCTTAAAAATAAAAGGAAGACTACAAAACAAATCTAAGCAGAGATATTAGCGGTTGAATATTGTGGAAGCGGGGGATGGGGGTGGACAGATTTAACAGATTCAGCCCAGGGTATAACACGGTGCCGACGAGTTAAGGATGTAGGACATGATGTGAGGGGTGGTGGTGGCCTGGAAAGTGGAGTGACACGGGAATCCACGGCATGTTTTGAGTAACAGAACTCATCATATTTAGGTTTAAAGAGCCTTGTTCCTGCTCCAGTATTGAGAAGAGGTGGACCGGCTGTGGATAGAATCAAACAGACTGGTGAGGAAGCCTTTGTAGGACGCCAGGTAACAGCTGCCTTTACACCCTGATGCCAGGTCATTCTGCCCATAAACAGTTCTGGTCTCATCAGTTCTATGCTTAGAACTTTCAATAGCTCACTATTGCCCATGAGAAAGAGTCCAAGTTTCTCAAGATGTCATCAATCTGCCTTTCACCCTGCCACCCACCACTGCCCTTCCTATAACTTCATTCCTCTGTTTTTGAGTCTCCTAGTCTCCCAGGACATGCCATTGCCTCGCCACCTGGGTTCCCATGGTCTCCTCCCACCCCTACCTTTGCAGTCTGGAGGGGAGAGGGTGTGCTTTGTAGAAAGGCCACGTGAGCAAAGCCACAGAACTGGGGACGCACAGCAGAGGGCTGGGGTGGAGGGTGCCCACTCTAAGCTGCCCCATGGGCTTGGCCCTGAAGATGAGCTTGTGAGTCAAAGAGTTGGGGGTCTGCAGGAGTGGCTGGATTCAGAGCTGCCTCCTTCTTTCTGGCCTCTCAGGTCCCATAAGGGCAGAGGCCACCATCTTTCTTTCCACTATGATTCAGACACATGGTGGCTACTCATGGGGGGGGTGCCATGGGTCCTTGGCAGAGAATGAGCAGGAATTTAGAAGCTGGTGAGAAAATAGGCTGTACTGGTGCAAACTCACAGGCCAGTGCCACAGAAGAAGCTAACAAGTGATGTGGCCAAGGGGCTGCCGTGGCTACGTGAGAACCTCAGCACAGGGCCCTGGAGGAGAGACCAAGACCCGCACAGTCTGGCCTCTGACCTTCTGCTCCATGGCAGGCCCTTGACAGGACCACACTGTGGGAAAAGCGAAGAACTGAGGTAGACAGCACAGTTTAACCCCAAAGAATCTTCCATTTGCCCCAATTCCCTGAACATTATAGTTTAAAACAAGCTCAAGTTCACTAATAATCTCCTCCAGAATCTATAGGGTGGAAAGGAGAGACAGGCAGACAGACAGACAGAGACAGAGAGAGAGAGAAACCGAGAGGGAGAAAGCAAGAGACAGAAGGGCCAGCCTAGGGAGCCCAGGGTTGTGGGGGAGAAGACCCTTCTGTGCTGGCTGAGGGTCCCCCCCTCCCCAAGCCTTCCATGGGTGACAGTGCGGGGCCTTTTCGACAAAGCCGCCGAACTTTTTGTAGTGAGACAGTGATTCAGAAATTAATTCATCTAAAGGAACAGAGTACCGATGCATGCGACCATGTGGACAAGCCTCAGAAACACTATTCTAAGTCAAAGAAGCCACTATACCCAAAAAAACCCATGTTGTATGATTCTATTTATATGACGTATCCAGAATAGGTAAGTCCATAGAGATAGACAGCAGATTAGAGGTTGCCAGGGCCAGGGGAGGTGGGAAGTAACTGCTTGGTGGGTACGGGGTTTTCTTTTGGGGGTGATGAAAATGTTTTGGAACTAGACAAAGGCGGTAGTTGCACGGCGTTGTGAATGCACGAATCGCCCGTGTTCACTGTAACCTGGTTAATTGTACGTGAATATCACTGCAGTGAAAAATTAGTTCAACCAGATTTGTTTAAATTCAGGTATCACCTGCAATATTTCATTTGTCCTTTTCTCAAAGCATTAGCATCTGTACTCAAAAGTCTGGGGACGTCTGCTACACCATGGAAGTCTGGTGGCTGGAACCTTCCACAAAAGGAAGTGACTTTTCCTTTCAAATCAGATGATATTATAAACCCAGCTGAGAGGAAAAATATCTGGAGATTTGACAGGTCTCCCCCACAATGCAATAAATAAAGGTTAATTCCAGCTGCTCCCCACCTGCTATTGTAGAGAGGGAGTCAGGAAGTCAAACATCATGCACAGAGCTTGGTTCCCCATCAGACCAGAGCAAAGGCTGCTGTGTGCCATTTGAGGCCTCCCCGGGCTTACTCTGGGGCTTCCTGGCCCTGGTTACACATTAGATTCACCTGGAAATTTAAAAAATATGCTGATGTCTGGGTCTCATCAGACCAATTAAACCCAAATCTCTAGTATTTAAAAATACCTGGGGAATTTTAAAAAGCTCCATCATGATTCTAGATGATCAACATGACCTTGGATGACCCCGTCCCTCAGGCTAGAAACCAAGAGCACAGGTCATCATACTTCACAGAGAATAAAGTAAAATTCTTACCCAAATATCTGGCTGCAAACGTTCTTCTCCGGCTGGATGCTGTCGGCAGCATAATGAAGCTGAACATCTATGTGCAAATCTCCCGTATATCCTTTTTATAAAGAACCAACCACATCCTCCAGCAGACAAGCTAATTCCTGTTTTCCAGTAACAAGAGATCCGCATCTATAGAAAAGAAATATATTTAGCATGCCCTTTATCGGGTGTTTTCTTGGATTTCAAACAAGAAACTTCACTGTGAGAAATTAGTCCCTTAAATGCAAGCGTACCCAGGGATCTTGGAATGACCTTGGGCAAAGTCACGGGACCTCTGGGTATCAGTTCCTCAAGTCTGTAAAATGGGAACAGTAATGACAGCAACCCCTCAGGGCTGAGGGAGGATCATGGTTGGCAGGTGTAAACAGTAAAGCCCTCCGCACACATAAGATGCTATGGTCGATCTTTCCAATCAGCTGACCTAAATCTACACGGAGCCGTGTTTTCCACAGAACCTCAAAGACAGCTACAAACAATAACGAGCAGATGTGCAGCGTGACTTCCAGGAGGCTGTCCGTGGCCCTCATCTGGTGTGCGTGGCAGCGCTGTTAGCGGGGGGGCTTCAGGACACGGTCCCCACCCCCAGTTGGAGAGGCACAGCTTCAGTGGCACCCCGTGGCAGACCCTCACCCTGGCCACTCATAACATAGGCTTCTTGCTCTGTATCTGGGAAGTTAGCACCATTATCAAGTAATTTACAGTTGTGGAACATCCGATCATGAACAGCCAAGTGACGTTCATGCAGCCATCAACATCGTAGATGTGGCGGCCTTGGCAGTCGGAGGGAAAGGCAGCTCCCAGGGGGAGGGGTTATCCTGCTTAAATGCATATGGAGTTTACAGACACAGAGGAGCCGCTTCTGGGAGGACACCTACCAGAAGGTTCTTCCCACCACCCCTCTTGTCTCCTTTGCTCCCCTGCATCTGCTGTACTGAACCGGCATCGTGTGTGTGATTACAAGAACCAGTCACTGTCACCCAGACATGCACAGCCCGCCCTCACTGAGTGCGGACCTCTTGGTCCCCGGCGCCGCAGGCTGCAGGAAACCGGGCGTTCAGGCCGTCACCACGACAGGAGGCAGCCGCGGGGCAGCATCACCTCACTTGCTCCATGCCTCGCCATCCACGGTCAGCCCCTGCTGCTGGTACTCTCTCAGTGGAGCATAGGGACAGTACACAGGAGGGGCCGAGCGTGCCGTGGGGACTGCTCTGGGGCAGCTGGGAGGGAAGAAGGCAGTGGAGGAAGAGCTAAACTGCCTGAAGGGAACACCCAAACCCCAAACCAGACAGGCTGACGTGCCCTTGGGCCGAAGCAAACAGTGGGTTGGCTTGCAAAGGGAAGTGGTGCAGAGTGAGAAGAGAGATGAGTCCCAGAATACATAGGCAGAGATGGAGTCAGAGCCCGGAGCTAGAGGAGTGGGGCAGCAAGCCGGAGAACCCTGGAGCTAGGGACAGGCCTTGAGACACTTAGGGACCCAGGATGACACTTCTCTGTATGCCCTGAGCACGTGGGACCGGGAGGGTGATGGAGGGGAATGGGGACTGAGAGGAAGAAGCCCATCTGGTGTGGTAGGGGCTTGAGAATGAAAAACTGTGGGTTAGTGCCCAGGTTTTTTCTCTTCCTCATAATGTGAATTTGGACAAGCTACTGAAATAGGGTTGCCATATTTAGTAAATAAAAATACAGAATGCCCAGTTGTATTTTTAGTATAAGGGCATTCTGAATATTGTGTGGGACGTAATGTCTACTATAAAGGTATTCAGTGTTGATCTGAAACTTAGATTTAATGGGTGTCCTGTATTTTATCTAGCAACCTTATACTTATACCTCCTGAGTATCTATTTTATCTTTGGTCAAGAGGAGGAAATCAGGTAAGAACCTTTCAGTTTCTAGAAACAAAAGACAATTAAAACTGGCTTAAAACGTAAGGGGGAATGTATTGACTCCTTTAGTGGGAAAGTCTTCATAATATGGACTTCAAGTACGGCTGGATCCAGCAGCTTGATACTATCAAACTTGTCTGTTTTTTTCTCTAGTTCTCCTGTTTGCTTCCTGAAGTGTCTGCTTTATCCTCATCAAGGCTGCCTTTTTATTAAAAAATGCTGGACACCAGCGTCAGGAGCTAACATCTTTATGTCCAGCAGGAAGAAAGAGCTTATCTTCTAGCGTCTCTCTCAAACACGCTGGGACACTTTCTCTCCCTACGCTCCCGAACATCTTCTCTTGCCCCAAGGCCTTGATTGGGTAACCAGTCCATCCCTGAACCAATCCCAATGGCTGAAGAATAAGATGTACTGATTGGCTAAAGAAACTGGTCTCATCCCAGGAGGTAGGTGGAGCTGGCTTCCACAAGACACTTGGGCTGGTAAAGGAAAGAGGTAGATGGCAGAATAGATGCCAGGGCACTGTGACCAAGGGAAGGGAAGAAGGGCTCAAAAATACAATGCCCCCTGCAGGTTGCTCAGAGGGTCTGGCAAGTGAGACCGCCTCCCAGTGTGTGCATGCATGTCCGTAACACAGTCAGTCTTCCCCTTGGACATACGGATTGCCTTTTCTTTGCCACCCCTCATCCTTCTGGCCAGGCCTCTGACCCAGTCTCCACTCTGGGGTCACAGAACAAAGAGGCCTCCCTAGGAGACAGGGAGCTGGGCCTCTGTAGTGGCTGTGCCAGCTGCCCCTCACTGGTCCCCCTCTACATCATGGGGGTTGGGGTGTATGTTGCGTGTGTGTGGGGGCATGACTGTACCAGAAGGGCTGTTTGGAAGAGTGACATTCCCTGACCTCAGCCTGCAGTGGGGATGACAAGGCCCTAGGGCGTGGGCATCTGCTTTGGGGGAAACGTGGGTGGAAGGGCAGGTTGGCGGGCTCTGTTTCCCAGCTGGGGGGCAAGTGACCTCCAGGGAGAGGGGACAGGACTACTGCTCCCCGGTCACACCCCCAGCTCTCACCTTCCCTTACCCACCTTTCTGGGCAGTGGCGTTCCAGGGCGGGCCACGCCCCAGCCAGGCTCAGCGCAGGGGAGGCACGGCCCCCGGCCTGCCGAGTCGCCCTGGAGGGAGCCGGCTGGGGGTGACTCAGCCCGGAGCAGCTTGGGTTGGTGCGGGCCACACAGCACACAGGTCACCGTGGGGGTGGGTGCTGGGGTCGCCGGGTCCTTCTGGACTCTGTCCCCGGCATCACCTACCTGCAGGCATTATTAGGAACGCCGGCGAGCACCCAGTGTGCACCAACTGTGGGCCAGACACAGTGACCTAACGGCCCCCTGAGGCGAGTCACTTCAAGTCACCCAGTTCAACAGGACGAAGGTGGGGTTCAAATCCAGATGTCTCCAGGGCTCACTACGTCCCCAGCCCTCAGGCTGGACAAATGGCCCGTGTTGTCCTGGGCTGGTCCGGCCATGTGTTGGCACCTCGTTCATCTCCCACAGGGGCCCTGGCTACGCCGTGTGGGGGCCCAGGGCGATGAGCCCCCCGTCTGGGGTGGGCAGCCGGACCCTCGTGGGCCGGAGCCGGCCGGGCTTCCAGGAAAGCTGCCTGGGTGTTGCCCTGCAGGGTTCTGCTCACCTGGTCCTGGGGCGCCGGGCACCTTCCCCTCCGCTGCCGGGAGCCTGCGTGGGGATCCTGGCTGCGGGCGCCGCCGGGAGGGAGCGCCGGGCTCCCTGCCCCCGCTCCCCACCCCGTGCGCCGGCGGCCGCGGCCCTGCCCCTCTGTCCCCCGTGTGACGGGCAGGACTGCGAGGGAGCCGGTCAGCCCGAGCATCGCCAGTCAGACCCAGGCTCCCGGCTCCTCCGGGCCTCTGGGGGTGATGCGACGGTGGGCGTCCTTGGCCTGCTGAAAGGCTGCAGCCGCCTCGGGAAACGTTTCTCGGGCGAGGCTGACCCCTGCCGGGAAGGGCTGGGTTTGGGCCGCGGCCGGACGCCAGCCTGGAGTCTGACTTGGCGCAGAGCGCCCCCTGGCGGGCGCCGTCTGGTAGCGCCTCACCGGTCCGGGACCACGGCTCCCTTGCAGCCCCATTTTCGCATCTCTCCTGGCCTCCGGACCCGCCAAGCCCCTCACGCTCCCTGGGGCTTTCTACACTGTGTGGGGCCCCTGGGAATATCTCCGCGGAGTCCCCCTCCGGGCAGTGAACGCCACACAAGCCGGCTCAGGCCTGCGGCTGCAGTATAGGAAGGAAGTCGGAGCTGGAGAGGTGACGATTAGCAGGGCAGGAGCCCCGGTGGCAGCGGGGAGGACATTCCAACCAGACCCCAAGTATCCGGTGGCAGCAACCTCTCACCTCACAGAGAGGGATACTGAGGTCAGAACGGTTCGGCAAAGTTCCCAAAGGGACAGATTACAAGTGGCATAGCTAAGATTTTAAACCAAGGCCAGCTGACTCAAGCCCTCCTGAAAGTCAAGGCCGAGGAGGCAAGCAGGCGGTGGCCCTCCCTGACCCGGTCTGCGGACGGGGCCCTGGCAGGCAGAAAGCCCCTCGCTCTGAGGGTGGGCTGGCCCCCTCACCGGGCTTGGGGTGGCCCCTCAGTCCTGTCCTTCCTGACCGGGGCTGGCTGCGGACTGGTCGTCTTGGGAAGTCCGATCCAGCATCTGTGCAGAGCCAGGGCTGAGGTGGGGGCTGGGCCGGTGAGAGGCAGGCTCATCCCCCGTAGGTACTGGGGTAGATGCCGCCAGCCCCTGATGCCCTTGGGAGGGCGACCGCCCGGGCAGGGGCTGCTGGCGCATGTCCTTCTGCAGGGCCGGCGCTCAGAGCCTCTGGGAAGCACGGTGTGCTGTCCTGCTCTTGGATGTGGCCAGTTCTGCCCCCATCGAGGCCTTGTTCAGAAGGAAGCATATCAGATGCCCTTTGTGCAGGCACTGAAGTAGTGCTTTGCGCTGTAGCTTCCCTGTGCGTGTGATCAAACCCTCCTGCAGGAGATTAGTGCCCGGGTTTGCATTTGTATTAGAAATCAGCAGCAGTGGAAGAAAACATGTCTGTCTTGAATGTTTAACCCAGTGTGCCCCGGTGCAGGGAATCTCCGGGGGAGCCGGCAGCAATTGTACCAGCCTCTTGGGCTTTGACGGGGGCCTCCCGCTGCCTTCTGTGAAGTTGGGGTCCTGTGTAGGGGCTCAGGCACCTAGAAGCTCCCAGAAATCAGGGCGGTCACGGTGACCCTCTGGAGGCTTCTGCTCAGTGATCTACTGAGCCCCAGCCGTCACATTCTGTCAGGCCATGCTGGAGATCTCATTTAATTAAGAATTCTTGGACTTTTTGATTTTAGAAAGCAAAGTTGTTTTGTTTTTCCTAGTTGTTACAACCTCTAAGCACTGGAAGGCTATATACTGTTTTGTGCTTGTAAATATTTAAGTTGACGCTGGGGCCCAGGGATTGTGTCCTGTCTTTTTTGAAGAGTATTTCCCATTGTAGGGTAGAAGACACTGAAATATTAATGAATATGGGTGCAGGGCAATCCTGACTGTAATTGCCAACCGTGGCCACTAGATGATGCTCTCAGCACACTACTTCATACATCAACGGGCTTTTCTGGCTGCACTGTCGCGGGTGTGAGGAGCTCTTGCCAGGAGAACGGGCTCTGGAGGCCCCAGGGGGCTCAGAGGAGTCATTTGTATACCACCCATGGGAAACACATAGTTCTGGGCTGTTCAGGGGGTGGGATAAGGGTGAGGCACCTAGAGTGCAAATTTTAAGGAAGCCATGAGTGTCTCCTTTCCCTCCCCCTCATCCAGGCTTCCATGTGTCTGTGAGGAGTGGCATGGGCCCTGGGCAATGCCCCCTAAGACCTCAGGAGAGAGGAAGATGCTTTGACCTTAACGCTGGTCAGCTAGGGCTCGCACAGGCCCCTCATCTGCCCCCCGGAGGGCGTGGCCAGGATAATCGGAGGTGCTATCTGAGAGCGGATGGAGAGGGATGGCAGGTGCAGCCCCACCCCCAGTCCCATTCTGAGTCTGGGGCGAGTGTGAGCGTGGTGGCCGGCCAGAGGGGCCCGCAGGGCGTGGGGGTCGAGCCAAGCACCACCGGGGAGGCCCCTCTCTTGTCTGCAGCCCAGGCAGGCCCCAGCCGTTTGTAGCTTCTGCGCATGGCGGCCCCCCCCCGCCCCGGAGGTAGAGGACCCAGGGGAGCGGCGGTGCTCCAGCCGAGGGCGGAGGCCCTGACACCAGCTGCAGGCGGGTCTCTGCCCCGGCTTGAGTCCCCAGAATCACCGGTGACCCTGAGAGTGTCCATACAGCCTGCAGTGTAGCGTGCAGAAGCTGGATGTGGAAAGCTGAGTTGTGAAGAGGGCCTGGGATGCCAGGTGGCAGGTATATAGGTGGATGAAGAAAACAGCAAACATTTTGGTGAATCTAAATCATCATTGTGTATAAACAAAGTGACGGTAATGAATTAAGGTGGGGGTGTGAATAGGTGGAACTATATAGGAATGAAACTTAAAATCCAAATCTGGTGCATATTTTACATTTACAGGACATCTCAATTTGGATGCAAAAAATATTTTATCTGTATTTAGATTTCACAAAATTTAGAGCTGAAAATGATTCACCTAACCAAATTGTTCCAAGCATATGTAAAAACTTTTTGACAACTATATGGTTATCCATTAAAAAATTTACATTAGTTAATTAAACTAAAAAATTAATTGTTCAGTTGATCCCATTTCAAATGTTCATTAGCTATAGATCCTCTGGTTTTTTTGTATCATTAATATAAAATTACATGAGCAACATTGTGGTTACTAGACTCCCCCTATTATCAAGTCCCCCCCACATACCCCTTTACAGTCACTGTTCATCAGTGCAGTGAGATGCTATAGAATCACTACTTGTCTTATCTGTGTTATACTTCCTTCCCTGAATCCCCTCCCCCTTCCCCCCACCCACTACATTATGTCTGCTAATCGCAATGCCCCTTATTCCCTTTGTCCCTCCCTTCCCACCCCCCACCCCCCACCAAGTCCCTTTCCCTCTGGTAACTGTTAGTCCGTTCTTGGGTTCTGTGAGTCTGCTGCTGTTTTGTTCCTTCAGTTTTTGCTTTGTTCTTATACCCCACATATGAGTGAAATCATTTGATACTTATCTTTCTCCGCCCGGCTTATTTCACTGAGCATAATACCCTCTAGCTCCATCCATGTTGTTGCAAATGGTAGGATTTGTTTTCTTCTTATGGCTGAATAATATTCCATTGTGTATATGTACCACACCTTCTTTATCCATTCATCTACTGATGGACACTTAGGTTGCTTCCATTTCTTGGCTATTGTAAATAGTGCTGCGATAAACATAGGGGTGCATCTGTCTTTTTGAAACTGGGCTGCTGCATTCTTAGGGTAAATTCCTAGGAGTGGAATTCCTGGGTCAAATGGTATTTCTATTTTGAGTTTTTTGAGGAACCTCCATACTGCTTTCCATAATGGTTGAACTAATTTGCATTCCCGCCAGCAGTGTAGGAGGGTTCCCCTTTCTCCACATCCTCACCAACATTTGTTGTTGTTTGTGTTTTGGATGTTGGCCATCCTCACTGGTGTGAGGTCATATCTCATTGTGGCTTTAATTTGTATTTCTCTGATGATTAGCGATGTGGAGCATTTTTTCATGTGCCTGTTGGCCATCTGAATTTCTTCTTTGGAGAATTGTCTGTTCATATCCTCCACCCATTTTTGAATAGGGTTATTTGCTTTTTGGGTGTTGAAGTGTATGAGTTCTTTATATATTTTGGATGTTAACCCCTTGTCAGATATGTCATTTACAAATATATCCTCCCATACTGTAGGATGCCTTTTTGTTCTGCTGATAATGTCCTTTGCTGTACAGAAGCTTTTTAGCATGATGTAGTCCCATTTCTTCATTTTTTATTTTGTTTCCCTTGCCTGAGGAGATGTGTTCAGGAAAAAGTTGCTCATGTTTATATTCAGGAGATTATTCTGTATGTTTTATTCTAAGAGTTTTATGGTTTCATGACTTACATTCAGGTCTTTGATCCATTTGAGTTTACTTTTGTGTATGGGGTTAGACAGTAGTCCAGTTTCATTCTCTTACACGTAGCTGTCCAGTTTTGCCAACACCAGCTGTTGAAGAGGCTGTCATTTCCCCATTGTATATCCATGGCTCCTTTATCGTATATTAATTGACCATATATGCTTAGGTTTATATGTGGACTCTCTGTTCTGTTCCATTGGTCTATGGGTCTGTTCTTGTGCCAGTACCAAATTCTGTTGATTACTGTGGCTTTGTAGTAGAGCTTGAAGTCAGGCAGCGTAATTTAGCCTTACTGTTTTGCACAATGCAGCACTAGACCTTTTAAAGTAAAAAATTTAAGGGTAGCAAGTAAAGAACAGAAGTTGAATGTATAATTTCTAAGCCAGGAGAGGGAGATGTGGACAAAAAACTAAGAATACTTAGAAAAATTCAACAGAAGGATGAAAGGGAGGAAACAAAAGAAAAATAATTGTAAACAGAAGCATGAGGAAGGTTAAAAAAATGTCTGCACATATCAGTAACCATAGTAAATGTAAAGAGGTTAAGCTCACATTTTAAAAGGTAGAGGTACTTAGGTTAGATTTTAAAAAGATCAAATTATAGCTATTTGTCAAGAGATATACCTAAAACATAAGAACACAGAATTTGAAAATAAATTAATTGAAAAGGGTATGCCAGATGAATAGTAGCTAAAGAAAACTGTTGTAGTAATATCAATATAAGATAGATTAAGGAAAATGCTTTATATTGAAGATAAAGATTGTTCATTACAAGATGGTAAAAGCCTTGAACTTAGAAACACCCAATAACAAAGCTTGGAAGAAAGAAAGCAAACAAACAGAACCCTATGATGTAATGGGAAGAATTTGACAAATTCATGACCTTAATGGAAATTTTATGACAACACTCTCCAAAACTGATAGAACAAACAGAACAATAAAATATTAGTAGAGAAGTAAAGATTTTGAAGAATACAATAAGCAAGGTTGATATAATAGAAATATACAGATGCCTTTACCCATAGAGTGTTTGCAGAAATTGAGCATATACCACTTCACAAAGGAAGATTCAATAAATAAGCACTAAAGATTTGATATTATTCAAAGTTCTCTAACCTCGATGCAATCATATTAGATATTAATAACAAAAAGCTAAAATAAAGGACATATATCTAAGTATGAAAACACACTGTTAATGCATGACTCCAAGGAGATATTGGGATAAAAATTACAAACTATTTAGAAGTGAATGCAACACAACACATTTTAAGACTTATCATACGTAGCTAATGTACTTTAAACAAAATTTATATTATTAAATGTGTATACCAGAAAACAAAAAAGATAAATTAAGTAAGCATCAGCTAAAGATGTTAAGAAGAAGGTAGCATGTGAGGATAGGTTTTTTTTCCTTTCCAAGTTTAGCTTTGAAGGGGCTGGGAAAAACAGGTTCTCCATGCTCTATGTAATTTCTAACTGTTGGAAGTCTCCAGGGCTTAGGCCTGGGCTCTTTCTCTCTTGCGCATTCTCCCAGGTCATTTTATCCATTTCTACAGGTTTAAATATCATGTGATGAATCCTAAATTAATATCTACAGACTGTGCCTCGTCCCTAAGCTACAGGTTTCCTTTTCTGACTGACTCCTTTACCCTTACTGGTTAGCATTTCAAACCTAACATCTTTAAGACTGGTGCCTCAACCTGTCCCAAGCTTGCTTCTCGTCTCCATGTCAGTAAATGTTACTGCCCACGCTAACTTTAAGCAAAAATCCTAGAGGTACTTCTTGATTTTACCTTCTGACCCATTCCATGAACAAGCCTTACAATGACTTCTGTTTTCAAAGTACATCCCAAATCCATCCCTTTCTCCCTGTCCTCACTATTATCATCCGAAAGAGGCCACGATCATTTCTTGTCTGGCCCTATACAGGGAACTTCTTTACTGACTTCCACACATGCTCCTTTATCCCCAGGCCATTCTCCACATAGCAGGAAAAAGTAAATCCGAGCATGCCATTTTTCTGCTTAAAATACATCATTTGCTTCCCATCATAAAAGTCTCAAGTTCAAACTCTCCTTCAGATCTTAGAAGGTCTTCTCTGGGGGACCCTTGCCTGTTTTCCCACTTCATCTTATCCCTACGCCCTGTCTTCCACCCCACATCTTGCCAGCATTATGCTCTGGGCACACTGGCCACTTAACTCCTTGTCTGCCCAGGGCCTTTGTGCCCGTTTCTCCCTCTTCTTGAATTTCTCCCCACATACTCTCTCAAAAAATGAAACAGTTCTAGTCTGTTGAGTGAATAAATACATACTAACCTGTTAACACAGGGATTGTTTCTATCCCTGTTGCATAGTTGAGGACCATGAGGCCCAGAGAGATTGAGTACAATTTTCAAGGCATTTTTGGTTATAAGAACATAAACCTAATGGTTCTAGCAAGATGCTTGAGATGATCTCAGGCTGGACCATTGTGGGCCACATGCACAGTCCTGCAAGCGTCACTGTGGTCAAGGCTGAGAAGAATCTCATCTGATGGGCCTTGGTCTTCTGTCTGTTCTCCTGCCAAGGGGCGAAATCAACCCCAACCAACCCCATGGAGTGGAAATGGTTGAGGGGAGGTCCCCCAAGCAGCTGTATTTGTAATAGCCCCAAATAGAAAACATTAAAAGTGGTTAAGCACACGAATAGCTAAACAACTTTGGCACACCCATGCCATGGAATCCTACTCGGCAATAAAAAGGGCTGGTCTATTGGTACACCTGACAATGTAGGTGGGTCTCAAGGATGTTATGCTGAGAAAAAAAAAAGCCAGTCTCAAAAGGTTATATACCAGATGATTCTATTTCTGGAACATTTGCAAAATGACAAAATTGTATACATGGAAAGCAGATTCGTTTGGGATCAAGAGGGCAAAGGGGGTAGCATGAAGGTGGTATGATGGAATGATTCTGAATCTTGGTGGTTACAGAAATCTACCCATGCGAAAAAATGTCATAGAATGTTATACATTGTGCCAATATCAGTTTCCTGGTTTTGATATTGCCTTAGAGTTATCCAAGATGTAGCCGTGGGAGGAAATTGGGTAAAGGGTTCATGGGACCTCTCTGTGCCATTTATGCAACTTCCTGTGAATCTATAATCATTTCAAAATAAAGAGTTTAAAAACCAGTTTACAAAATAGTGAATATGCACTAATAGCAACTATACACATTCCTAATGTATTATGTGCACATATAGAAAGGCATTAGGAGGTCAAAACTTTGCTAATGTGTATTATTACAATTTTAAAGATTTGTCTTAAAGATCAAAATGTAAAACACATATGACAATTAATTAAAATAAAAACTTTAAGTAAAAGGTATTTAAAGAAAACATTTTTTGTTGTGATTTAAAAAATATAAAATAAATAGAAAATTAAACTATTGGCAATTCGGTGTTCATTTTCTATCAGGTGGCCAGTGTGAAGGATCTGTGTTGCATTTTATGCACGCTCTGTCTAGAACTACATATATGCATTTAAGAGCAAGTGGATTGTTTAATATTATAAAACATTTCCAGGCTGCTGGGTAGAGCCATTGTGAATATTGCATTGATGTTTAAGTGCCTCTGGGACTGTGAATTTGAACTCTTAAGAGAAGCAAGAAAGTGGATGCTTGGCTCTATTGGGAAATGAGATTTTGCGATGGAGAATCTACTACTTTTAAGGGATCTAAGAGGAAGGATTTGAAGTTAATTAGATTTTTTTCTCTTGTTTCCAAATCCAGCTCCTCCCCATGCACCAGAGTGCTAACCATGCAGGCAGTGGCCCAGCCTGTAACCCTAAGCCTGAGCCTGCAGACCAAATCCGTGACATTTGTTTTATCTTTTGAGGTTGTAAGGGAAGAGATGTGGCTTTGGGACAGTCTTAGTCCAGCAAGCAGACGTTTAGGGTCAAGGCCACAGGTCATGCTCGGCTGGCACTGAGAGTAAATCTCAAGGGACAGAGGCCGAGCTGTGTTCTTTAACGGATGTCTGACGTGTATGTGTGGGTTATTGTGGGCCCTCAAAGCCTGGGGCCTCTGTCCTTCCTGGACACGTAGCACTTTCAGTCAGCACTCATGTGGCCATGCAGGTATTGAGGTCTTGATGTGTTCATGGAATTGTGTTGCCAGGCCCCGTCTTCCCCTCCAGCAGAGACTGCCTGTTGGCCCTACTCACCTTAGTCTCCCCCACGGGACACAGCACACAGGTGCTGGGGCTCAGGGACTTTGGGCACAATGAGCTGTGCAGGCTTCTCTGAGGGCTTGCTGGGTGCGAGCCCTGTGGTCTCTCGCTGTGGAGTAGAACACAGTCTCCCCTTGGGGAGACTTCAGGGCTTGTGCGCCAGGTCCCCTGCCTCTGGACTCAGTGCCACTAGGAAAAGAAGCAGCAAATACTTCAACTAAGGCTGCCCCAGAGTAACTTAAACTAGTGTACTTTAAAAAATATGTTTTTTTTCTTTTCTATCCCTCAAGTATCAGATGCTCCAAGATGGCCCTCCAAGTTCCCCTCCTCCCAGGAGGCCCATTCCCCTTCTGCCATCAGGCTGTGGGCGGGATGCTGTGGCAGGCAGAGCTCACAGCCCCTAAGAGGCCTGTCACCTGCACCTTCTCTCTCTGGAAGTCAGCCTCCATGTTGTTAAAGGCTGTGCTGGTCTAATGAGCCATGAGAGGCCATGTGGGGAGAGAGGCTGCTGGGAGCCCAAGGCAGCTGTGTGCCTAAGACCCTTCGGATCTCGCAGCCCCCTCGCAGCCCCTACATGAATGCATCTGGGGCCCCAGTCCACACTATGTGGAGCAAAAGAACCACCCAGCTGAACCCAGCCTGCTTCCTGTCCCACAGAATCAATAAATAAGTACTGTGCTTATTTATTGTAAGTACTGTAAGCTGTTATATTTTCCAATGAAACTTGGAAACATTTGATGGTCACCTACTGTTTGCCAGGCTCTGTGCTTGGGGCTGCAGCTATAGAAATAAACAGGGACGAGAGCCTGACTCAGGACCTCACAGACCAGCAAAACTAAGAGGCAACTGTGCTCTGGGGGCAGGGGAGGAGAGAGACTCCTATCCCAGAAAGGCAAGAACGAGGACGAGACAGCTTCCCCCACTTGCTCCAGCCGGCAATAACTACTAGGGGGCAGCTTGTGACATTTCCCTCCATTATTTTATGTAGATGGAGTTTGCCATGGGTGCAAAAATGATACTGAGTACAGATGGCATCACCAAGACTTACTGTGTGCCAGGTGCTGTGAACCTGTCCCTGTTTTCCTCACCACCACCGACAGAAAAGGGTATGGCTGCAGCCCCATCACGCAGATGAGAAAGTTGAGGCGCAAGGAGTAGAAGTGACTCCCCAGGGTCAAGCCGCTAATGAAGGACAGAGGTAGCCTCAGACCAAGGCTCTTAAACCTCAGAGCAGGTGCTCACACCATGAGGTGGCACATGTGCTTTTTCACTTATGATAAATCAGGCATTTCCTCATGGTATTAAGAATAACATCTCAAATCCATATTAATGACTGTCTAATACGGTATTTTAAATCTTCTAAAATTGAACACCTCAGATTATTTTCAATATGCAGAGAGCACCTTTCCCCATACAGGTTTGCTTTTGCATACATTTATGCTCCCACATCATTCCATTATCTGTAAAGGGATTTGAGGTAGAAATTTAACAATTCTTTTCTGAATATTGGGCTATTTCTTAGGGATAGAGTCACAGAAGGGTAAATGAAATACCTTAAGTTTGGGGTTTCCCGCAAGAAATGTCTGGAAGAAAACGTCAGTCAATTTCTGTGGGTGAGAGTCACACCCACCTTTACTTAGGGCAATCACTCCCACATGTCACAGTTCTCTAGAAGCTCAGAGTGGTAGTTCTGCAGAAGACCCAGCCATCACGACTCATAATGAAACTGTCTGTAAATTTTCCCTCAAAACTTGAAGTGAACCTGTGGCTGAGGTTTGAGCAGTCAAGTGTGCTCCCCGGAGGGATACCTCGGTGGGTGTACGCAGAAAGCAGAAGGGGCTTCGTCTCTCTGCCCTTCCCCGTGCTCCAGAATTGGGTCAGCCCCTGCAACAGCTCAGCGCTGGCAGCTTCCTGAGAATGCTGGGTAAGCCCGGCAGTGGGCGGGCAGGCATTGTTTGAGCCACAGGCTCTGTGGGTAAGTGGTGGCGGGGATGGGAATACCTTTCTTAAGGAGCAAGTGTCGCCACCGGACCTGCACATCCTCACAGCTCCAGACTGGAAGGCTGAGTCTCCCAACTGCCCCCTGCGGCGGGGGTGGAGCTGCTTTTTGGTGGAGAGGAGTGGGTGAAGGCTCGGAGGAGTGACCTGCCCTGATGCTGTCCCCCACGATGGGTCTTAGTTGTCCTCCTGAGGAGTCCATGCTGGCCCTGGCGTATGGGAGGAGGAAGCGTTTTCCTCCACTTCTGCCCAGTTTCCTATGTGATATGAAGCTAAGGTCAGTAAGCTTCTGATCTGGTGAGCTGCCAAAGGCTCCAGACCCGGCTCTCAAAAACTCTATTATCTGTCAATCAGTCAAGTTCATTATAAATTTACTGATATAAAGTACGTGTAGCACATAATTTACAAATAATAATAAAACATATAATTCACGATTGCAAATTCACATAGCCGATGGATTCTTAGAGAACACCTTCCTTATTTTTTTCCGAACTCTTGAATCTTAGCCAAACTATAGTCTCCATTTAACCATGATTGGACGAACGGCAGAGCACCCTGACCTGCAGTGCTTTATCCAGTAACTTGTAGTCATGAAATCTGGTACGCAGTTTATTCTTGAATTATTTCTCAGACTGTACATACTAGGCTCAAACCATTTGCAGCTTTCACACTATGTATATCAGAACTGTACTCGCTTTTCAAGGGTGAGGGACTTTGTTGAATTTGATAATCGCTTTCAAACACTAGAAAAATGTGCTCTTCACAATGTAATGGCTATAGAGATGGCACAATTTAAATTCAGTCTGCATTATTAACATTTCCTCCACTACTTTCTTGGGTATCATCAACCAAACAATAAGTCAAGCCCTTCTTTGTAGCATTTTCCAGTTTCCATGGTATAACTTTTTTCACCATGGCCAGTTTTAAAATACCAACATGACCTCGCTAAATATAGAGTTGGGAAACATGCAGGAAAGTGTGTTATTCTATAGTGTTTCCACCACACAGATAAACAGGTATTAGTCCTGTCAACAGCACAGGAGTAACATGTAACAAAATGGGTAGATTTTGAGTATTTATTATCATTGTTTTTAATATAACTTCTTTAATGATAGGCTATGTAATTTATAACATTTAACTTTAAATGACACAGGAGTGTCTTTCTTCTCTCTGTATCAATCATATTTCTTGGTTCTACAATGAATAGTATATTTAAAACCACAATATTGTCAATACGGTTTATTAGTTCTCTAATTTTTAAAGGCAACCTATCAACTAAGCAGGTAAGAGACCCTTAGTGAACTGACATGAATATCTTAAACCCTAAGGCTGTGAAAACATCCTCATGAGAAATAAAAATATGCAGAGAGGAGAGAAGGAAAGAACAACCACGCCAGTATCTTTGCCTTTCATGGCCACAAATAACTGTCCCAATGTCATATGCAGAAGGTGCATATACTGTGTCAGGTCATGCAGGCAATTACATGAAAATACCATGAACAAAGTTGGAAAGGCAACATTGAGAAGAATGAAGTAAAAACGCAATGACAACTCAGGAAGGGGTATGGGAGAGGAAGGGTAAAACAGTGTCAGCATGCTCATTGTCTTATTTTTTGTGTGTGAAAGTCTAAAGGTACTATTTGAAGTTAATCATAAAATAGAAGTATTAAAGTTGTAAGAAGACCTAAAAACAATCACTCTTTGTGATGATTTGGGCAGAGGGCAAAGTGCTCATGGGCAAAAGGGAAGTTAGTCTTTATGTTCTTATAAACTGTATTTTTCTTTTACTTGCAGTAGAATTTTAAAAGTGAAAAAAAAAATCGCTATTTAAAAAAATATCTGCTTCCTCCAGCCTGGACCCCATATCTACCTTCCCCTGCCAGCCAGGGGAATTCTGTAGTCACGCCGGGGCGTGGGCACCTTCTGTTCTTGCTCACACATATACACATTCTCACAATGTGCCAAATATCGCACTTTGCCCTATGGCTCACTCCTACTTAATCCCCTTTACCTTAAATTTAGGCATGTGAAAAGGAAGGCCCAGAGTACGTAGACGCCTTACTCGGAGTGTAGAGTGTATTGGCCTCACTTGGCAGGTTCCTGTTCTCTACAGCGAAGGACTGAGATAGTGAAACCAGGCATCAGCTAGTGTGTCATCCCCCCAGGGAAGGCGGTGCTCCCCCAAGTAAGAAGTCAGGGTCTGAGGCCAGGAGCCTCAGGCACTTAGAGACCTCGTGTCCAGCAGTCCTCTGTACCCCGAGAGAAGTGATTCCTTCCCAGCGAGTCAGCGGCAGGGTGGGGGCCAGGAAGGCATGTCCCTCGTGGGTGTCCCATGAAGTCCCTGGAACTGTACTCTGCAGAAAGTCACCGAAGCACCCAGGGCTGTGGTGAGAGGGGAGGGTGCCCCAGACTTGCCAGCCTAACACACACTCTATTTAATTCTCATTAAAACAAAATGTGTATGAAGCAGCTGTGACCTTCATTTTCAGATGCGGCTTCTCGGTGCAGGTAAGCAATGTGCCCAGGTCACCCTTTCCCTCCTGCGCCCCCAGCAAGGTGTGGCCAGCCCTCAGCTGCCCCTTTTGGTGTCAGGCTCATGACTGCCGGACGTGGTATGCTTGGGAGGGAGGGCAGCAGGGCCCGGAGTCTCCCCTCCCACCATGAGCGCTCAGTGCCTCTGGTGGGCACTGTGGTGGCCCTTCTCCTTTTGATGTTCAGGGTGCACGATGATCTCTGGCTCTGTCTTTTTCTGCAGGGCGTGTTTGGGAGCCACGCCTGAGTGGAGGCCCATAGGGGCCCCAGGCCAGCTGGCAAGATGGCTACTGAAGCACGGAGCCAGCACCACCTGTGGGGCCCCCCTGCCTCCCCTGCAACTTAAAGCTTCTGTCCAGAGGGGTTTGTGCAAAGATCAAGAGGCCCCCAGGAGGGCTGTGGAGGAGTTGGGCTCTGCACCCGGTGACAAAGGATGCGGCCCATGAGAACAGTCAGGTGGAGAAAGGGGCTTCCCTTCCTTTACATGCTCTCACTCCATCTTGGCAGGAGCTGGGAGAGAGGCTCCCCCGGAGGGTGGCATCTAACTGACCAAGCTCACCCATCCAAGAACGGAAGCTCGGCCCTCTGCTCTTCCCGCCCCACCACCTGCTCCCTCGCTGGTCCCAGGGGAGCACTGCTGACCTCACGCACCCACATACCCTGACCGCTCCCGACCCCACCGGCCCCAGCCGCCCGGGGCCTTTGGTTCCCTGTCCCCTCCTCCAGGTCCAGCATGGCAGCATCTCTCAGCATACCCACATTCCTTCCTGTCTCCTCTGGCTCAAGGAAGGACATGCTTGGCAGGCGGGCAGTGACTGGCCACAAGGAGGCCTTCTGGACCAGGAGCCTCTGGCCAAATCTGAGGCTGCGGTTGCAGCCAGAACAGGCAGGTTTGCTCACTGTGAGTGGAGTGGGCGCCCCTGCCCCTACTGACTGTTCTGGCTGGGGATTGACCCGCAGTGACCCGCAGGGGCCTCGTCACCGGCACTTCCTATCCAGGCCAGTCCAGGTGCTCACCGATCCAAATGGAGATGTGAGGGGGGGAGCATCTCTCTCTGGGAGGCTGGGCCTCACATAAGGCGCGACTCCAGGAGCCACACGTGGCCATGTTCTGCCACAAGTGCCGTGAACCAGGGGAGGAGCCGGCAAGAGGTGGACATGGGGAAACGGTGCAGAGGGCTGGGGCAGGAGGGACAGCACCTCCTGCTGGGTTTGGTAAGGCCAGTCTCTCATTTTCTGCCCCTCTGACCCAAAGCCTGCCAGCCGAGGCGCGTGGCAGAGGCGTGGGGGTCCATCTAGCGGGACTGAGGACACGCCCGCAGCGCACGCCCTTCCTTAGGCCTCCCTGAGGACAGCGGAGAAAAGCTCTGTCTCAGGAAACTATGCCTTTGCTGTCTGCCCCAGCCTCCCTCGAAGATGTCGAAGCCACGGTGCCCAGGTACCACGGCCAGCGTGCAGCAGCGTTTGCCCGGGGAGGGAGTCCCAGCGCTCAGCCAGGCCTCCGAGGGGGCCTCTCAGGCCTTTGGGCGCCACGTCCCTTACTTCATCTTGCTGGTTTCACCCAGGGAGAGCGGAGCCCAGGGCCCTAGCGCAGTCCATGCCCTGCCTGCCCTGGGCCTGCAGGCCTCCTGCACTGTCCTTCAGGATGTCCCCACCTTGCTGCCCAGGGCCTCAGGGCCCCCACTCGCTGTCCCCCCGGCGAGGGCCGCGAGTGGGGGAAGGTGACACGTGGGGCTGCATTCCTTTCTTCAACTGAAAGTAAGTTCTTCTCGGGCCCTCCCTGTGCAGGCGGTTCTCTGTGCCTAGGAAGTGTTGAATATGGAGTTGGGGAGCGGAAAAGCCTCTCCTGGATGAGGAAGACGTTTGGACGCGTCACCGTCGGAAGACCCCACGCACCCCCGTGGTGGCCTTGCCCGCCATCCCTCTGCCTCTATCTTTGTAGGACTCAGCTGGGGCCCCTGGGTGCTGCACACGCACAGGCCGCTCCTGTCCAGCTTCTGTCCCCTCCTTCCTCCCCCAGCAGCTGCTGCCCTCGTGATGGACAGTACAGTGATCGGAGGACAGTCCACTCCTTCCCTCGGGCGGCCCGCGCGCTTGTGAAAGGAACTTGTGTTGACTTTGGCTTCTCCTCGCTTCCCCCAGGTCTGCAGGCGGCCTCAGCTGTGTCTTCTCCTGCTGGATCCCCACCCGCCACCCCGGGGCTCCCCCCTGAGGTCCGGCTCCCTGCCTTTGAGCCTGGTATCTCCTCTGGACTGACCCGGTTGGTCTCTGCCTCTCCGAAACTAAATCCCCACCAGGACTTGCTAGATGCTTCCTAAATCCTGTTTATTTTTTCCTTAGCATTTGTTGAATTTTGATTTTTTTTTTACATGTAAACAACAGATTTATTTGGCTTTTACTGAGTTGTGAGAAATTATCTGATTTAATTTCTTCTTGTGTTTCTACCCAGCTGTCCTAGCACGACTTCTTTATATTCTGTCTTCTCCACTGATCTAAGATGTCACCTTTGAGTTTACTAAATTAACATGTGGGGTTGAGGCTGGTTTTAGATCTTCTATTCTGTTCCATTCTGTTTATTCATGTGAATCCTCTTTTCACGACGGAAGATTTAAAGAATATTTTAATTTCTGGTATATCTAGTCTTCCCTTCTTGCTTACTTTTTATCTCTTTTAAAGCCATTTTATTATAGAAAAATTTGAATATCTATAAAGTAAACATAATAATATAATGAACGAATGTACCCATGGTTCAACGTCAACCTTGATCACCTTTTTTCCATTTTATTTTGTGTATACCTCCATTCATTCCCTATTTAATTATTTTTGTAGTTTTTATATGTAAAATTTTTGTGTCTATTGAAATACACAAGTCTTAACTGCACAATCTAAAAAAATTGTCCCATCTCATTACCTCTAACGAGACCTAAATATTTTCATTGCTTCGGAAAGTTCCTTTGTGCCTTTTTGCAGTCAATCCCTCCTTCCCAGAGGCAACTACTGTTCTTATTTTTTTCCACTATAGATTAATTTTGCCTGTTTGAGGATTTCATATAAATGGAACCACAGAATGTACTTTTTGTGTGCAGTTTCTTTCAGTCAGTAATGTCTGAGAGATACATCCATGTTGAAGGGTGTATTGATAGTGGTATCTTTTTACTGCTGAGTAGAATTCCACAAGGCATAAATATACCATGATTGGTTTATTCATTATCCAGCTGATGGACATTTGGGTTGTTTCTGGTTTTTAGCTATCATGAGTAAAGCTGTTACAAATATTTATACGTGATCTTTGTGTGGACATGTGTTTTCACTTGCTTTGGGTAAGAATATGGGAGTGGAATTGCTGAGTCCCATGAAAAGGGTGTGCTTGCCATTATAAGACACCGCTAAACTGTTTATAAAGTGGTTGTATCATGGTGTATTACCACCAGTTATATGTATACATATATGGGCGTGTGTATCTAAATCTTTTGTCTGGTTATCTTTTAATTAATGATTGGTTGTAGTTATTTGTATTTTATGGATACTTTTTTGGCCAGTTATGTTTTTTTGTGAATATTTTATCCCTCTATGTGATTTGTCTTCTCATTTGCCAAGTGTCTTTTCCTTAGAGGAAAGTCTTAATTTTAATGAAGTTGAATCTATCAATCTTTTCTTTTATGGTTTTTGCTTTCTGTGTCCTGTCCCAGAAACCTTTTCTTACTCTCATGTTGCATAGACATTCTAGTATGTTTGTCCTGGGAGCATTACAGCTTTAGCTTTTTCATTTCAGTCTAAGAAACACCTTGTTTTTGTTTACGTTTTTTTTCCTTGTACACGGTGTGAGGTAGGGATCAAGATTAATTCATTTTCACCACAGATATCCATATTGTTTCAGCACCATTTCTTGAAAAGGCTTTTGTTTCCCATGCATCTTTCAGAATATTCCCTTACCTTCCTTATTGCCGGAAGCTGCACTCTAGTCCTTTTTAAGCCTGCTCCTCACTGATACCCTCATTCTGGTCCCCACAAGGTCTCCCCCACAGCGAGACTCTTTAGGAAGGCCTATTTTCTATCAATGCCACATCAGTGGTGTGAGGGAATAAAGACACACGGTGTTAAGCTGAAGTTTCAACTGTCTATTCCTACTTCCCCAAAATAAAACCGTTCTGTTATGACAGATGTGTGGCTGAGATCTATCATGGTGGGGTGGTGTCTGTGAATTCCCCAGAGGTAGACTGGGTCTTACCATCCCAGGAGTCTTGCCTAGTGTCAGTCATATGGTGGTACTGAAGGGATGGCAGTGGATTAAGTGGAAGGGTGAAATCAAGAGGCCTCCTTCAATGCCTTCCTGAAGCTCATTGCTATTGACACCAGTGTCTTCTCAACCACCAAAGATAAATGAGCTTAGCCTAAAGGACTTGTTCTTGGTTTGATAGCTCCTTGAGGTAGGCATTCTTATGTCTTATTTGTGCCTGTGGGACCCAGCCTAGGACTTGGTCCTAGCAATCATTATGCTGATTGAAGTGGGTTGAATGGCCTGAATTGAACTGAGCAACAGCTTATGATTCTTGTTAACCTTCTCAATGGACTTCTTTTGACTGTTTTGTCAATACGACCAGTGTAGTGTTATATATTCTACCTTCCAGCTCTTTTTGGAAATTGGTAAAGTGTTTGACCACTTGTAGTTTCCCAGTCCCCTCTCCCTTCTCCACAATGCCTCCTGTCTCCATCAGTATTATCCCTGTTTCCTGCAGGCTCCAGGCATCTTGTGGAATTATTTTCCCATTGCCCCGGGACTCATGTCCTTCATCTTCTGAGGAAATACAATCTGCTGGTTGGATTCCCTCTCTTTTCCTGGAGTTCATTGTGATCCACAGAAATTCAACTAGCTCTAAAAAGTTTTTTCTCCAGATTAAAAAAAAAAACCTATTGATGTATAAACAGTCCTCCTTCTTGATTCCAACCTGGGGTAAAAAATACATTGTAATAATGAAATAGGAAAGTGTTTATGATGACTTAAGTGAGAAAAGAACCCCGGCATCTTAAAGAAGCAGAATTTATGGCATGATTTTAAAGTTGTTAAGACAAAAATTAAGACCAAAGGAGTATATGTTGATAAACATGGAAAAAAAAAAAGAATTAAATGCTATTCTCGTATTGGCTATTGATTAGCTGTTTAGGGCATTTAGGGTATTAATGATTTTAATTATATTCTCTATTCTTTATACATTTTTTTCATCATGTATAAAATCAATATGGTCTCTTTTAAAAAGAAAAATATCATTAATATTTTTGTTTATTGTCCTGAGTATAGATTGTAAGCTCTGGGAAGAGAATGTGGAAAAGACTGATAGGCTACAAAGTAACTTCTGTTGCAATAATAGGATTAAGGCTTCACTTCATAGCCTTCCTTGTCCTATGGCGGTGAGATTCCAAAGGAATGCAAGGCAAACTGATGCATGCCATTTCTAGATGGGCTTTTGGACGGAGGTGCGCCTAATCCATTCTCTTTCCTCTGTTGCTAACTGGATGCATACGGCAACGAAACCCTAAGGGACAAAGGAGCTTGTACTCCCGAGTCACTATTGAAGGAGAATCTCCTGTCCACTTGAACAACTGCTGTAGGAAGAACCTTGACAAAAGCTCTGTCTTATTTATCTGTTTTTCCAGGATCTAGTTGGGCTCTGGCACGGAATAGATGCTTGGTGTGGGTTTATTGACTAAAACCGAGCTTTTACTTTCCTGACATCTTTGTCATAAAGCTACAAATGGAATATATATCCTTAATTTATCACAATTTTTTTTTATGATTTAGATTTAATAAAATATTATTTCATGTAAAATATGAGAAGCTTGCAACAGTATGTTTCCATGTACTCCCTCAGTCTTTTGGGATTGCTGTCTACATATGGTATAAAGTGTGATGTACAGTGTTACACTTTTTGCTTTAAATGGTCATAGTCTTTTAAAGAAATGAAGACAAGAAGAAGTCATAGTTTAATCATATTAGCTCACAGATTTGTTATCATGTATACCTACATTTGGAAAGTAACTACAAAGGAAGTATTCTTCCTCACTTTATATATATGCACTTACATTTCTGTCTGGTGTTTTTTCCCTTAAGCGTCAAAAACTTCCTTTAGAATTTCTTATAGTGTAAGTTTTCTGGAAAGGAATGATTTTAGCTGTCTCTAATCTGGAAATAACTTTATTTCATCCTCATTTTTTTCAAGAATATCATTGAATAAAGAATTATGAGTTAACAACTTGTTTTTTTTTCCTTTAGCATGTTATAGGTATCTTTCTATTGTCTTATGACTTCCACTGTTTCGGTAAAGCATTTGCTTGATGTTGTGTTCCCGTATATGTAATATTTCTTCTAACTGTTTTAAGTTCATCTTTTTATATTTGATTTTCAAGAGTTTGACTGTGATGTGCCCATGTACGGTTTGCTTTCTATTTTTTTTCTATTTGGGGTTTAGTAAGCTTTTTGTATCTGTAAGTTGCTCTTTTTCAACAAAATCTGGAAATTTCAAACATTCTTTCTTCAAATATTTTTTGCTGCTTTCTTTTCTCTCTTCTTTTTCCCTGGGAGTCCAGTTACACATATATTATCCCATGTGATATTCTTCAAAAGGCAGCTGAGTGCATTCTTATTTTTCTTCAATCTTTTTCTCTCTGTCCTCCAGATTGAATCATTTCTATTAATTGGTCATCAAGTTGGTTAACATGTTTTGCAGCTACCAGTCTGCTGTTGGCCCATCTGTAAAATTTTCATTTCAGATACACTTTTCAGTTTCAAAATTTACATTCCAATCATCCTATATTTTCCATTCGTTGGCTGAAATTTCCCACCTTGTAGTTATTACACCTGTTTTCCTTTAAGTCCTTGAACATATTTCTCAAAGTTCTTGGATGATAATTTCAAAATCTGGTTCATCCTAGGGTCTGTTTCTATCGATAGTTATTTTTCTTGCTATGAGTCACACTTCTCCGTTTCTTCAGATACACACTAAGTTTAGTGGTGTGCTGGACAGTATGAACGTTACACTGGTGGAATACTGCATCATGTTTCCTTCCTGTAAAGGATGATGTGTTTTGTTCTGATTGGCAGTTAAATTACTGGAGTCTCCTTTTGGTTCTGCCAGGTATTCTTTTATTCTTTGTTAAGCTTCTTTTATTTCAATTTTAAACTTGTCAGTAATTCATGGCTCCTACAGAAGGATGAGGGTCTTATATATCTGGTGTGGCATTTCTAGGGTATAAGATAAAAACCCAGGATTCTCAGTGGGGTCTTTCCACTCTTGATGGGATGTGATTCCAACATTCCTAACAGTGCCCAATCACTGTTGCCTCCACTCAGTTCTCACCCTGGAGCAGGTGATCTCTGTAGGTCTGTTGGAGTTTTACCCTATGCATGCATAGGTAACCC
>JAQQAC010023241.1:8896372-8929501 GCA_029783875.1 Phataginus tricuspis
TCACAGTTTTATGCTGCCTGCTCTTCAGTGTCTGAAACAGTTGTCTCATATAGTCATCCTATTTTAGAGTGACTTTCAGTGGGAGGGTGTATCCTGTACCAGTTACGGTGTTATAACTGGAAGCAGAAGTATAAGTGCTGCTTTTGGACATTTAAAAAAAATCATAGAATCTCACCATTACCCTTTAACAAAAAGACACATTTATATAAACAGTTCCCAGTTGCCCTAACTGCTTCAGTGTCTTACCAAGGGCAACCTTTTCAATAATAATAGCAGCAGATCCTATTTGTAGAGGTCTTTTTAGTGTTTAAAAACCCTCCTGCAAATACTACTTGATTTTTTCCTTATACTATTGTATTAATTCTATACCACAAATAAGAAGCAGACTTAAAGGTGTTGTCTTAGTTAGCAGGGAGGGTTTCAACTGAGATTTTCAATCCAGGAGCCTCACCTCTCCTAACCTATCATCTTTAGTCAACAAAAGCAGGTCTCTCCCTAGGTAAGAGTCTTGTATCAGCTGCCTAGAAGATTAACATTTTTTTGCTGATAATGTACAGACTATATAATACGATAGATCTTGGAAACAGCATTAGCACAGATTTTAATTTGTTGCTCTAAAAATAAAACTGAAGCCCATTCCAGCTCAGCGAGGTGATTCTTGCTGCAAACACCATTGCATCTCTCAGGATACCCCAGTCACCCCACTGTGCTGCACCCCTCCAGCTTCCATCCCAGCTTCCTTTCTGCCCATGGACAGAGGATAAGGAATGAAAATTCAAGAAGGGATATTGGTATCTCTGACTCCTGCCAAGGAATGGACATGGGGTCAGCATGGGCACATGGCCTCGGTTTTAAACTGGACAGGTCTCCTATTTTGACTGCTGTCTCCTGGCAAGTTTGCAGTGGTGAGAGCCGAGGTTTCATTACAAATGTTGTTTTCACCTTTGGACCAATCTCAGAGCCTTTCTGCCTCCCATAGCAGACGATACTACCTCTCACTTACAGTTGCTCACGAGTGGTCAGTTGGTTGTGAGACAGGAGCAGGTGGTGAGCTGGCTTTAAGGATCAGGAACCACACCACCTGCTGCTCTTGCTCACGGGGGGCCAGGAGGTGTTGTGCAGGGGGGGTCATGCTGGCTGATCTCGCGTGGATGATGCTATGTATAGATGATATGACATGATTCAACCCAAGATACCTAAAGGAAAGAGAATTTCGGTACTGAGTTTCAAGAGAAGTCCATTGTAATACTTAGACTTTTCTTTCGTTATTACTTCAGTATAAACCACCACTGACCATCGGACCTTAGAACAGTTGTTGATCAAGTTAGGTCTGAGGATGAAGGAAGGAATCCCAGTGAGAGGCCTTCCCTGGGCCCGGCAGGGAGGTGGCTGACGAACCCATGCAGCATTCATGGATGCACTTTGGCATATCTCTAAATTCACCTAAACACCATTAATATCCTCATTTTACTGGAGGCTCAGAGAGGATGCAAGGGGCTAGGAAAAAAGGAAAACTCTAGCCCAATAGCACAGAGCTGAAGTCTGTGTCCACTATTCACTAGCTTTTCTTCTTTGTCCTTGGCCGCCCCCAGCACTGCTTGACCACTGCCCTGAGGGGCTTTTCTGCATGGCTGGAGCCACCTAGCGGAACCCAGGCAGCTCTGTTGATGGCTGGGGAATAGGCAGAATCTGGCTCTCCACTTCTGCTTTCTCCAGGAAATGAGAAGAGCCCCAGCTTGAGTGATTCATAGTGAAACACTGCTGAAGCCTGACAATGCTGGGTTGAGTCCCCTCCCTGCAAGCCGGAGGGACTGAGGCCTGGTATGGGGGCACCCACGCCATCTGATGTCTGCAGGACCCGATCGCCACACCTCTGGTAGGTCATCTTTCACTTGGCCACACCAGGCCAGGTCCGAGGTGGGCTTGGGGTTCCTTTCTCTCAGGCTGGGCCTACTGGCCCCCTCCTAGAAGGTGGAGCGTGGGAACGCACGTGACCACCCGTGCCTGATCTGGGCATGTGGGTGCGGGACAGGAGGTGAGCTGAGGAGCCGGAAGTGTGTGCTGGGAGGGTGGCGTGGGCAGTCAGCACCGCTCCGGCGGCTGGGTCTGCTGGGTGTCTGTCACTGTTAGGGTGTGCTGTGCTAGGCGGGGCTTCTGGACCGCCTCCCGTCCTCCTACCTCAGATCAAGTCCTTTCTCACTGTTCTGCTAAGGAAGGTGACCTGCCACACCAAGGAGAGATTGGATCCAAGCTTGTCTGGACCAATTTCCCAGGATGGAGGGGGGTGCTGACCAGGACATTCCCTTGCCCAGCCCCCGTGCAGGCCTCTGAAGGGTGCCAAGCAGAGTGGGCCACTTCAGACTAGTCACTGAGAGAGAGCTGGCTCTGCCTGGGCCCGTGCTTGGTCGCTCCCTGAGGATCTGGTAAGTAGGTGCCGCTTTGGGCCCCCCTTCCTCAGGGGAATCGCCATGTCGAACCTTAGAAGGGCCATTGTCTAAATAAGCAGGACCACCTGGCTCACTGGGAACACGCCCTTCCCTCCCCCTGAAATGGCACCTCACAGAATGATGAACCAGCCTCTCCAAAGAGATGAAGAGCTAATCCAGTAGCTAAGCTTTCATGCGTCACATGTATCACCCTTTCCATGGGTGATTCGACTTAGACTTGATTCTCTGCAGTCATCCATTAAATAATCCAACAGGTATTTATTGCGAGCCACTTCCTGCCACTCACTATTGAAGGCTCCAGTGTCAGCAGTCAGGGGCTGGCCGTGCTTGGTGCTGTGGGCTGAAGGGGCTGGACAGCAGGGGCGAGGGAGTGGGGTGGTCAGGAGCTGGGAATGTATGTGCCTTCCGGGTGGAGTCCCGACGGAAGGGAGGGCCTGAGCCGTGTGGGTTTCTGAGAGGCGTTTTGGGGCAGGAGAATCAAGAAAGCCAAAGGACACTGGAAGGAGTGCGGTGGAGGCCAAGGTGGCAGAGAGGGCCGAGCAGCGGGCCGGGTGCCCCTCTCGGGAGGGATGGGGCGGGGTCGGGTCAGGGAGGGCCTTCTTGTCCAGTGCGAGGACCTGGGCTTTACTCCCCCAGACCTGGGAGCTTCTAGCACATTGAGGAGATGCAGAAGGAAATTTAGGAAAAGCATACAGAGTATAAGGAGTAAAAACAACATAAACCCTGTGTGCAGCCACCTTAGAGTTTATTTTTTTTTTAAGATGATCAGCATCTTTGAGGTCGTCTGTGCTTGTCCTTCTTCCAGTCTTGTCACAGAAAACCATTATCCTGAATTTGGGGCTGCTCCCTTGGTTTTCTTTATCGTTTTACCTCATATATTTCAATTGCTAAATATGTGTTAGTTTTGCATGTTTTTGAACTTTGTAAATAAGGATTAAATATACTTTTAGACTTGCCTACTTTGCTCAAAATGATGTCCCTGAAGTTGGTTCATATTGTCGCGCGTGCCTCTCATTCACTCCTGTGTGCGGCTGTGTGTGTGCTGCTATGTGTGAATAGGTCTCGGTGTCCTTCTCCATGTTACTGTTGAAGGGCTCTGGGATATGTCTAGTTCTGTTTTTCTTTTGGTTTATAAGCTGCTAGGGGCTCTTGCATGTGCCAGCACTGCTGGGACTCTCCTCTTAAGTATGTCCTAGGGCATGTGTGCAAGAATTCCCAAGGGTATATACCCTAGGAGTGAAATCCGTAGGTTACAAGATATACATGTCTTCAGCTTTACCGCATGATTCCAAATCGGTTTCCAAACCACTTGTACCATTGTACCCACCCATCAGCAATACATAAAAGTTCCCATTACTCCACCTCTTCACCAACATTTGACATTGTTGGAGTTTTCATGTTGGCCAGTCCAGTGAAAATGAAAAGCTGTCTATGTTTTTAATTTGCATTTCCTGGATTACTAACATTAGGCATCTTTTTATATGCTCATTGGCTGTTATGGATTACTTTTCCAGTTCAAATCTTTTGCCCATTTCTCTGTGGAATCACCTGCCTTTCACCCTATAGATTTTTTGTTATTTAATATGTAGTCTGTTATCAATCCTTTGTCATTTTGTATGTTGTAAATGTTTTCCTCTGGTTCATACCCTCTCTCCTTACATTTGTTGTGACTTCTATTAATGGTCTAATTTCTTAATTTCGAACAAGCTTAATTTATCAGTGTTTCCTTATGATAGACACCTGTTATGTTCTGAGAAATTTTCCTTCACTATAAAGTCATACAATTATTTTCTTGCATTAAAAAATTTTTTTTAAATGATTTTTGCCTTTCACATTTAAGTCTTTAGTCTCACCTAGAAATAATTGTTTTTTTCTGTATGGTGTGAGGTAGAGGTAACATTTTATGTTGTTTTTTCCATATGGATAGCCAAGAGTTTTAGCTTCATTAATTAGAAAGGCCATTTTTTTAGCCACTGGTCTACAGCAGCTCGGTTGTGAATCAAGTTGTCATGTGTATGTACGTGACATATGTACATGTATGGGCTTCTGGTTTCTCCATCCTGTCAATGTGTTTATCTCTTTGACAATACTATATAATATTATTTACTCCAAGCTTATAATAAATTTTAATATCTAGAAAGAGTCTCTTCATATTTTTTTCCTTCTTTTTTCATTCTGTCTTGACATTCTTGGTACTTTATTCCTTCATACAAATATTAGAATCAGCTTATCAGGTTCAACAAAAAAATCTATGTTCAGATTTGATTGCAAATAAACTTTGGAGGAAAATGGTATCTTTATGAAAACAACTTATCCAGTTCATGAACAGGTGTGTCTCTTCATTTACTAAGACTTATTTAAAGTATTTAAATAAAATTTTATAACTTTCTTCATAAAACAGTTCATATTTTGCCTAGATTCAGTCATTAGTGGTTTGTATTTTTATATAATTTCATTGCCATTGAAAATATGTTTTTTGACTCATTAAAAATATGTATGCTTGCATTTAAAGAAGAATCATTTTAGATCTTCTCTGGGTAGCAAAGGTAGAAGCAAGACTACCAGTTAAGAGGCTGTTGTGATAATCCAGGCTGGACATAGTGGTGGCTGGCCACAGTGTGATAGTAGTAGAGATAATGAGAGGTGGTCAGAGAGGCGAGCCGCTTTTTTGAGTGTGGAATTTGATGATGTTTGAGGTGTAGGATGTGGGAGAGAGCAGTTAAAAATGACTCCAGAGGAACAGGGTGCGTGGAATTGTCATTTATTGAGCTGGGTCCGAGGCAGAAGGAACGTATTTGCATCGTGTAATACGGGTTTGAACATATAGAGCTCAGATGCCTGTTAGACATCTCCAAGTGGAGAAAAGACGTCTAGGCACCACCTGCCCCCATGCGACCTTCCTGCGGGGGCTCACGAAACCAGAGTGTGGCTACCCGGGGGAGAGTGAGCGAAACTTTGTGCAGGAAGGAGAGGGGGACGTGGAGCGCCTCAGAGCTCCTTGAGCCGCACGACAGAGTCGCCGTTCCCCACCCAGTTCCAGTGAGGGCTTTGCATTTGTTCTCTCTCTCCAAGGGCTGTGAGCAATCACGGCGCACTTGCACCTGAGATGATGTCTCCAGGCAACGTTCTTGAGCCCTTGGCTGATGGTCCCGTTTGAAACACTGCACACCTGTTAATCTTTAAATTGCAAGCCTAGACCTATGCTGTCCAATATAGCACTCTCTAGCCATGCCTGAGACAGAGCCGGTCTAAACTGAGATGTGGTGTAGGTATAAAACACACATCAGATTTCAAAGATATTACAAACAACAGAAAAAGAAATGTGAAATATCTCAATACTTAAAAATATTGATGACATATTGAAAAGATAATATCGGACACATTGGGTTAAATAAAAAATACTTTTAAACGTATTTAAATAAATAGGTTTGATTAATTTCGCCTATTTATTTTTACTTTTTTAGTGTGGCTACTAAAAATTTTAAATTACACAGGTGGCTTGAACTGTGGCTGGCTTTATCCTTCTGTTTAGCAGCGCTCTTCAGAGGAATGCTACCTCTCGTTCTTCGGCCAGGACCTTCTGTGGGGAACATAGTTCAAGAAGGATGGGAAGTTAAGAAAGTGAAAAATAGCTTGTCCCAAATAATTTCAGGGGAAAAAAAGTATAGAGGGTGAGAATAACGGATTTAGTGCTTAAAATAAACCAGGCACTGGGCAGAACACTGGTATTTGTAATCTCATTTAATCTCCACCATGAGATCCGTTTCACTACTCCTATTTTGCAAATGAGAAAATGGGCTCACAGAGGTCAGGTTCATCACGCTCTGACAGGAAGCGACTCAGCTGGGATTTGAACCTAGTTCCACTTGATGTTAAGGCCTGTGTGCTTTGCATTGGGCAACACTAGCATGAAAGAGTTGAGAAAACAATCCTTTGGAATAGGAACAGGCAATGTTTGGCAGACGTGTGAAAGGGGCTCTTCCCTTTTGGAAAATGGTTAATCATTTTCTTGACAATTCATCTTCATGGGTGTCTTAGCAAATAAAAAGACTGCATGGGGTTGCCTTCTTCCAGTATTGTCCATAACAGCAGCGGAGACACCTTGTACATCCTGTTATTAGGAAGTGAGGGTGGCAATGATGGATAATTAGTGCAATGAAGCCTTTTACATCAATTACAAGTAAAATATGCTTGGAAGTGAAAAGTAGTAGGCTTATATATATGTGTGTATATATATAATATATACACACATATATATATGTATACATACTGCATATATATACAGTACATATACGGTATGTAGTGTATATAAAACAGTAAGAAAATTGTCCAAGTAGCACTGAGATGTGTTTTGAAGGATAGACGCAAAATATAAAAAGATACACAAAGGTGAATAAAGATATGTGCACATGAAGAAACTGTGTGTTACGGGGGCTGGTCAGAGAGTTCCTGGAGCTGGTAATGTTGAAACAGGCTTCCCTGAGCCCACAGGGCTTTCCCGGCGTGTTTCTGAGCAGGGACCCGATGAGCAAGGGCACAGTGGCTCCACCGTGCGGTAGAAAGACGCGAGTGACAAAGGCTGGGCCCGAGGCCCCTGCAGCTCGTTTCCCGGGGAGAGCGCGTCCTTCCGGAGCCAGGAAGCCCAAGAGGAGAGGGCGTGGTAGCCTAGGATGGGGGCGGGAGCAACCGAAGTCCCGCCCCCACGTGCATCCCGCGTGCAAACCAGTGCGCTGGGTGGAGGGAGCGGGGTTTTGGGCGCACCGCCTCGGGGTTTTGGGGACACTGCCACGGGGTTTGGGAGCGAAGGATAAGTAAAGGGCCGGGAAATCAGTTTGAGGCAACGTCCAGATATTCAAAAGAGAGTGAACCAGACAAACTGAGACACCATCCTGCAGTCGGGAAACAGCGTCTTCTTCTATTTTAGTTTTTCCTTACATGCACCTGTCTCCAGGAAACACTTCATTACGTAAGTAAACGACGACTTTACCGCATCAGGGTAACTGAGATGGGACCATGGCCCCGTCTTGGGACGAAGGAGGGAAGGGGCAGTTATCCGTCGGCATTCTACTGCGTCCCCTCGCAATCTCCTGTCTGAAATACCACCTTCGCTCCAAGAAAGACCTCTCCTTGCACAATTTAGTGCCTGAATAGTCTCGTTTTTGAGGTGTGCATTTAACGTGATGGTCGCCCTCGCCCGCAAAAAAACCCATTAAATAATTATGGCACTTTGTAATTGAAAAACACTTAGAATTAAGGAGACAGGAGCAAGGAAGAAAAAGTATTCACGAGTAATGATAAGGAAGAAATTGATGAGTTTGTTATTAGAGGTGGTAGGTACTGAGAAACGAGAATCACAAAGTGTGCTCTTTTATTTTGCTTGACTCCACAAACTGTTTCTGGGCACAAGTGACTTTCACTCCCAGGCTCCCCTTCTCACCTCACAGGTGCTGTGCGTCACCCTGCGCATGACACTGTAATTATTAGGTGAGATCACGTGTGGGTGCAGTGTTGCGAACTGGAAAGTGCTGTCACATGCTGGTCATGACTGCTATGTAATCACAGGACGGCCCAGGGTGGCAGGAGTTTGGAAGTTGGGGGAGAGGAGGGTTGTTTCTTGATGGGGGCGTCAGGGAATCCTGTGTCCAGGAGGCAGCCAGGAATTGTGTTCGGAAGGTAGCAATGCAAGGAAGGACTTCCTAGGGAGAGGAGACTCCCGAGTAAATGCAAGGGTCAGGGTGTGAATGGACAGTTCATTTGGCCAGACCCCACTGGGGGTGCAGTGGGAAATTAGGCAAGAAAGGAGGTCGGGCCGAGAGCTTGGGAAGAACCTGGGGGGCCACTGAAGACACCTGAGCAAGGGAGTGCCCTGGCAGAACTGTGTTCCCGAGCCTGGAGCTATAGGAGTGGGTGGGGGGCAATAGGGAAGACTAGAGACAGAGAGGCCGGCCGCAGTGGAGCTGGGACAGAGGTGAAGGAAGAGTGGGCCCACGCCGAGCTGCCAGGAGAAGCCCCACAGAGGGCAGGCGCCCCTCTCACCCGCTTGTGTGACTTTCTGAGTGTTTCCTTGGTGCCATTGTCCCATTTCCTGGGCACGCAGGAGGATTAGGTCTGGGTGAGAAAGCGTTCCTCGCGTACGAAGAAGTTCACCAGCTTGCAGGAGACTCATTCTGTTTAAACACATTCCAGGTCTCAGAGGAGACATTTGAAGGCTCTGAACATAAGGCTAAGTTGAAAAGTAGACCTTCATTGGTGGGCAGACCCTTAAGGAGCATCTATTCTAGGCACTTTTCTGTTAGAGGTGCAGAACTGAGTAGCACAGGGGCAGAGATTCAGCCCCGGGGCTTGACGACCCTGCTTCCCAGCTGCCAGAACAGATGGTTCCTCGCTCTGTGCTTGGATGGAAAGCATCAGAGGGCAAACTTCCATCTGAAAATGTCTCTTTCTTATTAACCTAGAAGCAGTTTTCAGGATCCAGACTTCCTAGCATGGTAGAAGGCAGGGAGCCCAAGAACACTAGGCATTCTCCTGATGTTTGATGGACATGGTTTGCGTCCTTGCTTTGTTCTGATTTTTATAATCCGTGAGAATTAAGAATTAATTCTTTAATTCATTCTCTAATTTAGTCAACAGTTTGGGGAGAATTGAGATGCTTATTTGCTTGTAAGTCAGGAATCCATACTTTCAGAGACATTTGAAAGTTTAACCAGTGATTTTGGTGTTTATTTTCTGAACAAATTATACTTGAAATTTAAAAAGCAAAATAGGATGACTGTGCGAGCTGACCGACCCTGGAAATCTTTTCGTCTCTTGAGCCTTACCAAGTGGCCTGAGAAATATAAAGGATGCTGCAAAGTCCCTGGTGGTTTCACTCCCCTGGGGAGTTTGGAGGGTGAGCAATGGGTGGGGCACCTTGCGACTGCAGACCTTCCTGACCCAGCCTGTGCCCACTACCTCCACCCTGCGTCCCTTCCAGCACCACAGAACCACCTGCAGGACAGCCTCACTGTCCTGTCCCCTCTGGGTTTCCTTCGCTGGGAGCCATTCCCTAACCTGTCCACAGGCTTATTTCTCCCCCACTGTTGCTGTGAAGCCTCTCCTACCATCTTCCCCTGTCCCTCCACCCCATCTCACCCCAGTAACTAGTTCCTTTCTCCTCTGCCCCCTTAGTGCTGGATTCCTCTTCCAAAGGGCATACTGCATGCATTGCATTATAGCCTCCCTTTTCCTGCCTCCTGTCTCCCACAGGCTGAGCACCTGGCAGCAGGGCCTGGGATAGCAGCTAGCAGGAGGTGGTCACTGTCTGCTGAGGGCCCACAGTGACTCCCAGGACGACCACGGGGCCCAACAGTCGTCTCCATTACTGGCATTCGTGGCCATTTCACGACATACTCCATCCCTGCTCCCTGTGATGCAGCCCCTTTGAACCCCACCCAAGTTCCTGAACATGCATGCTGCCTTGGGGGGCCCTCTGCTTGGTTCTGGGCTCACCTGCCCCCCCATCCCTCAGTACCCATCATGGGCACCATCTTTTCTGAGAATCCCTCCTAGACCTCGAGCCCCTCCCCAGGCTGGGCCTGAGCTTCCTGTGCCCCACAGCCAGGCACCTTCTTGCCCAGCACCTTCTCCACTGTGTCTCTTCCCTTGCTGCGCACCCCTGCTCCCCTGACTTGAGCTTTCTAGCCCAGGGTGTGGGCCACAGGAGATTCTGCTCCTTGCATGTTTTTTAATTTTTTAATTTTTAAAATTTTGGTATCATTAATCTACAGTTACATGTGCAACATTATGGTCACTAAACTCCCCACTTCATCAGGTTCCCCCACCTACCCCATTACAGTCACTGTCCATCAGCGTAGTGAGATGCTATAGAATCACTACTTGTCTTCTCTGAGTTGTACAGCCCTCCCCATGCCCCCCAACATTACGTCTGCTAATCGTAATGCCCTTTTTCCCCCTCATCCCTCCCTTCCCACCCATCCTCCCCAGTCCCTTTCCCTTTGGTAACTGTTAGTCCGTTCTTGGGTTCTGTGAGTCTGCTGCTGTTTTGTTCCTTCAGTTTTTTCTTTGCTCTTACGCTCCACATATGAGTGAAATCATTTGATACTTGTCTTTTTCCACCAGGCTTATTTCACTGAGCATAATACCCTCTAGCTCCATCCATGTTGTTGCAAATGGTAGAATTTGTTTTTTCTTATGACTGAATAATATTCCATTGTGTATATGTACCACATCTTCTTAATCCATTCATCTACTGATGGACACTTAGATTGCTTCCATTTCTTGGCTATTGTAAATAGTGCTGCAATAAACATAGGGGTGCATATGTCTTTTTCAAACTGGGCTGCTGCATTCTTAGGGTAAATTCCTAGGAGTGGGATTCCTGGGTCAAATGATATTTCTATTTTGAGTTTTTTGAGGAACCTCCATACTGCTTTCCACAATGGTTGAACTAATTTGCATTCCCACCAGCAGTGTAGGAGGGTTCCCTTTCTCCACATCCTTGCCAACATTTGTTGTTGTTTGTGTTTTGGATGTTGGCCATCCTCACTGGTGTGAGGTCATATCTCATTGTGGTTTTAATCTGCATTTCTCTAATGATTAGCGATGTGGAGCATCTTTTCATGTGCCTGTTGGCCATCTGAATTTCTTCTTTGGAGAAGTGTCTATTCATATCCTCTGCCCATTTCTTAATTGGATTATTTGCTTTTTGTTTCTTGAGGTGCTTGAGTTCTTTATATATTTTGGATGTCAACCCCTTATCGGATATATCATTTATGAATATATTCTCCCATACTGCAGGATGTCTTTTTGTTCTACTGATGGTGTCCTTTGCTGTACAGAAGCTTTTCAGCTTGATATAGTCCCACTTGTTCATTTTTGCTTTTGTTTCCCTTGCCCGGGGGGATATGTTTATGAAGAAGTCGCCCATGTTTATGTCCAAGAGATTTTTGCCTATGTTTTTTTGTAAGAGTTTTATGGTTTCATGACTTACATTCAGGTCTTTGATCCATTTTGAGTTTACTTTTGTGTATGGGGTTAGACAGTAGTCCAGTTTCATTCTCTTACATGTAAGCTGTCCAGTTTTTCCAACACCAGCTGCTGAAGAGGCTGTCATCTCCCCATTGTATATCCAAGGCTCCTTTATCAAATATTAATTGACTGTATATGTTTGGGTTAATGTTTGGATTTTCTATTCTGTTCCACTGGTTTGTGGGTCTGTTCTTGTGCCAGTACCAAATTGTCTTGATTACTGTGGCTTTGTAGTAGAGCTTGAAGTCAGGGAGTGTAATTCCCCCTGTTTTATTCCTCCTTCTCAGGATTGCTTTGGCTATTTGGGGTCTTTTCCTTGCATGTTTAATAATCAAACAACCCGTCACATGGAGGAAGCTGAATAGAGCTGCAGTTTTGCTGGCTTAGCCTGGGGAGTGAGTGTTGAGTACTCTGCCCTGGAGTGACTGGCTAGCGAATGCCCATCCCATGCCCGGCCTACCAAACCCTCGGCCTTGTGGCTGCCAGAGACCAGGTCTTCCCCGGGGGGATGGCAAGAGCATAGGGACTTGCCGTGTGAGCAGGGGCCAGGCGACAGGCCTGGTGCTAGGTTTCACTGGGCCAGGGGTCCGCAACGACTTTGCCAGCCCAGCCAGAGCCCCCCTGCAGGGCTGCCGGCAGTGTTTCCAGCCAGTACCCAGGGTGCCTCACAGGTGTATTCTTACCACTGCTGACCACTGTGTCAAGACAGCGCGGAGGGGTGAAAGGGGGTGGAGGGCTTCGAAGTCCGAAAAGTCTGGGTTTGGCCTTGATTCTGATGCTTATTTTGACTTCTGGTGCGTTACCTATTTTCTCTGAGTCTCAGTTTCTCTGAGTCTTGCTCTGACCATCTATATAATGTGAATAACAATACCTACAGGACAAGTTTTCTAAAATTAGAGAACACTGATGGCTTTGTCAGTAGATTCTCTTTCCGTTGAGGCCATGCTTGCTTGGACAGCATCTGTGGGGACGGAGCCAGGGATCAGCTCCCGCACTGGAAGGGCTCCCCATCATGCGGGCTGGGCCTTCTGTGCGGCCAGCGGCCCATGTCTCTGTGCGCACAGCGACAACTCCGTGCAGCCAAGCTTCGAGGGCCTGGTCAGGGGAACTGCTCCCTGGCCATTGCTGACAATGTGGAAGTCGATACCGAGATGTGAGACTGGGCCCCTTCTTCAGGACGCTGCAAGTTCCCATATTCTGTTGCTGTTACACAAACCACAGAGGTGTGTGCTGGCCGGGAGGTGTGTACCGGAACCAGAAAAAGGAAGTGTTGAGGGCCATGGGAGATGCTTCCTAACCTGCCTGGTTCCTGTCAGTCAGAGTCCCAATATTAGTCTTGGGGGAATTCCTGAACTTCTGCAAACAACCTGGGCTGTGTCCTTCTCCTATTGAGTCACTGGAGGCAGGACACAGGCCCCTGGCCTCTTCTGTTCTCTGCCTGTAGGCACCCTTAGCCCTGGCTGATGGAGGAGGAGGGGATCCTTGGAGGGTCGTGGGCAGCATGGGGCGATGGCTGGCCCTTGCCCCAGAGCACCCTGGCTAACTCCTCTGCGCGCCGGCCTCTGTGTGCAGGGTGCTGGTTTCCCTGCCCGCCCCCTGTGGTGCCCCCTCGTGGGCTCTGCTTCTTCCCTGGAGCCTTGCTCTGGGGTCAGCCCTCCTGTTCCTGGTTTCCACCCTTCGTCTTCAAGGTGGCCAAGTCCTCACCTCTAAGGCCTCAGTTTGGTCCACTCGTGTTCTGACGTCCATTCAAATCATCCCTGTGAGAAAACCAAGATCGGACAGTCTCTGTGGCCAGGCCAGCAGGGAGGTGATGCAGAAGAGAAGCTGAGTCCAGGGTGGGACCAGGGTAGCTCCCCCAGCCTCAGGGCTGGGCCCTGCGGAGTGGCGGAGGACTCGGGAACACCCGCGGGGGGAATGCCAGGCTTAGGCTCCCCCAGGAACTGCACGCACGTTGCAGGAGCCTGGGGGCTGCAGCACGCACCAAGGGGGTGGGGGTGGCAGCCGCTGCTGTGAGGCCTGGGGGCCACAGGGCAAGAGGAGGGGCACTTTGTGGACACCTGGCCTGTGCTGGAGATGCTCTCACACACATTCGCTGGCAGCTGGGTGACATGCAGGAGGAGAGGGAAGTGGGAGGTGGGGGGGATGTCCACAGACAGGGATCTCTGGGTGACCGCCGGGAATCAGGGTGGGTCATGGCCGTGGCTGTGCTGAGTGCAAAGGCTGTGTGGCCCTTGGGTAGGGCAGGCAACGCAGGAGGTCATGTGTTCCACGTTCAAAGAGCTTTGGTTTACCAGCAGGAACAGAAGCAAAGGGACCTGTTACTACACTGTCTCAGAGCCTCCTGTCCCTACCACACCGCGCATGCGCACATGCCCGGGCTCAGGCGCTCAGGGAAACACGTGCGGTACAAGCAAGGTCTTGCCTCACGGGCTAGGGTGGGGAGAGAGCAGTTTTTGAGAGGCTGGATCTCCCAGGGGAAGTAGAGTGTTGGAGAGGCTTTGGAGGCAGACACACCCTTGGTCTCAGAGAGCAACAAGCTCCCGCTTCCCAGCCTCAGTTTCCACACGTGAAAACAGCATCCTCGGTGCCCGCCTTCTGAGATCTCTGCGTGGTCCAGAGAGTGCATGCCCTGGGCCTGGAGCTCATGGGCCCCCACAGGGCTGGGTTCCGGCCCGCCGCCCCCGCCCGCCCCTTCTGACCTGGGATGACCCAGTCCCGCCTCCCCTGGCTCCAGCCACTTCATCCTCTTGCACAACACTGTTTGGGGTCTTTCTTTTGGCCCACGGCTGGGGGCGGGGAGGAGGGACCCCCAGGGCTTGCAGCCATGCTGGATACATTCTAGATGACAGCATATCTTTGATTGCAAACGCCCTCCCCAAGGCATCAGGGGATGGTCCTCGGGGAGTGGCCCCTGAACCAGCTCCTCAGCACCCCAGGAAACTCATTAGAGATACAAATTGCTGGGCCTCACCTCAGACCTACTGAGTGGCAAATTCTGGAGGTGGAGTCTGGAAATATGGGTTTTAATGATCTCTTCAGGAGAGTCTGATGCATGTCAAAGTTTTAGGACAACTGCCTTCGGGACCTCCTTCTCCCAGAGGGTAGGTCTTAGGCTGAAGATCTTGACTCTTTACCACCCAAAGGCTGGCGGCAGACCTAAGCAGGGCACATCAAAGGCCGTGTCAGAGTACTGTGGCCGCCTGTCAGCTTTCTCCTCATGGAAACCTCGAGAGTGTCACTCCCTCGGTGTCAGTCTTCACGTTCATCCTTCATCCCTGTCCTTTGTGTGTCGTATAGACTGTGCTCTCAGGCCCCGCACCACATCCTGTAGGGGTTCTGAGTTCTTGCCCACTTTCTGAAAACCCGTGGGGACTTGTGCTGTCCAAGCCGCTTCTATCTCTCGCGTCCTCTGAGTCTCATTTGTACCTCCCGTACCGTCTGTCCTCTGCTCAGAGCTAACCCAGCCGTGGGACACAGGGCCTCCCCACAATCCTTCTGACACAAATGCCCCGTGGGTAGCAAACGTTTATTGAAGTCTGGGGCCAAAGGACAGTTCATGTCCCACCCTTGAACACACCACCTGGGGTAACCTCCTGGTGCTGCTAAATTTCAGGGTGACTCCATTTCCTCATCTCTAAGGGAGGATCAGAACAGACCCTGTACCATGGGGCTTGGGGAGAATTAAATCGCTTTATGCACTCAAAGCCCTTTCACAGGGCCTCGTGTGAAGGAAGCACTCAATAGATGCCATTATCGTTATTTTTTTATAATCATCAAGCCAGATGAATTATACCCTCATATAAATAAATTTATTTATTGTGGCAATATATAGGTAACATAAAATTTACCATTTTAACCATTTTTAAGTATACCATCCAGTGGCATTACATATACTCAGATTCTTATGCAACCATCACCACCATTCATCTCCTGAGCTCTTTTTATGTTGTAAACTGAAACTCTGTACCCATTAAACATGAACTCTCCTTTCTCCCCTCCCCTCAGCCCCTGGAAACCACCATTCTACTTTCTGTCTGGATGAATTTGATGATTCTAGGTGTCTCGTATGAGTGGAATCATATAGCATTCGTTTTCTTGTGACTGGCTTATTTCACTTGGCATAACATCCCCAAGCAACATCCACGTGGCAGCATGTGTCAGAAGCCCCTCTCCTTTTAAGGCTGACAAGTATTGCATTGTATGGACACACCACATGTTGTGTATCCATTCATCCACTGACGGACACCTGGGCTTCTTCCACCTTTTTGCTCTTCTTTGTGAAAATCATGCTTATAAACATGGTATAAACATGGGCAAAATCCGTCCATGTTCCTTCAATTCCTTTTGGTGTCCTTTTACTTTTTATAATTGACCCACCTTGTCTATTAGTTCAGCCAATCTGACAAACGATCATTTATAAGTCTAGTATTTTTCAATTGGCTGGAAAGGTAGATAGGAACTTGGGATGTAGTCTCCACACTTGACCAACCCCTGAAAGGGTCCCTGGGTGAACCCCAGTCTGGTTGTGGCTCATGTGCATAGAACTTTGATCTTGTCCCCAGCGTGTGACGTTCTGAAGAAGGAGGGGATGTGTTCAAGGAGGTACATATGGGCTTTGGAGTAAGACCCACAGAACTTGGCATTGAGGAAGCAATGAAACCTGTCAGCCCCTGGCAACACTGCTGCGGTTTGCTGTCTTGTGGGTGTTGTTGTGAAGATAAAATGCGATGATCCAGAGATAAAACTGCAAAGGAAGAAGCTCCCTGTAAGAGGGGTCACCACTGCGACTAGGTGTGCAGTGTCTCCCTGCTGCCCTGGACAGAGATGGGTGAAGGGATGAAGCCCTCTGCCTCTAGTGTTTCCGTGAGTCCTCTTTCCACTCAGAATGTTAACTTTTTTTGTAAGCCAGGTCTATGGATATGTAATTCACATGCAGGTCATTTACCGTGGTTAGTGCACCCTTGGGACAATGTGGACGATTGTAAGCCCATTGCCTCCATCAAGACAGAGAACAGTTCCCCTGTCATCCCGAGGGTCCCGTCTGCCTTTGGAGCCACGCTCCTGCCTGCAAACTCTGGCAGCCTTTGATGGATTTCCTGTCCCCATGATTTCGCCTCTTCCAGGATGTCATGTTAACGGGATAAGATAGCATCTAGCCTTTTGAGACTGGCTCCTGCCCCTCGGCACAAGGACTTCGATAACCATCCCCGTTCCTGAGGGTTAGTCGTGTGCTCCTTCATGGGAAAGCATCCCACTGTCTGGATACACCTGGGTTTCTTTATTCATTCACCCCTTGAGGGACATTTGGGTTGTTTCCAGGTTTTGGCAGCTGCGAATAGACTTAGTATTAACATTTGTGTATAGGTTTCTGTTTGAACTTAAGTTTTCATTTGTCTGGGGTAACTACCCAGAAGCACACTTACTGGGTATTTGCTTAACTTTCTCAGAAGCTGCGGAACTCTCCCCAGGATGGCTGCACGAATTTGCATGCCCACCAGCAAGGGTGAGAGCTGGGTGTCTATGCATGGTTGTCAGCACTTGCCAGTTTTTATTTATTTTTAAAGCCATTCTAATCAGTGTGTCCTGGTATCTCGGGGTGGTTTATGTACGTTTCTGAATCCTGATGTTGTTCACCTCAGTGCTCTGATTAACTAGAGCGGAGGCTGTGGTGGGAACCAGAGCCCATATTACTGCACCTTCTCTGCCATGCTGCCCCAACACTTTGTCACCGGGTCTGAGTGTCGTGGCACTGTCACCAGGCTCCCCTCTGACGTGTCCCGTCAGAGGGTAGCTCCACACACCTTCTTGCTCCGTTTCTTCCAGAATAGCTTCCTGACATCTTAGCTCCAGGGGCTGCTCTATCACATCTCATTTCCTGAGACTCTTACCTGACGGTGAATCACTCCACAGGAAGTCAGAGATGAAACGGTCAATGAATGTTGGTTTATCAGCTCAAACATCAGCGACCCGGCTGATTTCTTCAGGCTCCAGACGTTGTCCCCCAGCAGAACAGCTGAAAGCAGGTTGACCTGGGTGCTTTGCTTCTGAAACACAACCCAGCGGAGCTTCAACGATGCGGGGTGGGCGGGGTGGGAGTGAGGGTGGGTAGGGCCACCCGTTGCCGGGAGGCTGCATGGCCACGCCCGGCCCTGGTGGCCCTGAGGTCTTAGGGCACACCTCCCTCTTGGGTCACTACAGACTTGTCATCTGGCTCCCTACAGGCAGTGCATAGAGAGGAAAGCACCGCCCCTGTGTCCCTCCCCACACACAGCCCACAGGCTCTCAGCCCACTTGGGGGACCCCCAGCCCTTCTGCACGGCCTCACTGCCCGGAGTGCCCTCTGTGGTTGATGCATAAAGACCAGAGGATGGGCCTGAGATTGTCAGAGCCATTTTAGTGAGGAGAGGCCTAGCCTCGGGGGGGGGAAGTACGTTGGGTAAGGCACCACAGCCGTGCTGGGGCCGGCGCCTGCCCTGTGCTCCGGCTCTGGCTCCACGGCTCCCCCCTGCCTGGGGGCTGGGGAGTGGGCAGGTTCCTGCGTTCCTGCCCCCCTTGCTGCCTCATGCCGGCTGCAGGAAAGCGGTGCGTTCGGTTGGCCTGCCCAGGCCTGCAGAGGAGCCGTGACTAGAGTGGGCTGCACGCCACGTCCCTGAGCCTGGCCATGCTGGGAAACAGCTCACCAGCACACTGGGGACTCGTCTTTTCCCAGAGGCCCCTGGAGCCTCCTGCAGCCTCTAATCCTCTTGTCCGGCCAAGGCCACCGTTCCCTTCACCCACCCCCAACATTCACCTCTCCAAGAGAACTTTCTAGGGTGGTAAGGCTATTCTCAGCCTGTGTTACCCAGCCAAGCATGTCTCCCAGACCCTCTTTCTCACCCTTAGGCTGTAAGCAGGGCTTTGTCTGAGTCTGTCTCTGATGCACATTGCTGGACACATGTTGGGGACCAGGGAGTGGGGGAATCTGCTTTGTCCACCAGCTGACAGTGGGGTGCTCCATGGGCCACTTCTCTGCTCCGAGCCTGAGACCAGCTACAGACGGAGGCCGATAGCTTTGAGGTCACTGGACTCTAGGAAGATTAGGAGAGACAGTGCCAGTGACTGCCTACACCGAAAAGGATGGTGAATGCTCAGTCCCCAATCCTGATGACGACCTGTGCTGAGCGCTGGTCCCATCCCAACGCCTGTGAGGGGTCCTGTCACTGTCCCACTCTACAAATGAGGACGCTGAGCCGGGGAGGGCTTCGTGACTCGGTCTAAGTCCGCTGGATTCAAACCAGAGAAGCCCGGTTTCAGCGTCTGTGGTCGTGGCCACTGCGCTGTGCATATTAGAGTAGAATCAGCACAAGTCTGGGCCTGGATGTGGTGTCTGTTTAACTTGTTGATTTCTGTGCCTCCACTTCTCAGCGTGGGAGGCCAGAGCGGTGGAGTCAGGCAACAGGGGTTGGAGCCCGTCTTTAGTTGAAATTTTCATATTTTGTTTATCATGGATTTTTTTTGCATTACATTTGATTTTTTTAAATAGTGCAATAAAATGTTATTTATCTTGGCTGCTGAGGTTTCTGGCACCCCTGCGGCCTGTGACGGTGGATGGCGCCCACTTGCCTCCCCTTAAGCCCAGTCCGGCCCCAGACCCCCAGGGACCTTACTCCCACTTCGCCCCTTTTTGCTCTGGGGAAGGACAAGGTGCTGGTCCCTCTTATCAGAGGGAAGAGGCACTTTTGAAGATGAAGCGGATTGGAATGGTTTCTTCTTGCTGCTGTTAGTGTAGCCCTGAGAGGCTGCTTCCTGTTTCTGTCTCTTTACGAAAGAACCAGAGTTGGCCTTGGGGGTTGGGCAGAAGCCCAGGACGGTGCCGAGGGTCACGGCTTGACATCTGAGTCAGACAGCTTCTCCACGGGGTTTCATGGATCCCCATTTGTTAGAAATTCTTGTTTTTAAAAAATCTCTGTCTGCCAAGGGAACATGATTCAAGCGTTTCACTTCAGGTAACAGAGGAAATCTGAGGTGGTGTGTGACGTCCCCCACCTCACTTGGGCTGCCCACCTGCTTATCCTGGGAGCGGTGTGCCAGCCGCCCTCAGACATGTTTCACTGAGCGGATCGGCCACGGGTTCCCACTGCTGTGGCCACGGGATGACGTTAATGTGAAAGAGATGACCGTTAGCCTGGCTCTAACAGCCCTCCTAGGGGCTGGGAAGCCCACGCTGGACTTGGGGCCAGCTCTGCTCGGGGTGGGGCGGGGGTTTGATTAGGACACGGTGACTTTGAGAGTCTGGTGGAAATCCAAATAGAAATCTTGGGATGAGAAAAAGAACTTGTTTAGAAGAGGGGTCTAGGCTGTGGAGAGAGATCTGAGTGCCTCCAGCGTATAGGTTCTTTCATTCACGTATCCAGGAGCATACTTAGCATCTATTCTGGGCCGACCCCTGAGAGAGGAAAGCAGCGGCCTTCCTTCCCAGAGCGTCTATTTAGTGGAGATGTGGCTCTCAACAGTGATTAAAGTTGGGCGAGCAGCTGAGATGTCCAACAGGGAATCCATGAGATGAGGACACTTGGCGCTGCAGGGACCCCTGAAGGAGACAGCGGCCCATTACAGAGCACGTCCCAGCAAAAAGAGATACATTCCAGCAAGACCTGTAGAGAGGTGTGACAGAGAGGCCTTTGCTTTTTACCTATCAAATCAGCAGGACTTAAAAAATGGTGACTAAGGAAGTATAAGCCCTGCTTCACTCTGGAAGGAGGACTGTGCCTTGATAAAATGTTTTGGGAAATAGGTGTCAGAGCCTGAAAATGTTATCTACCTTTAGACCCAGCTATTTTCATTTAGGAATTCAAGAATATATTACAATATTATTTAATCATGAATGTGTGGAAAGGCTTGGACACAAGGCCTATCATTACATGACTGTTTCTAGTAACGAATAATTGGAAATCACTTAAATGCTTATGTGCAAGGGACTAGTTACATAAACAGTCAGCATGGATCTACGGCCACCACAGAGCCATCAGAAGTGAAGATGTGGAGGATCTTAAATGACATGGAAAATATTTGTGATACATTTTTGTGACAAAAAGAAAGTTATGAACGAATTTATAAGACGAATGGATTGAGAAAAGGTATTTGTGATTTTTAAAGCCAACAAGGGACCAGTTTCTAGAATATACTCTCTCAAGGCAACAAGAAAAAGACAGGCAAGGAAAAATAAGCAAAGGTTATGAATAGTCATTTCACAGAAAAGGAACTCCAGACACCTAAAAGGCATATAAAGACATGCTTAGACTTGTTAGTAAGTTGTTAGTAAGAGAAATGCAACTTAAAACGACAATGAAGATCACTTTACGTCAGTCAGATTGGCAACATTAGGAAGCCAGGTGATGCCAAATGAAAGTGTCTATGAGACGCAGAGGAGCCTGTTGGGGGGGTGTGGTCTGGGGTCAGCTTTCTGCAGTCACCTTGGTTGGCGCTTAGCTGAACCAAGTAGGTATATAGCCTTAGCTCAGCATTTGTGCTCCGGTGTTCATTCCAGATCCAGTCACAGGCAGAACCCGAGGGAACCCGCCTGCAATCGAGTGCAGTATGGGAAGCTGTGGCAATCCAGCCATCTGTGGTGCTCACTTTGTAACAGGGGGTGGGCAGCCGTTGGAGGAAATGGAAGCTGACAGACGCAGTGATACATGGTTGGGTCTGAAGGCGTAATGCTGAATGAAAGATGAAGCTTCAGCAAAGAAACAGACGGTCATTTGGGGAACTTAAAATGCATGCATTCAGCAGCCATACCCCTATCCCATGTTTTAGGATGGCCCACACTATCAAGCAGGTGGGGTGAGGGGGATGCGGGGTGGGGGAGACGGGAATGGAGGGCCAAGGAATAAATGAATAAGCTGACGAAGCTGGAGAAGAGCCACATGCAGGTCAAGGAAGACCATGCTGAAGGTCAACCCAGGAAAGGACACAAACAGAATCTCCACCCACCCCAGCCAACCAACCCACAAAAGCAAGTGTATAAATAAAAAGTTTGCTTCAATGGTATTTGAGTGTGTTTTTGTTAAACAATATATTCCAAGATAAAAGCTGGGAAAAAAAATTGTCATTTCTCTGGGCACGGGCAAGCTTGTGTCAAAGGCTCAAAAATAGCCAATGTAAAACCAAAGAATCACTGAAGTGGTCATTAGTGAACATTTATTGTGCACACACCAAAAAAAGACAGTTTGCAAACCGAGAGCACTCTCACCAAAATACGAAATGAGGCGTAGGGGCATTTGGTCATATGATAACTTATATGGCAAGAAATCGGTGGCTTCTCCTCACAGTGACTGGTGATCGTCTTAGACTTCTCTTAAATCATAGGGGATGGGTCAATGGTTACCTCATATCAACCTTGAGACACATGTTAGTTTTGTTTATGACTTTTAGAGGTATAATCAAGAAATGACCCAGGTCCAGTTAGCCTTGCAAAATAAGCTAAATGAAGCTTTGCCTGTATGACTAAACTGGTTTTGTCTGCTCAGGAAATTTTCAAGGCTGGTCTCTGTTTTTTATTTTAACACTTTATATTCTTCCTGATATTTTGCTCCTTCCCAATTTTTGACATTGAACTTACATGGCTTTTGTGATTAGAAAATGATTCCTGAAAATGAAATCAGAGTAATAAGCCTGTGTGATAGAAGGGCCAGGGGCTCATGGAGTTATGTACAGAAAAAGTTTCACGAAGGGAGGGTTATTCTGGCCACCCGATCCTTAGTAACGCCCATTCTTGCCTGTAAAGGGTGTGGGTTTGGGCTAAAAATAAGGCATGAAGCACTCTTCAGCTACTGTAGACCAGGCCACATGCCAGTGGCTCCCCCTCTGTGTGCCCCTCTGCCTGGTTACTGTGCAATGGTTGGTGATTGCTAGCTGCCAGCCCGATTCCAAGATGGACTTCTACATGGTGACATGTGGCCGAGGGAGGGCTGTTTGCAGGAAGCCTGGGCTTTCTGGTCCCTACTTGGAGTTTCTTGCACTCCTGACAAACAAGGAACAAACCTTTGTTTTGCTGTGAGTCAGTCATGACTTACCCGAAGACTAAGGACAGTTGTCATTCATTTGTAGCAAGGACACATAAAGGTACCTTCTTGAGGTTCCCTATCAGGCAAATTGGTCTATTTTCATTGCATAAATTCTTGTCCTTAAGTCTCCTGACCTGAGGTCCCAGTTTGCACAATTGTTCTTATGTGCACTAATAGGGGAGATCTTTTGAGTCAGCATGGAGGTTTAAAAGGTCATTTTGAGGACAAAATCCTCTAAAAATATTGAGTTTGGACCAAATAATAGTGAGAACGAAGAATCTGTATCCTTTAGCCTCTTGTGGTAGAGGGAAGTTAAAATTGAAGATCTCGGATTACGTGCCTCTACAAATATGGGTAAAACATTTACACTTGTCTCTTCTATTTACTTAGCCTTTTCAAAGAGGAGCAGCATGAGGTAATAAAAAAACAGGCTTTGGTGTTCCAGGGTTGCATTTCCACTGGATGTCTAGCTGCCTGTATGCCTTTGGCCCTGTGAGTCAGGTTCCTTACTTGTATAGAAAAAATAAAAACACCCATCTCTCTCAAGGGAGTCTGTGTAAACAGCCCAGCACAGTGCCTGGCACATGTTAGATCGTCATATGAATTACATCTAAATTGGAATCTCTTTTTTAAAAAAGTCTTCCTTATTTTAGTCAGTTTCAGATTCTTAGAGGAACCCTCTTCAATAGGAACTGGCCTGAATGAGCACGGTACCTGGTCCCACAACCAGCTTCTCAGGAAATGCTGTGACAGGACTTCATTTTTGTTTTTTGTTCTGAATTCAGATCTGCTTTGCCAAGGCATGGAGGCAGAAGACATTTCACAGGCTGAAGACAGAGCTGAGCATCCCGGTTCCCCAAATGAAGACCAGCCCAACACAGCTCAGCCTGACTTCCCACATGGAGGGCAGTCCCCTAGCACCACTGCTCTCTGGGAGACGCTAGAAAGGAAGTTTCTGGAATACCAGCAGTTGGTTCACGGGAGCCAGGCTGAACGTCAGAAGAGCCTGTTGAATCTTCTCCCACTGTTCTTGAAGGTTAGTATTCTTGTTTTGGAAACTAAGGAGCTGAAACAGTGCTCTGGGGACACTTCTGGGGCGACTGGAAGCTGGAGTAGGTGGTTTTAATATCACAAGTGGCCTCTGATTGGTTGCCTAAAGGGGAATGTTATGTTATTTAATGAAGACAGCAAGCGAGGCTCTCCTCCAGGATGAGAAGGGGCTGGGAAAAGATGGAGAGCTGGCTCTTGAGGAATATTGTATCTTTCGTTAAAAGAATTATATTGTTCAGCCGTAATTCCGGACCGGGAGGCAGAGAAGAAGCTCAGTCCTTTGGGTGCTAGGGAAGAATGCATGTCCCGAGACCTGAGCTGCGGGGAGAGCCGGTAACCTCAGACCCAGTGATGCCAAGGCCAGGGCCTGGGAGAGCCAGAACATCAGCTTGTGCTCACAATGCAGACTGAGGTACAGTCAGTAGGAAGTCCCAGGGCAGTGACTGCTTCCCTGGTCACACGCACACGAGAAAGACCCAGCCTGTCCCCTGGGCTGGCACTCTGGTTAGTGGCAACCGGTGATGGTTTGGGTACAAGGGATTTGTTGTCTTGGAACAAAGCTTCTGCCCGTGAAGTCTGCCTTATAGTTGAATATATTGACGTTTAGTCACAGAGTTGGGAACACATCTTTTTATGAGAATGTAGTTCTTGCTTGAGTATGGATTTTGGGTTTTTATTAAGAAACACATTCAAAGCACAGAGCGTATGAAATCCTTTTCACATTTGAAAGTAGAATTAGATCCGATGGAGGTTTTGGCAAGTTTTTACTGGGAAACCTTTTCTTCATTTTCATCTAACTCACTAAGCAGGAATATTTAAGTGTTTCCTAAGATGAACTGGAATGTTCTCGGGACCATATTTATTGGGTGCATTGCATACTCAGGCGTGTCTTCCTATAAAAAGTAACTTACTGCCCATCAGTTCATTATTTTCCTCCGTGTTTTGGACTTGTATACCCATCCATCACATCTCACAGATTGGATAATCAGGGGACAGGGAATGTACTAGAAAAGGAGAACTAGGTCAGGAGAGACGGCTAAGGCTTCTCATTCCTAGCCTCTGCCCTGACGACTCCGGCTTCGGAGAGATAGCTTAGTATCACCCCATTCTCGATCAACTCTGTCTCATGGAAGGAGAAATGCAAGCAGCCTCCTGCCCCCCACCCAAACTCACTGGGAACGTATAGGGGTTTGCTGTGGCATCGTGTTAGATCACGGACAGTCCTGGCTCTGATGAAGGGACTTTTCATCCAGGGCCAGGCCTTGGAACTGCTTTGCCTTTCTTTAGATTTCTGATTTGCAAGAACTCATTCATTTGTTGTACAAATATTTATTAACCTCCTATACTGTGTTCTAGGGTCTGGGGTTATGAAAGGAGACAGATGGAGGTTTTACCCTTATGGGGAGTTCAGTCCAGAGCAGAGGATACTGGATACTGATCGGGACCCAGAATGTATTTTATTTTGCTAGTAGGTATTAACCACAAATTAGTGTTCATTTTTCAAAATGGGAATTTTTCACATGACAATCAGATTTCTAGTTTCTCTTGAAAATTTTGGTAGATGTAAATACAGCTGGATGGAAATGATTGGGGTATGCCTTTTAGACAGAACATAGTCTTGGACTCTTATTCCAGTGCCCCACTCCATGATGTCTCTCATCCATTCCATACTACTCATTATATTATCTGACCCTGTAGGCATTTGAGCTTGTGACCCCATGGGCTGCAAGCTGTTCCTGTTAGAGCCAAACTTCAATATCGGCCCATGTTTCCCAAACCCTGTCCTGGTAGCTGGAGGCATAGTGGCCCTATTACGTGTTCATCACGGGCTTCTGAGTCAGACAGAGTGGGGCACAAGTCCTTGGCATCCTTGAACAAGTTACCAAAAACTGCTGAACTTCCTCATCAGTAAGGTAGACTCTGTAATGCTTTGCTGGGACATGGTGGGGCTGAGATGAGAGGATGACTGTAAATTGCACGGTGTATGGAAGCAGCCAGAGTCCCCACCACCTTCCCACCGGCCCCCAGAACGCAAACTGTGCACGTGCCGTTTGAGATCCTGTTAGCACAGTTCCCCACCTGCTGACCTGATCCGCGATGTTTTGGATCCTGGGAGCCCACCTCTTATCAACCCTGTAGAGGTAAAATATTACGGGGTTTTTAAAAATCATTTTCTTAATATCTATATTCTTTTATTAATCCTACATGTTTCAAAACCTGTTGCTTCCATTAAGGTCTTACTAATAAAACTCTGCCAGAGCCAGAGCCCTCAGGCTTCTTAATTAAGAATTGATAGTGGAAAGGACCATGGGGAAGGTGGGAGGGTTGTTTTTTTGTTTTTGTTTTTGTTTTTTGAGATAGTGGTACAGATAAAATCTGAGACGTAGGTGAAGACAAAGAACATCCACTGGAATACAGGTCCTTATGTAAGAGGTCAAGCTTGTAACTACTCTGTTCTGAATTTTATAACCATAAAACAGTGTTTTTCAAGGTTGTCTATGAAGAATTCCCTTGGAAATATCAGGACTTAAAAAATCAGTGTGGCTACTGACGTCAAAGCCTTACAGGTGTACTGGTTGTCACGGAAACCACGCCCCACTAGGTTCGAGGCGACTGAGCGCCTCTGACCGAGTCCACACCTCTCTATTTGGTGGGGCTCAACTCTCTACTCCAGACTCTTTTCACTCTGGGCCCGAGGAAATCAAGACGATGTGGAATATTATTTGTTCTAAGACAATGTACACAAGAGATTTTGAATTGTCACCCCTGTTTAGAAAGAGCTGTATCCCTGGGTTGCGCGATCTTCTCTGACCGGCCCAGAGTCTTTACCAGTCAGACCCAGCATAGAAGGGGTGGCCTATGTGTAGTCAAGGCTCAGGTGAGGCTTGACAGCAGCGTGTGTCCTGCTTCAGGGGCTGTAACCTGTCTCAACCCCATGAGTCTTGAGATTTGACAATAGGTATTGTCTTGTGCAGCGGACTCTCCAAGAGCTGCTTCTCTGGCATCTTCTTCTCAAAGAACTTCTCTTTAGCCTCTTTAACTTTTTCTTATCTCACTCCTAAAACCCATAGCACAGGACAGACTTCCCCCTTATCCCTGTCATTGTTTTTACATGAAGTTACAGCCACTGTTAGGGAAGTACAAAGAGGGCTAGGCTGGTTCTATAGTAAATCCCAGTTGTTCTTCAACAATTGCAGGGTTGTTAGGAAATGAACTCATTCAACATTTTGGTTACTGTCTTGGTAATAAAGAAGAGCCTAATGGTGACTCCGGGCCCTGGACCCCTGACAGGGAGCTGCCCTGAGGGGGCGAGTCGGAAGGGAAGCTCCCATCCAGAACCACAGGCTGTCCTCCTCGGTCCTGGGCGGGTCGAAGAGGACCTCTTATCCAGGGTGAATGGTCCTTTCACCGGTGGTAGCTAGTAATAGTCACCAAGCTCTAACTAACTAAACCAGGCATTCTGTTTAGTGTTTACAAGCCCTCATAATAACCCTGTGAAGTGGGTGCTATTTTTATCCCAGCTTCACAAATGAAGGAAGAGAGGTGTAGAGATGTTGCATAACTCAGCCAAGGCCACCCATCTGTTAGTAAGAAACAGAAGTTAACCTAGGCCGCCTGCCTAGGCTGTGTTGTTAACCACAGGGCTCCCTCTGGTAGGCTGGAGTTTGTAAAACAAAGCACATCTGGTTTCTTTCTCTGTCCCGTGACTCACTGGACAATGGCTTTGCCTGGCTAGTACCTACATTCCACTTTGTGTACAAAACAAATGCCATCCCTTCCACATGCGACTCCAGGATGTTGCAGACGAGGAGGAGGTTTTATTGCATCACCCAGGAAGCAGCACCGAGCCAGTAACTTCTCAGTGTGCAGAGCAGCGTTTTCAGGAAGGATTCAATTGACTGTTGTTCTTTTCCTGCCAAGAACCTTGGGCTATGGTCTTCCTAGAACCTTTCTTATCATAAGATCTCGTCAAGAGAAGAAGGCATTCCTCTAGCAGGCATTGCTTGGGGGAAAGGGAGTCACTCTAGGACACCACACTGAATAGAGGTACTCGGTAATAATAGACGTGGGTAGAGCTAGAGCTGTGATGTGGTTGTTTAAGATTGTTCTTAGAATATGTACTTTGAGATAAAGTAGACAGTGAGATAGAGAATTCCCAGAAATTGTTGTAAAATTCCTTATTGTCTGGGAGAGACAACCTGGGGAGTAGGAAAACATGGAAAAACAAGGGACATCTATGGATATGGCAAATGAGAGATGCTGAGAACAGGTCCACACTTCTCCCTTCAACAGGTGGCTTTTGTGTCCCTTCCCCTCGGATCAGGGTGGGTTTGTGATGGCGTGGCTAATGGGCTAGTGGATGGGACACAGGTGACATTTCCAGGTTCAGGCCTTAGGGTACTTGCAGCTTCTTCTTCCAGTCACTTGGGATACTCACTCTTAGAAACTTGCTGTCTTTTTATGAGGAAGTCCAAGCAGCCCTGAGTAAAAGCCTATGTGGAAAGGAACCAGCCCCTGACCTTGCACTTGCTGCTAACAACCAGCACCAACTTGCCAGCCATGCAAGCGTGGCGTCTTACAAGTGGCTATCTCGGCCCCCGGGCGCCGCCTCGGCTGAGCGAGCAAAGCCGTCCCGGTTGAACCCCGCCCAGACTGCAGATCCACGAGCAAAATAAATGGTTGCTGTTAGTTTCAGCCACTCAATTTGGGGGTGGTTTGTTACACAGCAACAGAAAACCAGAGCAGAGAGTAACATGAGGAGGAATCCATTCGTTTCCAGTGTGGAGGGATTGGAATGAACACTAAATCTGTTATGCTTGGAAATGAGGGTGTGTGTCTGTGTGTGTGCACATGTGCACGGACACAGGTGCGTACAGGTGCTCTTTCACTGCCTGCCTTGCCAGTGGTAGAGTTTGTGCCCTTGAGTGTGGTCAGTAACTCTACGCAAACCACTCATGGACCCAACTGAGCATGGAGGAGGGAGAAATAACGTTAAATATAATAACAAGGATGACCAAGAATTATATCCAAGTGTGGGGTCCACAGGTGACGGTGAAGGGAAACACCCCTCCTTGTCCATCCCTGGCTTTACCCGATTTCAGAGCAGGGCCTGTAACACAGTTTATTCCTATTTTGGGCATATGACATTTTTGTTGCATCAGCAAAGTTTTGATGCATCACTTTTAAAAAAAAGTCTACAAAGGAGAGCATCAGCTGTGTCACACAAACAGGGGAAACTCACCCAAAATATTTTGAGCCCATGAAGACCCAGTCACCAAACTCTGCAGTGATGGTGAAATAGTAATATTGCAGTTAGACTTGAAAACCAACCAGGGTGCCTGTCATTCAAAGCAGGGGGTTTCTCCCATCACCTCAAGAACTTTTGTTATTCCTTATTTTCCTCTGGAGACCAGAGCATCATTTTCTTTCTTCCATGTGAGGGCCAGTCACAAGGCATGATGGTGCAGCTTAGATAATATGAGTAAATAAAAAATTTTTAAAAATATTGAGCAATATTCTTCCAGCATGCAAATCCCAGTTTGGGAAAAAAATTAGGTCCTTTTGGAAGCTGCTTTAAGTCTTTGGGGTCTCCATGGTACCATTCAGTAACTGATTACCTCCGTGCATCAAACAGCACCCCAGTGGCCTGAAAGAGTTCATGTGGTCTCCGAAAGAGCCCATCTTGGTCCCAGAAAGGAGTGTGAGCCTTGGGAGAATCTGGCTGAGCACACAATTACTGTTCAACTCACAGTGGCCCAATTTACTTTATTGTACAGTGCCTCCTGGAGTCCCACGGCTGGAAGAGGATCTAGATACTTCTGAGTCAACTGCCTGCAAATTGGTCTTGGTGGGGTTTGCCAGGGCAGGGAGGAGGCACAGGAATTTGTTAGGAAGACATCATAACAGAGTTCTCCACCCTGGGGAGGGAAATAATCTTACCACAGAAATTCTCAGCCAAAAGGACTGACTTTTTCTTTCCAGGAATTTAAAGTTTCAGGGTGATAGCTGATTTCCAGGTGGTAGGCATGAATTTTTAGGTATGCGCAGGCTACTTAGGCATGCATGAAATAATTCTGTTCTTTACCCTGCTCCTGGACTCATTCCCTGGGCTTACCCTCTGTCTCGGCCTCGGTTCCTGTAAAGTGGGACTAGTCACAGTCATAATACTAATCTCGAAGAGTTGTTGTGAAGGTTAGTGGAAGCCGCGTGTAAGGGCTGGGTCCAGTGTTTGGCACCAGACCAGCACATGACACATTTGGCCAGCATTCTGTGGATTGTGGCATCATAATCATGTGTTCACTTACCAAATAATTGTTGGAGGTCTGCTATGTGCAATCGTGTTTAACATTCATCAAGCATTTATGTGATTTCAGCAAAATTCTGATTATTGCTTTTTTATTTATAAAGGATAGGGGCAACTATGTCCATATAAAGGGCAGAGAATTTAAACAATTACATTTCAGGTACAAATATCCCTCCCATGACTTACCCAAAATAAATACCCAAGTACTCACCATCCATATAACAGGAATAAAATACTTCAGATAAACTTAAGTCCCTACAGATGCATTCCAGGGCATGTTCCCCTGCTGCCCTCTTCCAGCGATAGCTCCCATCCTGCTGAGTCACCTTTCCCTGTGGAGATGATCTGGATATATTTTTATAGCTGTAAGTGGTATAATTGTGCACTTGATATCATCTCACAGGGTTTTGTAGAATCATACCGTAATATGCTTTTGCAACCTGCTTGTTCCACTCAACATTCTATTTCTAGAGTAATCCATGTTGATGCAGGTAGCTCTATTTCTTTTTCAGTGTTATATAGTATCCCTATATAAAGATTATTATGTACAAATTGTTCATTTGTTGTCCTTTTGATGAATAAATTTTTCCATTTTGCAGAGTCACAAATAATGCTGCATGTATCTTTCTTGCCCACGCCTCCTTGTGCACACATGCCAGCATTTCTCTAGGGCACATACCTAGGAGTAGGATTGCTGGGTTGTAGGACAAGCACCCGTTTAAATTTATTGCTTTGAGTTAAATACCCCTTCAAAGAGGATCTTCCAAGTTATACTCTACCAGTAGAGAAAGATGGTTTTTGTGTTTCTTCACCTTTGCCCACATTTGGTATTGTCAGACTTCATTTTTACCAACCTGAAAAGTGTTTATTGTGGTTTTAATTTGTATTTTCATGATTATTAGTAATTTTCTATTCATTTTATCTTTGGTAAGTTACTTGTTTCATTTGCCTGTTTAAAAAAAAAAATCAGGTTTTCTTTTTCTTATTAATTTGTAGGACCAGATAGCAAATACTTTTTCCCAATCTGTGGCTTTCCTCCTCATTTTGTACATAGTGTCTTTTAATACAGAGACTTTTAAAAGTTATTACCTTTTAATAAACACAGTATTTAAAGCATGGGCACATGCTGAAAATGATTTCCCTTCAGAGTTTTGGAGCTTTTCTCACCTTTTCTAGGAGGAGGAGCTCAGCTTAAAAAAAAAAACCCAATCAGGTCTTTGGGCAGGAATATAATTGAATGAGGCTGGTGAGAGGGAGCGGTGGATGGCAGCCCAACAAACTGCATTTTATAGAGGCCACTTATTGCCGAGAATGTGCCCGCCTTGCTGGTGGGAACCTGGGGTGGAGAATCACTGGGAGCTCTGGTCCTGAACCAAGAATAACCACTATACTCTGATTGTTGGTCTAGAGACAGCTATCTCCATCCTAGCACTAGTAAGCCTGGCTTGTGATAATGCAGCAGAACAACGGGAAAAGACTCAGATGAGAGGCAGACCTCTGAATAGGATTACTACAGAAACCAGGAGGAAATTCTGAAAAGGGTCTGGCGGCCCAAGCAGGATTCTACATCATGACTTGTATTAAATAGTATCCGGAGCAATAAGGGGGAAAAGCTCGAGGAAAAAGGTGACCAGATAGGGTAGAAATAGAGAAGGGACAGGTAAGAAAAAATTTTAAGGACATTAAAAAAGAAATAGGTGATTAAAAAGGACAACAGCAACTTGGACTGGGAAGGAATTTCCTAAGCCTGGAACTAAAGCCAGACAATGAAACATTAGATGGAGAAATTTCATTTCATACAAATTTCAGATTTCTATATAGCAAAACCAAACAATACAAATTAAAATGACACAAATTCAAAAAAATCATGAAAATAATATGGACCAAAGGCTAACATATTTTATATATAAAGAATTAAAAAAAATAACATAATGAAAAGCCAATAGACTAATAGACGAAGTAAAAACAGGCAATTCAAGAAGCATGAAAAGCATTCATCTGCTCTATAATCAAAAGATTGCAATTGGAGATATATTTTTTTCTATAAGATTTCCCATTTAAGATGAAAAAGCATGATAGTGTTGGCATGGGTGTAGAAAAACTAGCCCACTTCCATGGAGCCCCTGGAGGCTAACCTGGTAAACTTTTTCTGGAGAATGAGTTAGTAATATGTACCCGTACCAATGCACTAAAAAACAAAACAAAAATAAAAACAAACAAACCAAAAAAAGCATATTCTTAACTTGCAATCCCACATTTTAGACTATCTGATGGAAGTACCCTCATGACTAAAACTAAGATATCTGTCCAAGATTGGGAAGCATATAAGAGGAAAGTCAGTGAGACATAACAATTGATAGGGTAAGGGGGGTGAGGAGAAGGGAGAGCTAGGAAAACACTCTTGGAATTTCCTACGAGGGCAACTGGGTGCTTGGTTAGGACCATTCACTAGATGAGATGCCGCGAGTCTGTGGGGAAGGCAACGGATTCAGTTCTGGGTGGTTGATGGTTCAGGAGCACAAATTCAGGGTGAGAAGCTTAGGGGCCAAGTGGACGTGGGTTTGGAGGTCAGTGGGAAGTTGGTGAATCCACAAGCATAGGGTAGGGATCAGATGGAAGTTGTGAGGGCAGGTGATTTGCTGGCTTTTGGGATGCACCTGGGAAAGACCACTGAGCCCTTGGTTTGGGCTGGCAGGGAGAGAGGCGAGGTGATTCTCATGCCTTACTTTGTGGCTTTGACATCTCTGAGAGAGTCCTGTTTGTTGACTTCAGGCCTGGGAACACTCCATGGGGATCACCTGCTTTCCCAGTCTCCAAAAGCTGGCAGAAGATGTTTCCAACCACTTTGCCCAAGAAATACAGAAGGCACTTGTGGGAAAGCCTGCAGGTAAGAGAAGAGAAGTCTTGGAGAACCCTTTATGGAGGGCAAAGCAGCTCTGCAGACTCCTTCCAGGCCTCCTGCCAAGCCCCCCTCTGCTTTCTAGTGCAGTTAGAATAGTGCCTTCTAAAAAGCATGATAAGCTGCTGCTCCCACTTCGCACCTTGGGAATGAAGGGAAAAGCTAGCAGAGGAGGGAATGGGGCCTTGGGGAAACTCTGTTTCTCTTAGGAGGGACAGATAGACAGACACACACACAGAGAAATGGACACACATAGGCATACACACGATCACAGACCCACACCTAGACACACACACATCCACCTCCAAACACACACACACACACACACACACACACACACACACACACACACACACA
>JAQQAC010023241.1:8929511-8952853 GCA_029783875.1 Phataginus tricuspis
ACACACACACACACACACACACACACACACACACACACACACACACAGAGGACTAGGGTATCTGGGAGGAAGTGCTGAGATAAAAGGTGCTCAGCGAAGAGCCTGACCCAGAAAAGACACAGAGGCTTGTCTTCTGCTGCAAGGTCTCCTGCTCCACACTCTTCTGCTCAAGTTGCTCGCAGCCCCGCAGGCCGGGCAGAATTTCACGGTGGCTATGGGGCGGAGGGTATGAGGGGATTCCAGGGGGAAGGAATGGCTTGAGCATGGGGCAGACGGCAGGAAGCCTTGCCATCAAAGGGGCTGTGTGATAGCGAAGTCGGGCGAAGACTTTCAACTGTGGGAAGTTCAACTGCTGAGGTGGTTGTTCTTACTTGGCAACAGGGAGTCACTGATGGTTGTTGACAGGGATGGCAACATGATAAAGGTCATCCTCCAAGGAGATAAAGTGGAATGACTGGTATAGATTCAGGTGGTGCTGCCGGGAGGGCAGGAGGCAGAAGTCCCCTCAAGACACTAGGCACATCTCGTGGGGAGAGGGGCCGAGTGGAGGACAGCTGGGTGGGCGGGTCACTGCATCGCCCTACCCATGACACTCTCTCCCCTTCATGTGCTCTTGCCAGAGCAAGCGAGAAGGGCAGCCGGACAGCTCATGCAGTGGAAGGGGGACGCGGATCAGGACGGCTACCTGCTCCTGAAGTCGGTGTATGTGCTCACGGGGATGGACTCGGTAAGTCATGGCCCCATGGGCCCCGGGGCAGGGTGCTCCTCAGCCACGCGCAGCAGGGAGTCCCAGCACAGGGCAGTGGCATTTCTCAAGAGTATATTCTTCCCATGAAACCGACTAGTTGTTTCTCCTCCCCTGCTCCCTTTCTGATACAGAACATGATTTCCATAGTCAAATTCATATTTGAATGTTGCCTTTGCAGGTGACCAGCTATGTAACCCTGGGCAGGTTTGCGACTCTTATACTGCTAATTGGAGATAACGCCACAGTTCTAGGGTTAGTGAGGGGGTTAACAATGGCTGATGTGTATGGACTACCTACTGTGTGCCGGGGCAGGCAGGTTGCCTCCTGTGCATTATGTCAATCAACCTCCCCAAATCCTGTGAGTCCAATCATGGCGGCACCACATTAGTGGTGAGAAGTCAGGCTCACCCATCTTACGCTGCAGCCTATCTGGCTCCAGAGCCCATAGACTCCGCCTGAAGGGGTCTCTCCTAGGCACCTGTCCTGTCCTGCTCAGAGATGGTGCTTGAATGGGGCCGGCCCCCCTTTCTTCCCTTCCTGCTAATGCCCCATTCCGGCTGCACTCGTGTCCTCTCACCACGAAGCTGGGGACCTGGTGCTTCCCCCCTGAGTGGTTTGATGATGGCTGGTGTGCTCGCGGGCGGAAGCAGTCGCTGGCAGCTCTGGCCATCAGTAGAAATGTGCCAAGGCCCTGGGCAGGGCAGGCCCAGATGCTCCCTTGTCTAGCATTAGCAGCGCTACCTGTCAGACTCAGCACCAGGCACAGCACCAGGGAGCCAGATCTGGGCGGCAGCTGCCCTCAGGCTACTGGGGAACACCAACCTCAGACAGGCATTTGGAGACCACGCATGGACAGGAAGAGAAGCACAGCCTGCAGTTGAAAGCTGGAGGGGGGGACCACCGGGCTTTCCAAGCAAACTGCCTGGACTACCCTCAAGCACAGAGCCTTCTGCCTCTGAGGAAGGACTGTTTCAGGCTGAGTAGTAAAAAATTCTTGTTTATATTAAAAAAAAAGCCTTGTTTTCCACTGCAAGCAGCCTGTCTCCAAAGCAGGCGTCTGGCTTTCAGTGGGGCCAGTGTAGCATGGAGGACAGGATAGCTGCCTGGAGGGGTCACAGCAGAGCCAGGTGTCAAAGGCAGGGGCGGATGTTACCCTGCAATGGAAGCTTCTAGGGGGAAGGGTAGGACCAGTGGACTGCCTTATATTCCTGGTTCTGGCCCCGACTGTACATTCTTCCTTTCTCTTTTTTCTAGTTTACCACCATATCTGTTAGAGTGGTCACATTGGGTGGACAGCATACTTTAGATGAATGGCACACATGCTCACGTGGGTGTGCACACACCAGGGCTGCACACACACCAAGGCCATCTGGCAGGACCCCAGGCAGAGCCGGGGACGCCGGGCCCTGGGAGGCTCTGCCCAAGGCTGGCCCCTCTCTGCCCACTTCCCGTCTTCTCGCCTCTGTCTGGCACCCTGGTCGTTGGTCTTCACCCATGGGGTCATTTAGGTCTTGGCGACGGCGTAGATCTGGATGGGAGGATGGGAAGGGCCCAGTCAGGCCCTTAATTTGTTTTTTGCACTTGTTATTGACCACCCCTCATGACTGAGTTTCCAGTTTCCTAATCAGGAGGCAGAAACCCAAATCAGGAAAACCCTTGTTTTCTGCTCTGGACCAGCCCCTCTTTCCCTGGTTCCCTGCCTCCCTCCCTCCTTTCCCTCCTTCTTATCACCTGTCTTATAAGGGATGTAATGTTTACTGAGTGCACAGTAGGCCCTTTATATAAACTTAATCTTCAAACCACCTGGGTGGGTCCTGTGATTGTTTCCATTCTTACTTGAGTGTGTGTCTCCTCGAGAGAGGGAGGGATTCACCCATGTTCCCTCTGCATGGTCGACCATGCTGGTCTTGGTCTGGGCCTGGGCCTGGGTCTGGTTCTGGGCCTGGGGCTGGAGCTGTGGCTGGTTCTGGAGCTGGGTTTGGGCCTGGGGCTGGTTCAGGGGCTGGTTCTGGGCCTGGGGCTGGAGCTGGGGCTGTGCTCTGCAGGCTCTGTGGCCCGCGGTCATGTCTGCTTTTCCCCTGCAGGAGACGCTGGGCAGAGTTGCTGAGTCCGGCCTTCCAGCGCTGCTCCTGCAGTGCCTCTACCTCTTCTTCGTCTTTCCTCTGGAAAAGCATGAGCTTTCGGAGAATGACGTCCAAGTCCAGAGGCTGTTTGTGCAGGTGAGCGAGAGGAGGGGCTCGGACGCCTGGGCCGAGACCTGTCACCTCCAGGAGCTGCTCTCATCTTTCTGGGCCTGGTTCTGAAGCTCCTCTGTCTTCCTTGGAGCCAGCTCACCCCTCTGCCCCACGCTCAGCAAACGCTGGGAATCCTGTGCGCTTGGAAATGGGTTTCCTCTCTCGCTGACTCATTGTATCCCTGTGTCGGGATCCCTCTGCTCTCTACCTGAAAGGTCGGCTCGTCCCCCTCCCCTTGATCCCCCCAGCTCCTTGTTCTCAGGGTGTGCCCAGGCCCTGCTGCTCTGCCTGGCAGCTAGAGACTCCGGTGTCTGACCCCCACCTTGGAGAATAAGCACCTGACTTGCCTTGTAGAGCTGTTGCCAACATTTTCTAAGTACTTGCTGTGCATGCACCTGGTGCCATGGCCTCCCCTCTGTCACCTCCATGGTCCCTCTCACCCATCACAGGAGGTGTATTGCATTGCCACCCGATTCTGTGCAAACTAAAGTATGGTGAGTGAACATGAGTCCAGGTTCACAGGGGGAGTGGGTGGGGGCTGGGATTGGAACCCTGGTGGTCTGGCTCCCGGGTCCTCTCAGAGTCAGGCTTCAGCCACTCTGTGATGTCACCTCCTTCCCTCTTCTCAGAAGCCACCTCGGGCCACTAAGCTTCAAATGCTATTTCCTCTTGTCCTTCCCCATCTGTCTCACCCTCTCTGACTACCATCTGTGGCTTTGACATGACTTCTCACCTTCTCCTGCCTCCGTCTTGCCAGTTTCTGCTTTCTCAACTTGTGGGATGCCAGAAAACGCCCTGTGCTTCTCTGGAGGGGACCTTGGCAGGGGAGGGTAAGGAGGACCGTGTGTCTTATTCATCTCTGTGTGCCCAGTGCCTCAGGCAGCATTTCACACAGAGCCAGTACGTAGGACCATCTGGGAATTTCCAAGTGCAGTTATCCATTGAAATGTGCGTTTGCATTTAATACTCATCTTGGACTAATATTCGAGCCAGAATCTTCATTATCAGAAGGCATCTCATGAGTTCTGGTGGATCCCACTTGAGGTGGGCTATTCCCTAAGCCTCATTAGTTGGAAATTTAGGCTTTTTTGTGCCCTGCCAGGAACGAGTATGACCCTGTCTTCACAGTCCTCCTCAGGTATGGGCAGAGCGCGGGCCACGGTGATAGACCACGTTTGTGTTCCCCAGGGTTTTCCTTCTATCACTTCACAGAGATACACCGGGATCCTCCATGCGTGGCTCTACGCCAGACGGATGCTTCCTGCAGGAAGCACAGCCCCTCTCCTGTGGAGGTGACTGGGAGGTGCGGAAGCTAGACTGGGGAAACAGTCTCACGAATAAAGGAGCAGTGCCTAATTTTTTAAGCAGTCTGAAGGAGAAGTCGTAGGCACACTGGGAAGCAAGGACAAGGGGGCCTGATTTAGAGCAGGGCAGGAAAGGAGGCGGTTTGGGGGAAATGGCGCTGAGCCAGGTTGTTGAATGTGTGGAGGGAGCTGGGAAGGGGAGGAGAGGCGAGGGGAGCAGAAACGGACATGAACCGAGGGTCACGTGGCCACGCCCCCACCTGCAGCGGAAGCCCGGGACCTGTAGCCCAGTTCAGGGGTGTCCGGCTTGCACTCTACCACCTGTCTGCGGATGGGCTCCGAGGGAAGGAGCTTTTTTCCGTATTTGCCACTAAGAGTCAAAGGAGAGATGCAGAGGAGGCAGGGCTGGTGCACTCTGACCTCTGTGAGCCATGAATTATCCCAAGTGGATAGGAAGGTAGTGGCCACAGGGAGGCTGGATTGTCAGGAGCCAGGATCCCGTTAGGAGGTTACAGGGTAATGCTCACATCTTATGGAGAAGTAGAGTTTGAGTACCAACCCAGGATTCGGGAACACATCTCTCTTTTTAAATAACACTAGGTCCAGTTAATCCTATACTTTAATATTTGATGGCATTTTTCTGCATTTCTATAGAAAAACATCTCTCTCATCAAACATTTCTTTGTTATTTTGATTTGGAAAGGATGACAACTGCTCATATAGGATTACGAATTCAGACCTTAGCCCCAAGCCCTGTCACCCTTTTCTAGGGGGCACTGCTGACCGTGCTGGTGTGGGCCTGACGGTGACCGCACACAATACCATCCTTCATGCTAACATGTGCCCGGGAGTGCCCTGGAAAAGTTAGGAAGAAACATGTCACGGGAAGGAGCCTTCCTAACCAGAGTCTCCTGGCTTTGTGTTGTTCTAGATATTGCTGAATATCTGCAGCGAGTCTCCGGGGCTGGAGGGACTTCTCTCGGGCACTGAGCTGCAGTCTCTAGTGATCGCCACGACCTGTCTCCGGGAGCACAACTGCTGCTTTTGGAAGGAGCCCACCTTCTGTGTGCTGAGGGCAATCTCCAGGGCTCAGAACCTCAGCATTGTCCAGTACCTGCAGGGTATGGCCCCAGAAGACCTGGGGTGGGCTGGGGGTCCCCTTTCCACAATGAGACCCTGGGATACTTTGCAGCATCAGCATAGGTTTCTGGGACCAAGAAAGAGATGGATGAATGGGATTTTCTCTGTTGCCCAGCTGCCTAGTAGATGACTCTACCTTGCTTAATTCCATTGGTGCATGGGCTTTTATTGTGCATTTTGAAGCTCCATTGGAGAGAGGGAAAAGGGAATTCATTTACTGCACACAATACTGTCAAACAGACACATGCAGGGCCCATTTGTATGATATCTCATCTGTTTCTTTGAGATAGATTTTAATGTCTTTTTGCAATTGGGGAAATGGGGAAATGAAGATTCAGACTATTGGAAGAATTTGTCAAGGCTCCCCAGCTGGTGAAGAAGAGAATCAGATTCAGATTTTCAGCCTGGAGACATCAGACCCCAGTGCCTTAGGTTCTGTTCTGGGCAGCATGTGTAGGGGTGAAGGCCACAGAGTCTGGAACCAGACAGCCAGGGTGTGGACTCCAGCTCTGTCCTCAGCCGAGTGTCACTGGGCACTTAACTTGTGGGGCGCCTCAGTTCTTTCATCTGCAAAATGGGGATAGTCACACCACGGGTCTTATTGCATTGTAGTGACGCTTCAGTAGTTGACATATCTGAAGTGCCTAGACAGTGCCTGGCACGCAATGGGTGCCCGTCAGGTGCATGACAGCACCATTACCTGGGGATAGTCAAAGGCAAGATGCTGAGGGAGTCCATTTCACGAGCAGTCCTGTGGCCGCCCCTTGGCTTTGTCTATCTCCCAAGGGCTTGGATAATTCTAAGAAGCACAGACACCCTTGGGGCTCAGAAAATTTTAGGAGAATGTATTGGCCTCCTGTCAGCAGCCAGCCCATCTCAGGACAGGGAGGGAAGCCCCGCAAGGCTAATTCCAAGGGGAAGATTTTGACAGAAGTTCCCTTGGGCCGACCTCCTCACCCACCATGGAACATTTTCTCAGCTCCATGAACTAAAAGTGCCTCTTGCGAGCACAACAGTCCACCCCTTGGGCTAACCCCAAGGTATGGGGTCTTTTGGGGATAGGTGGGAATCTGAGCCTGCCCGTCCACGAATACTTGCTTCGCGATCTTCTTTCCGGAGCCTTCTGTAACAGAGGGCATCGGTTGGTGACGCCTAGGGAAGTTCAACAAACCCATTCTTTTACTGTAACTGAGCCCGGGATGAAATGTCGGCCCCAGCCGAGGGAGTCAAAGCTCTCAGTGAGGCCAGGGCCCTGTAGTAATGGTCCAGGGCTGAGCTGGGCCCCAGGTGCTCAGCAGACCAGGGTTCCCCAACAGGCTAGAGTCGGAGACTCCTGAGAGAAGGCTGCCCGAATTGGTGGTGGAGGTCTCTCACTGTGTCAATATTCTCAGCTGCCCAAAACAAAACTGGAAAGAAAAATTCCACCTCGGCGTGGAGCCTGCCTACTAGAGCATTGGGTCCAGCATTCCTTTAGGGGAGTGGGTAGTTTCCGTGGACAGAGGGACTGAGGAGAAAGTTGGGGAGCAAGGGCTGGCCTGGTGGTTACCTGCTAAACCCACAACTCTTGGGGTTTCCCTGTGCAGCATGAAGACTTTGGGGAGTGTCTGAGGCCTCACAGCCGAGGGACTGAGCTTGCATTATCTCATGTTCTTGTAGGTGATTTTCCTGGTCCACTGGTGTGACTTTCCCGGCACTCAGCAGAGGTTTCTCCTAGTGAAAGAGCCCTAAGAGCAGCGATCCCTCAAGATGCAAATCTAATGTCATTACTTGTCACACTCAGGTCTCCCCCTGGCTTCTCACTGCTCTGGGGTAACCAGCAACTTCTGTGGCCAGGCTCCACACAAGCTGGCCCCGACTTCCTCCCCTCCCGTGTGGTCCACACCTCCAGGCTCCATACCCTGTGTTGTTGGAACACACCATCTTTTGCCCCTCATCTCCTCACCCTGTTGTGTATCCTTCCCTGCACTTCTTGTCAAGCTAATTTCTGCTCATCTCCACTGTTGCTTCCTTAAGAAGGTCTTCTGCAGCCCTCAGTGCCTTATACACCATCACCTAATGGACCTGGACCTCGCGCGTGCTGGGTATAGGGCCGGGGTGCTAAGAGGCTTCCTTCTTCTTCCTATTTCACCTGCTCTCCATCTGGTTCTGCAGAGTGTGGCTCCAGGCTGGCACTTCTTATGGGAGAGCCTTCTTTTTGATCCAAGAACCAGCAGAAAAATGTTTTTGGATTACTTGTCATTCACATCTTGTCATTCAGTACAGTGTAAAGAGGGCTGGGGAGGGAATGTCCATGGCATGTCCAAAGCTATTGTCTCCGAACTCAACAGGGGTGTGTTTTTGCCCTGCAGGCATGGATTGCATCAAGATCTCCCTCCAGAACCTCTCCAGGCTTGCAGATACCCTCCCTGCTCCTGAGATGAGCGAGGCAGTGAGCCTTGTCTTGGGCTTTGTGAAGGGCTCCTATCCAGTCTCCTCGGCTCTGCTCATGGAGTTTGAGAACGGAGAAGGCTATCCTCTGCTCCTCAAAGTGTTACTTCGGTCAGTGGCTGTGATTGGTGGGGAAGAAACTGTCAAAGCCTAGGTTCTCAGAATCATTTGGGTGCTTTGGAGAAAGAGATACTGAGTCTTCTCAGAATGTCTTCTGAACCACAAATCTCCATAGAGCATGGCCAGAGAGACGTATTGCAGAAGTAATCCAACATGCATCTGGGTTTGGGAGCCACCGCCTTCATGAACTAGTGGGTGATTGTAATAATAGTTTCACCAAGTCCATTTGGTGGTATGTACCAAGCGTATGCCTGCTGGCATGACAGCCACACATCAGAACATGCATCTCTGTGCTGGAGGGCTTCCAGGGACTATTGTAACGACTTCTGCCTGTATACTTGGGGGCTGGAAGTACCAAGGAATCAGCAACCCCCAGGAGCAGCCCTCACCAGTGACTGGAAGGTGCTGACGGCTAAAGCCCCAGCAAAGTTGTCTGCTGAGTGGGGTAGCTCCACTCTGCGTCCCAGGGTCCCCATGAGGGTTAAACTCCGTTTGCCCAATGAGGCGCTTGCCTGCTAATACTCCCATACTGGCTTCCCTCCCTTGTCTCTCACAGACTCTCTCTCCTACTAGTATTTTTGGGACCAATTCCCAAATAAACGACTATCTCCCAAATCCTTGACCCGTGGGAAATCCAGATGAAGATGCCTTTCAGCTGGGTTGGGACTAGTTTCCCCCACTCTGACCTGCTTGTCATTTTCAGGCTGGGTCCAGTGACTGGACAAGCCACGCGATGGAAATCAAAGCTGGATTTTTCAGACTCCCACTGATTTCAGGGAAACTGCTTAAGGGCAAAGTCCCATATATTCCCTTGCGTTTTGCTCTGTGACTGTGAGAAGACGTTTTCTTCTCTGGGGTGAAGCTTACCTCTGTGCTTCCGATTTCACTATGTAGTCAGGCTTCCAGTCTAGAGGGGGTGACTTGGATGAGGGACTAAAGTCCCAAAAGGCTGTGATTAAATGACAATACCTTAAGGTCCTTCCTCCAAATGGACACTAGATTAAATGTCCCTGCGGGGATGCCACGTTTTGCATTAGTCTGAACCATGACTGATGGTCACTGCTCCCTTGGGGGTCTGGTCAGAGCAGTTCCTGGACATTCCTTTGGTTAAATGGGTGGCTGGTTTTCTCCAGACTTCTTGTAGGAGTCAGGAAGGGGAAGTGAGTCTGTTCCGGGGGTGTCAGGAGGGACCCATCTTAGCCCACTGGTTCCCCTTTCTGCTCTACCTCAAGCCACACTGCAAGCACTTTTACTTTTGGCATGGCAGCTACACTAAGACTTGGGGGACCCTCCTCCTCGAGAGGAGCAAGGCGGCCCCCCTACACACCAGCAGCAGGAGACAAAACGAGCCCTCATCCTTCAAAGAAGCGTAAGGAAGGCTAATGATTCTCGTCCGATGATTTCCCACGATGTTTTGCTGCTCTTTTGAAATATTAAATCAATCATTTTAGCAGTGCCCTGGTCTGCTGGTGCCCAAAACATGTGTCTTTTGGGAGGTGCAACCCTAGAAAGCAGCTTCCCTGTAAGCAGATGCCGTGACTCTTCACGGGTTTTTCTGTATTCTGATCTGTAGCCTTTAGATCTAAGGCTGACATTTGCAAACAGCGGCTTTTGTCCAGGGCACTCCGCTCGCCTTTCGGGGCCCAGCTCGTGGAGATCTTTGGGATCTTCCCAGCCCCTGATTTGTACTGGCTCGGCATCCCTCCTGCTGGCGGCTCCGTCCAGCATGCCCAGGGAGCTGCCCCGTCTGTCCCCACAGGTACGATGGGCTGACCCAGAGCGAAGTGGACCCCCACCTGGAGGAGCTCCTCGGCCTGGTGGTGTGGTTGACGACCTGTGGGCGGTCCGAGCTGAAGGTGTTTGACAGTGTCACTTACCCTCAAATGGAAGGCTTCAAGTTCCATCAGGAGGCTGCTGGTGGGTCACCTTATGTCTCTGAGTGCCAGGCAGCCACTGGCGCCGTGCCCTGACAGGTGTTGTGCAGGTCTTTCTCTCTTTCTTCATGAAGAAACAAGTGCTTGGCCTCTGTCAGTGACACAGGAAGGTCCGATTCTATCATGCCTTTGGGGAGATTACCTGTGGATTTAAAAATCTCTTTAGAAAAGATGCCTTGGGTGGGACTTAGAGGAAATGTTCACTTAATAAAGGCAGACTCTCAAATATGCACCAATGCTTTCTGTGAGGCAGCCACACACTCAGCCCCATGCCGGGCGCCAGTGTGAATGGGCCAGGTGTCAGCTCCCCGAATATTCTCTGTAGAGACTGTCACACATACATTGAGCCATAATCTGCTCCATGACTGGCTGATAAATGCATTTGGCACAGTGGCGACCCCGGCAGGTGGGTCATTTCTGTCTGGATCGGTTAGGAAACGCTGCAGGAGGGCCCCATTCAACTGAGTTTTTAAAGCTAAGCATGTGTGTCCAGGTAGAAAGGGAGGGGAAGGCAGAAATGGTGACCAGAAGCATCTGGGAGAGTCGGAGGAAACGGGCGCAGGCACCTGGGCAGACCAGAGGGCAGGGGCTGCAGAGCTGCCGGGTCAGTTTAAGAAGAGCCTTGGCTGAACTCCAGCAGACACACAGGGAAGTGCCTGGACCAGAGAGGAGACTCAGGAACATCTCTAGTGTCTGAGGCAGGGAGGGACGGGGGCAGGGAGCTCTCTGATGGGGCACCACCTGGACGAGAGAGAAAGGGGCTTAACCTTTGAGCTGGAGAGAAAGGAGGGGGAGGGTTCAGAAGGTGCCTTTATTTAGCAGTTTGTCTAGAAATGAAGCTGGCTCTGCTTAGGGATCTTTAGCATCGTTTGATTGTAAATTATTGAAAACAGTTCCCCAACCCATGCTGTCCTATGGAAATATAATGATAGACAGGTTTACCAAATGAGAAGGAACAAGTTGTTTTTTCTTCAGATAGTTTATTTAACCCAATAACCAAAATAATATCTCAATAGCCACATCTCAGCATGTGGTCTGGTCAATAAGAAATCGTCAATGGCATTTTTGTATTCTTTTCCTTATGCTCCATCTTGGAAATCCCGTGTGTGTTTTTACACTCATGGAACGTATCAGCTCAGAGTGACCATGTTTCAAGTGCTCAATTAGCCACCACATCTTGGACAATGCAGTTCCAGCCTTATACCTAGACACCTGGCTCTTCTGGACCTCTGACAGACATTTATCCACAGGGGGTAGAATATAGAAACCTCACATGGTATTTCCTAATGGTTATACAAGCGTGTATTGCTAGGCACGGGTAGGAGAAATGACTTGCAGGATGACTCCTTTCTTTATCTTTAGGGGAGACCGTTAAGAATCTTCAGGCCTTCCAAGTCCTGCAAAATGTTTTCCACAAAGCCAGCAACTCCGTCCTCTGCATGGAAGTCCTGTCAGCCATCAGGACCATTTGGACTTGGAATGCCCGCAACTTCTTCCTGCTGGAGTGGACCTTGCAGCCCATTTCGCAGTTTGTGGAGATGGTGCCCCTGAAACCTGCCCCGGTCCAGAAGCACTTCTTCCAGCTGCTGGAGTTCCTGGTATTTGAGCTGCATTATGTGCCCCACGAGATCCTGAAGAAGGTTCAGCGCCTGATCAAGGAGAGACCCGAGGCACCTTGCACGCTTCTGGCCTTGCAGAGTGTCCTAAGGATGGCCGGCAGGGACCCGCTCTTCACTGATATCTTCCGGGACTCGGGCCTCCTGGGCCTGCTGCTGGCCCAGCTGCGGAAGCGGGCCAAGACCCTGAGGAAGTCAGGTGCCTCTCAGCAGCACCGGGGGGGTGGGGGCTGGGGGTGCAGGGCGAGACGGGACAGGGGGTGGGAGGTCAGTGTTAGCCCACTTCACCCACCACCTATTGACATAATGAAGAAAGTAAGTATGCCTAGGTCCCCCAGCGCCGTGGGGGTCAGAGAAGTTACCCCTGGGGCACATGGCTTCACAGGGCAGACAGCCGTGTGAGTTTCTCTAGGCCACCTCATCTTCCCCATGAAGAGGTCAGAGGGGTGGGCGTAACTTTAAACAGACTGATGGGGCTACCTCAGGCCTGATGAATTCTCAGCCTTCAGCTATCTCCTGTACTAGACACTGTCTGAGGAGGCAGATGAGAAGACAGCAGGGGCAATGACAGGTCCTGGGTGATGCAAGGGGACTGGGGGCCCAGAGGGCCGGGGGCTCTGGTGGGTCCAGGTGGAGAACCTGTCTGAGGTCAGCTGGCATATGGCCCCGTTGCTCATCTGGGGCTGTCGGGCCCGTCGAGTTCCCACTCACAGCGGGGATCATTGCTGCAAGGGTTGCCTCTCTGAGTACTGGCCACACTTTTTTGCGTCCTGCTGGGCCAGATACCCAGGGCTCCTTGGCAATGTCCCTTTACCCCTTTATCCAGAGTTAGGGGCTCTCGAGCTCAGCAGCCTCTGTGCCCCCCACGGGCCTTAGGGTCCCTCAGTCCGGGCAGGAGTGCACTCAGGGGTGCTGGCCTGGGCTCCCTCACGGCCTCACCACACCCCACAGTCATCCCCTGCTGGGGCCACTCCACGAGGTTGTCCTGAAGCTCCGCCTCCACCCATGTTCAAGTAGGAGTCAGGGTGAAAGCTTTGCCAGTTCCTCTGGCTTTTCCTCTATCTGTCCGCACCTGCCTCTCTGGGATTTCAGCCTGGAGGAGGTGCGCCAGGACATAGGAACCCACCACTTATCTCTCCCCACCTTTTTGCCTCTTCTCCTACTGCACTGGCGGCAGACTCTCTAGCCACTGGCTGCTTGTGGAATTTAGTGTTAGACTCAAGCTGAAGTCATCAGTCTGTCTGCTTCCTAGGCCTGTCTGAGAGGAAGACTTATGACCGAAGGCATTGGAGCCACACAGCCTGGGCTGGAATCCTGGCAGTGTTACAAGCTGAGTGTCCTGACCAAGTTACTTAATTCACGAGCCCGTTTCCTCCTCTGTTAAGTGGGTGGAATAATATCTATGTCATAAGATGTTGTGAGCATTAAGTGAGAAAATACCGAAAAGGACCCACGGCTGTGCCTAGAGCATAACAGATCCTCAGGAAATGTTAGTCATCTTACTCTCACAGGTTCTGTACTACTCCACAGAAGACTGCCAGAGACACACCTTTTGGAGGCCCATGTATCCCTGCAGGGTGTTTGCAAATCAGATCAGGACTAAGGATGAGGAGCCCCGTGCATGCATGTCTGGGCTCTGGCCCAGAGCTTAGAGAGTCTTTTTTATGTGCTCCTTTCTGTTGCCCTTTGCACACATTCTGTTTAATGCTTCTGTGTTATCTGTTATCTTAGTTGTGTGTTGTTTTCCAGCAGCCTGACATTAACTTTGCTTTTAAATCTAATTCCAAGACTTATGACCATTTCCAGGAGAATTTGCACTTTTTGTGAGTTGATGTATCCAGTTTTACTTTGTGCTTTCTATCGTCAAATATTTCTTAGATACTTTATCTCTTGGTCAGTAAACTATCTTTACTTATTTGTTCGTTCATTCATTCATCCATTCATTCACTCATTCATTCATTCTTCAAATGTGTATTGAGCTTCCTTCTTAGGTCAGGCACCTTTCCAACACTGGGGATTCAGCAGTGAACACACAGGGTGGGTCACCCTTATCAATGTAATGGGGATGCTTGTCTACCCTAGAATCTTTTCAAGCATCTCCATACTTCAAGCATGAGCTAACAATTCCCCCTTCCAGGCCTGAATGACAAGCTATGGAAGTGTCCAAAGGAGAGTCCAGGACGCAGGGCTTGGGGCATATGTAGGGCACGGTGGTTCTCCAGGAATGATCCTCAGACCAGCCCCACCAGCATCACCCGGGAACCTCTTAGAAATGCGGTTGTAGGGCCTCACCCGAGACCTCCTAAGTCAGAAACTGAGGAAGGGGCCCAGCATTTGGATTTTAGCAATAAGCTCTCCGTGGGGTTTTGATGTGCTCAGGTTGGAGATCTTCTGCTGCAAGGGGCTGTATATTTATATCTTATGAGTTCGATGCACACTCCCTTATAAAAGAAGCATTGCATCCCCATTTCCTTGAGAAGACAGAAAACTGATGGAATCAGAGATTTGGGGTCATCACAAGCGTACTTAAAAAATGTCTTTTATCACTTTTTAAACATGGCAGGAAGCACAGAGCCCACACTTAGCTTTCGGGACCCAGAAAGAGAACTAACCTCTGTGATGCTCAGAGTGGTGGCCACGCTTCTGAAGGGCTCTGTTCGGAATGCGGGTAAGGACGGGGCCGCACGCACCTGCCTCTGCTCGGTAAAACATCAGGAATTTCCAGGGATTTGTCAGTGTTCAAAGGTTATATCCAGGAGGGACCACACTAAAGCTGCTGTGGCGGTTTCTGGCTGATGTCGAGTGACCATCAGTAAATCACGGTAGACACCTCCACTGACACGTTTTACATTTAAAGTTGCTAAATAAGGTGGGAAGCCAAGAGATATCCTAAATTTATGAGACCACGGAGTGCCCTCCCCTCACCCTTTCAAGTAAAATCCATTCCTATCCCACTGTTACCAACTATACATGATTTTTTAAATTGTGAAATACAAAGAAAGTGAGACATTTCTAAGAGATTTGATCTGATGTGCTTCCAGCCCATGATGGACTTAGCAGCTCCATCCATCCAAAGTCTTCTTTAGCTTCCTAAGATCACGCAGCTTCCTTGTTTTAAAAATATGCATGAAATATATATGCATATATATCATACTATGAAGCAGAAGCGTTAACACAATAACATCAGTGGGTTTGGTAATTTGGGGCATTTTTATCTGAGGCCCTCATAGATCAACTAGACCAAATATGAATGATTATTTCATATGGCAGATTCTCTAATGTTAGACAATAAAAGATTTCCCTGAGGTGCTGGTTAAAATGCATATTCTTAGGCTTATTCTCAGAGACTTAATTAGTAACAGGTCAAGGTAAGGCTCAGGAATCTACCTTTAAACAGGCCTCCATAGTGATTTCCTTTGTAGGGAGTACCTGGCCTGTAATGAGAGAAATCCTGTCTTACGGAGCTGACCAGCTCAAATCCACATCTTGCCATTTGAATGATTCAGTTACTTCCTAGTTCTTATTCTGCATGTGATTACTCTAAATATCATTTCTGGGGAAGAAATTTTTAGAATTACTTTTAAACAGAAGCATACCATGAGCCATGTTTCTTTAATACCCCTCTCCAAGAAACGACCTAGGAATCAGATATGTTCTTCACTTCAGTTCTGGTTTACTTTCAGTAAGAATTTTGGCAGAGAGAAGAGAGAGAATTGCCATTGGCCCTGGATTAGGATATTAAGTGGAAGTAAAAGGCAGAGGTGTATCTAGTTAATGTTTATATTACTTGGGTTTCTGAAAAAAAGGGAAAAAATTTCCCCCTAAACAATTCTCATTGGAGAAGGAATCAAAAGAAAGTTTTTCTTTTTCACTATCAGCTCCAAAGTTTCTCTTTTCCTCTTTCCATTTTTACAGTGGGTGTGGATTTTGAAAAAAAAAAAAAGTTTTTAAAGGGCAGAAGAGACAATGCAAATATAGCAAAAGAAACTTGTAAGTTGTAAGAAAAAGCTTTCCTTGCCATTGATAATCAGATGCCAAGGCCCCACTGCTCTAACCCTGGGCTGTCTGTCTGGTTCGCAGTTGTCCTGAAAGACCACGGCATGGTGCCCTTCATCAAGATCTTTCTGGACGATGAGTGGTACCGGGGAGCCTCGCTCAGTATCTTGGAGCAGCTGTCAGTCATCAACGCCGAGGAGTACATGAGCATCATTGTGGGTGCTCTGTGCTCGTCCACTCAGGGGGAGCTGCAGCTGAAACTAGATCTCCTGAAGGTGATGTCAAGTCCTCCTTTGTGATGGGCTTTGCCACTGACATGTTGCAGGTGGTCGACATTTGCCCATGCACGCATTCGCTCGGTCGGTCACTGTAATGATCCAGGTAGGGTAGTACTAGCTGCTATAACAAAGAAACCCCACAGCTTCAGTAGCCTGACCCATCAGAAGTTTCTTTCTTACATAGAGTCGAATCAGGGATGTTGGGGGTTGTCAGTCAGGGACAGCTGAGGCCTGGGCATCTACTCCAGCCAGCAGACAAAGGAAGAGAAAGCATGGAGAATAGCACAATGTGTTCTTGTTCAGCCCTAGAATGGGCACATGCTAACTCCTGTCCAACTTTGTTAAGGCAGAACTTTAGCAGGACTTAGGTGGATGCAAGGGGTGGCAGGCAATGTAGTCCCCACTAGGCGGCTACTTCCTAGCAACACTGTAAACTCTGCGAGTGGAGCCCAGATCAGTGGTGGCCAAAAGAGCTGCCTCGTTTGCTTGACCAGCATTTAGTTCGCATCTACCAATCACTGAGCCCGAGGCAGAGTGCCGGGGACACACAGCTGAAAGGGATTCAGCTCTGGCTGTCGGGGAGCTCATAGACCAGCACTAATCATAAGTAGGCAATCATTGCAGTGCTCTGGTCGACATCGAGAGCAGGCTGCCACGGGAACAGAGATGTAGGAGAGGGCTCACGGAGGGGACAATGTTTGATCTGGGAAAAGGACGTGAAAGGCAGTCAAGGCACCGGAGCAGTGGGTACAAGGGGGGAAGTAAACCTGGGGTGTCACCTTTCGGTAACAAAGAGGAGTGTGTGTTTCTGTTGTATCACCATTAACAGTCATCAAATGATCTCAAAACAGTAAACATAGAATAAATATCAGCACCACCATTCCTTCTGCTTTATAGCTTTCACAATCTTGTCCCTGCTTTTCCATTCCTTTGGTCTCTTAAAAGGGCTTATGTTTTTTGGAAAAACTCCCTTTCTTTTTGTTATGTGCTGTGTAAGAGCAGAGCAGACGCACAGACAAATACCCATGGGCCTGACTTGGGGGCCTCTCACACACCTGTGCTTCAACACCAGGCCACCCTTGGTCACTGGTGAATGTTTAAAATTTGAAGTTGTTCTGGCTTCCCAAATTACACCATCAACCTTACTTGGCTATGACTGTCTCTGTACAAGACCCCTGTAACAGGGTATGTTTTTCTGTTTCTTTTACCTACTTTATTTCTCTACAAAGCTACTGTCTGACCCCCATGTAGCTGTGTTCCTGTCATCACGTGGCCCAAGCCTGCAGGGCTTGTCACGGCCAAGCCATCGTGGGAAGCCCGGCCAAAGGTGACATTACAGGCATAATTATCATGTATGTCACAGATGACAAGAAGCAAAGCAGTGATTTAATTTGTAGGGACAAAAAATCAGTGAAGGCGAATTAGAAGATACAAAGAAGAAAAGTCAAATGTCTTTTGAAAGACACTGGAGTCCCATGTTGTGTAAGGTGCGGGGATGGAGAGGCTCATGAGAAGCAGAGAGGAGAGAGAGGGAGAGAGATCCAGAATGCACAGCAATCCACAGCTGGGAAGGACCTCAGCTTCATGGGATCCAGTCTTAATGTGCCAGCAGAGACGTGTCCAGAAAGGGTCTAAAGCTAAACAGTAAAGCCGAGTTTGATTTAAGACTCGTGAGTCTAAGTCTAGTGATCCTTCCTCTTCACCATGTTCTTGTTGAGTTTTTTCTCCTATGTGTGAGTTCAGCTGGATTCACATGAGCTGTATTCTGATAAAGACCAAGGAAGGCATGGCCAAGGCAATCAGGATTTTTGAGTTTTTTGGATGAATAATCAGAATCCCCATTTTTTTCTGACTTTCAATTGCCAAGTCAGACCGATCCACAAAGAGGACAGCTTGGGTACTTTGCTTGGAGAGGACAAGGGCTTCTGTGTCCACCGGAGAGCAAAGAGTTGCTCTGTAGCCCAGAGGCACCTTATTGGAGGGTCAACCCTTGGGTAATAGGACTGAATTTCTAGAATTAGCAATGCAAAGCCTTTATGATGTTTGACAGATTCAGTATCATTTCAGAGTCACACTGTCAAGGGAGCATGTTAAGGAGTAGCATTGTGTAAGCTTATTTAACAAAGTCATACCCTGTGCACAACGTGCTGTCTTTCCCCTGGCTGCCAAGTTGCCGCTAGGCCCTCCGGACGGTGCGTGGAGCCGCTGTGGCTCCGCAGGACCAGGGCTGTGGACACACTGCTGCTCCAGTGGGTGGTGGGGAGGAATGCAGCCCTAGGGCCCGTTCCAGACTCTCCAGCCACTGAGTCATGTGAGCAACTAGCCAGTGTCGGCTGAACTCTGATATGGGATCCACATTTGCTCTAAATCAGCTTGGGAGCTCCTTAGAACTTTAGCAACAAAGAGGTGAACTTAACTCTTTCTGAATGGATCTCCCATTTTAGAAGTTGAGAGTGGACTTTGCCCAAAGCAGTGTGCTGCAGAGTGGGTCAGGTGTAGGATGAGGGGGAAGTGAGGGAATGGGGGGCCTCATGGGCCGTACTTCCTGTTCCCCAGTAAAGGTTGGGCACCTCTGGAGTGCATTCACAGCAGGGCGTCACCTTGCTTCCCTTCCCCAAGGCAGAACCAGCCAGCTGCTCTGGAGGAGAAAATTCCTCCAGGAACACCCAACTGAGGGCAGTTGTTTCCCAAATCCATCAGTGCCTCCATACCAATACAGAAACCCACGTGACTTCGGCACCTAATTCTGGCAAATGATAACTGCGTTAAAGAATAATGTAAGCAAATGAATTTCCCTTCCATGGCCAGTGGGACCATGATCATGTTATGCACAAATTCAGATTGATTTGCTAATATACATTTAGCTGTTCAACTCTGAACTTAATCACATTACCTCACCAGTCTTCCAGCATGACACACGGAAAATTATGAGGAATAACAAATAATAGAATGTGAAATAAATCCTGTTAGTCCTAATATAGTTAGCGCTTTGCAGCAGACATCCATTTTATAGATTCAAGGTGGAGGAATACTAACTCAGAGGCGATGACATGGTAACTGAGTTAAGGAGGAGAAAATGTGCTTAACGCTGACCTCTCTCGAAATGTGTCAACCCTAGCCTGATTGCTTTGACTTCAGCTGATTAAATTTACTCCCTCCTTCACACTCACAAGCCGAGGTGATGCATTATCGTGCAAAGTTGAATGACAGTAATGGAGACTCTCCTCCTAGGCCCCCAGTTCCTGACAAATCGTTTCCCGAAGTAGCGCAGTATTTATTTTCCTTTATGATAGAAATGTTTCTCTTTAGTTGCTATGAAATTAAGCCTTTGTAATTGGATTTTGGGCTCTTTACTTTATGACTCTGAAAATATGAAATTAACCCCATCCCAAGAAATAATAGAGCGGACTAAGTTCTAATGAGATTACCCCCATTTTAGAAAATGACTTTGAATTTAATAAATCAAACAAAGCAACAATTAAGGACAGCCATTCCTTCCCCCTGCCCCCTCCAAACAAAGGAGCCATGTAGGAATTATAGGGGACAGACCCTCTGGGAGACTGGATCAGAAGGACTGTTGTCGTTCTGGTCCCTTTTTAAAAGATCTGCTCTCAACATTCTTAGATTGATGGAGTCCTTTAGAATAGTATCTGATGTTAAGTGGACGATTGGAAGGTGGTTTCTTGAGGGAAGAAGGGGGTTTTAGTGGTCATTAAGGGCTCGCAAGATTGCTTGTAATCATTCTCCCTTTTTACCCTTTGTTTTACCACATGTCATGTGATGAACAGAAGCGTTTCATTCCTCCCACTTGCTCTAACTTCCTAGTGGTTTTAGGAGCCACTGAAAACACTCATCTAAATTTATACGGTTTAACAATCCTGGAGCTTCAGGTGTCCCAAAGTTCTGGTGATTTATTTATTTTTCATGGCACGAGTCAGCTGACAAGGTCAGGTTCAGACAATGCACACATGCTGTATCCCACCCGATGTTCAGCCGTTAGTGTGGACTATCAGTCGGCAGGAAGAGATACCACCACTGCATGCACTTCAGGGGAACAGTGCATTTACGACTCAGTCAAAGAAACAATAATCTGTCAGGACTGGGTTGCCCACACGAGGCAGGCACAGACATAACGTATTTGCCTGGAACCTCTCCTGGCCCCAGAGTCCCAGGGGAGGAGGAAGGGGGAGGCCGCTGCGGTGACACCGTCCACACAGAGAAAGGCCTTACCCAGTCTAGAGGGCTCAGTGCTGCTAAACCAGGAGCTTCCACAATCCCCGGGCACCACCACTCTGGAGAACGTGCTCTAACACTCTGCATGCTTTTTAAAAGGACTAGACTACAAATGTCAAACTTCCCTGGGTTTTGAGCCCAATTCAGAAGTAGCTGGGCTATATCTTGTTGAGGAGGAGAAAGCAGTTGTCATTGCTTACTATTTCATTTTTGCTTCTATCTTTCCGGCAGTCTGGAAAGCCCATTTCCCTGAAATCTATCCCACGACTCTGATCTGGTGCCCTGTTAGTGGTGGCTCTGCTGCTAACTTGCTCTCAAAGACACAGCGACAATTCAATTTCCCCGTAGTGGTCCCCCTGAGCTATGGTGGGAATCATTGATTTAGCCGCCATAAATCATGCATTTTCTTTTTCTGTAACTGGGAAAAGATCAATTGACCTATATTGGTAAGGATGAATGTTTCTACTTTACTCTATATTATTATCTGTCCATTTTGATCATAATTGTGGACTTTGGCCTTTCATAGATTCTCCTAGTTACCATAAATTTGTTTTCTTATTTCTTGAAATGTCATACATGGGGCAGAGGGGGCTCTTTAAGCTCTTGGCCTTCTCTTCATCTTTTAAAGGGTCTTGGCCTGTGATCATTTACTGAGTCTAACTCACCCTGTGTGCTCCAAGCCCAAACGTGGGATTGGCCGTCCACCACGCAGCTCGGGTTTCTTGAAGCCGAGTACATTAGACAGTAACATTTGGGTGTTAGGGACATACAGTATATTGTGTCAGATAAACATTGATGCTGGGTTTCGATTACCAGCATTTTAGGGATAGAGCTGGAAAATTAGCTTTCTCCCCCCTAAAATTCATGCCTTCATATTTAATAGTTACCTGTAACTTTACTAAGTTTCTATTTGATTTTATGGGAGTTTTACAATTTAGTCCCTCCCCGCCTTTTTTTTCTGACTTTCCAGTTTTCTCTTTGTCCATTAATTTTCGTGTATCATGCCATAGATGGTCATCCGAAACCATCCATTTAAGGCCCATCGGCCTCTGTCCCCACCAACTGGGAGGCCGTTTTATTTTCTCTTTGAACTTTGTCTTAAGCATCCTGGAACTAACTCTAAACTGGGCCTGCCCGGACAATCCCCTTCCCTGTGTCACTAAGATATTAAATATCCAAAAGAATACAATAAGTCAGACCTCCCCTCAGGGCTTCCTGATGGAAACACAAGCACTGGTCCCTCTCTCGGGGAAACACACGCATGATGCTTGGGTCTTAGATTGAGAATTTTTTTGAGAATAATAAATAAGTAAATACCAATAGCTAGAGTTCTTTTAATGTATCTAAAATCATCCATATGTTCGTTCACTTTTAGGGGGGAAGCTTTTGCACAGCATGAAATTTCTTAAAATGCAGTCTTTCCTCCCTTCTTCCTTTCACCCAAAACATTAAATGCATGTGTTTATCTACAGTAAGTACAGTACACATAGTATATCGTGTGTACGTGCATTGTGCTGAATGATCGGCACAGGGTAAGTGCTCAATAAATGTTTGCTTTTAGAGAGAAATAAAAGTTTGTCCAGTAAAACTCAGCGATCCGGAAAAGGTAGGTTCAGATGTCATGAATAGCCTGAACTTCACACACCGTCTGCTCTCCGTACTGTGCGTATGTGTTTCCTTCCATTAAACGTTTCTCTTCTCTACTTCTCTACGCTGGCTCCTACATATTTTCACACCAGATTTTAAGTAGATTCCCTCATTTAATAGAGGTACTCACGCCTGCACAGAGGGGGACATAAATAATAATAAGCTGCTTTATATAAATTTCACCGTGAGTCTTCTTTGCAATGGAAGAGATGGTTCACTCCACTCACTTAGCCAATATTTATTAAGTGCATGCTGCGTTCCACAGCACTGAGTAAGCCTGCTTTCATGGAGCTTCAGTCTAGTCCAGAGCTGAGACAATTTTCAAGTGACTTCAATACAGTGTGATGAGAGTTTTGTCTGAGGCCTTAGAGGTGGCTGTGTGAGCATAAGCTGGGGGTCAGAGAGAGCTTTCTGGAGGGAGATGCATTTAAGCCAACACCCAGGACTGTAAATCAACCCTATATATTAGCATAGACTTTAGGAGAAGCCATTTGAAAGAAGGCACCGAGGGGCAGCTGAAAACTAAAATTAAGAGGGACAATGTTGACCCCCCCCCCACTGTTTTAGAACTGCCCTTCAGGTAGCTTGCTGTTCCAGTGGAGCTGAGCAGGGGGGGAGCCCGCGGCACGCTTCGGCAGGGATTCGTGGGAGCTCAAGGGTCTGCCTCCTGAACGTTACTCAGTTTCATCTTGTTGGTGTTTCAGTCTCTTCTCCGGATCTTGGAAACCCCCAAAGGACGTGCCGCTTTCCGAGTATCCAGCGGGTTCAATGGGCTGCTGTCCCTGCTCTCTGACCTGGAGGGGGCGCTCCAGGAGCCTCCGCTGCAGACGTGGCAGGCAGTACCCCCGAGCCAGACCCTGAACCTGGTCCTGCACACCCTCTCTGCCCTGTCTGCAGCGTTGCACCTGGACCCTGCGAACGGCGACTTCTTTAAGAAGAGTGGACTCTTCGAGAAGCTGGCCGAGGACCTGTACTTGCTGGGCTGCTTTGGGGCCCTGGAGGAAGAGAGAACCCCTCTGCAGGCCTGGGCAGACACAAAGGCCAGGCCATTTGCAGACTGGCTGAGTGAGGCCTTTTCCTCCGCCAGCCGGCTCCCACCCAAGATACAGAACTGCCTCCAGATCCTCAGCTTTCTGGACAGCATGACCAGCGGCACCCTCCACCTGTGCAGGGACCTGAAGGAGTCCCCAAGGGCCGGGCAGGACCCAGCTGTGGACGCCCAGAAGGGAGAAGCCAGCAGTGACGCCCAAAGCCACTTGAAGCAGTGGCTGGACCTGGAGGAGAGGTAGAGTTTTGCTGCCTGCTTCTGCAACTGGGGCCTCAGTGTGTCTCTGTCTCCTGTTTCTCCCCAGATATCCTGTGCACGTGCAGTGGGTGGAAAGCCTAGACTCCCAACCAGATGTACACAAATGTCCCATGGCTTTTTTTCCCTTTAACTCAGTTAACTCTGACTCCCAGCTCCCTTACCTGGGGAGCTGGCGGAAAACCAGTCTGAGACAGTACAGGGCTCAGGGAGGCTCTTGGTTTACACAAGACCCAGGGAAGCTTACGCTCTTGGAAACTGAGGACAGGGATCTCCAAGGGGCTCACTTTCTCCTTGGGCATCTCTGCTGCTCCCGGGAGCCTCGGTGCCTGTGCCCCACCTCGCTGGTGGCCCAGGCAGCC
>JAQQAC010023241.1:8954145-9017352 GCA_029783875.1 Phataginus tricuspis
ATGCTGAATGAGCTCCCACTGTAAGAGGACAGGGCTCAGCATCTGAGGACCACAGATCTTAGTCCAGTCTCACTTCTGCCACTTAACAGTCACAGAGCCATGGGAAACTATTGAACCTGTTTGATCCTTAACTCTCTTTGCCTTAGTACAGGGACAATAATATCTTCCTTGTGGCATTATTGTGAGGATTAAACGGCAGGCAGAACATATTCTGTAGCATGGGAAACACTTGCCAGGCGATGTGGCCACTTCTGCTAGTTGACAAATTCTACAGGTTTTATCATTCAGTCTTAAAAATAACCCTGCAAGGTGGTTATCAATTCTCACTTTGCAGAAGAGGACTTGAAACTTGTAGCAATGAAATGAAGAGTTGATGCTGTTGCTAAGGGGCGGACGTCCCTGACACGAGGCTCCCGGACCTCCGGCCTCTGGGCCCCGTTGGCCTTCCGGTATGGACTTGGCAGCCACGGGAGGCTGTTGGAAGGACGTAATCGGACCTGGGCATCAGAGAGGCTGTGATCTGTGCTCAGTCTGCACCTCATGACATTACTGCTGTGTTCCGGATTCTGTTGGCACGCAAACCTCCTTTCAGTCTGATGGGACAGAAAGAAGTCAGGCTGGGAGCTACGTTTGTCTATCAACTCATTTGTGCCTTAACTTGGAGAGGGGTGCCGTTTTCTGGAATTAACCTTCATTTCAACCACATTGCACTAATCATATGGGTTTCAAATAACTAAAATATTGACGGCATTAATAGCCCTGGGTAGCTATTTGAAGAGAGCCATTTCCCCCAACAAGGAAATTGGTAAAGGAGGAGTCTTGCTTTGTGTAGTTATGACACAGAAGAAATTCCCATTACATTGAATTTTTATGTATCCTGTGCTCTTTCATACTGAACCCCATCCCTCAAATATTTCTATTGTTCCTGAGTGGAAAAATCTCAGATCCTGGTCAAAATCCAGGTGATTTTTTAAAGGGAGCCTCTTAAATAGAGCAAACAGGAAATCTTGCATAGAGAGGAAGAAGATGAAAAGCACACGCTGCCATCGACAGAATCGTGGGAGGAAGTTACAGCTGGATAGGAGGACCTCTGGTCCAGTTACTGGGTGACCTTGTTTCTTGTGCCTTTTATCATCATTATTTCTATGACTTGTGAGGCTACTTCCTATCTCGGCACCTCAGATACAGCTACTCAGATTTGGCCTAGATCACAGGGGTTTCAGACTCAATGTCCTGGGGCCACAGAGGTAGAGGAAATGTATAGGTGTCAACAATAGGGAGTGGTGAGGCCTGTGGCTACAGGAAAGGGTATTCACCCTGCCTAAAGGAACTCATTGGTGAGGCTGCACGTACTTAAGCAGAGGGAAATAAAACAGAATCCAAACCAAATTACATTCACTAGATACAACACTTCTATAAACCATCAGTTTACGAACTTTATAAGATCTAAGGTCCCTCCCTTGTAATAAATGCCTGACACTGGTAAAATCATGGGCTTTGGAGTAAGGCCCGGACTGGGGTCCCAGTACTACCACTCATTAGCTACGTGACCTTAGTAAACGGCTGTAACCTCAACTCACAGCGTCCTCATAGTCATATTTCCCCACTGAGAAGAGTAGTGGAGAGCACAGTTGTGCAGAACTTAGTACAGTGCCCGGCACACAGTAGGTGCTCATCAGATGCCGGCCCCATCAAGCCCCCAAGCCTTCTCTCCTACCTTTTGCTGTCTGCAGTCTTAGAACTCTGGGTGATGTTTTATGTAATTTTGGGAACAGTGAATGGAAGGTAATACATTTAGGTTTATTTCCAAGTGGTATTATAGCATTAATAGTAGCAGAGAATTGATACTGAACTGTGTGTTAATATCTACTTACGAATCAAAAGACCGAGGCTTCTCTTCTGCCCGTTTTGCATTTGATCTGTGACTCTGGGTGAAGCTCAAACAGTAGACGGCATAAAGCTGGAAAGAGGTGTGACCCATTGGATGAAAAAATGGAAATGTGAAGGTCCTTTTACCAGCCTGAGTAATGGACAAGAATCCACTGGGTCAAAATTCAGCAGAGATCATCAGACTTGTGCCCATGTCTAATGCCCACACACACCGGTGGGCAAAGACAGAACAGAATATGTGAAAGGGTCCCAGGGGTTTAGTGCATCGTCAGGAATAGTCCCAAGTGGGGTGAGGACACTGCTACGGTGAATTCTACTTGCTGCTATATTTAAGAAGAATAGTGCCCAGCTAAAGGGAAGCGATGGCCCCGCTGATCCCTGAGCATACCACCCCTGTGTTTGTCCAGAGGCGAGATCAGGATGGCGAGGAGCCCGAGAAACCTCCTTAGTCATGGATGGACTAGTGATGAGATCTCAGGGCATGTAGTCTAGAGAGAAAAGACATTGGCGGAATGAGAGCTGGGAAGACCTTGCTGTCTGGCCAGTGGTAGAACAATAGAAGACAGGGAAGGACCAGTTAGTTAAACAGCAAATGATTGGGCTTAATATAAGGACAAACTTGCCGAAACTTGCAGCTGTGAGTTCCTCTACCCCGGCAGTTCCAAGCAGGGTGTTAGGCTCACAAAGGAGAGAATCCAGCATCTGGACTGGAGTTGGGCTGATGACCGTGATCATTCCCACCTGCCCTGAGAGTCCAGGGCCTGGGGACGTGGTGGTTGGCGAGGCTGCACACACACCTGAGATACCCCGCCTGGCCTCTCAAGATGTCAGACGTGGGCAAACCCGCTTAGGTGTAGTTCATGGCGAATATTATCTGCCAGTTACTAAATTCGGATGTTCCTTGTGCAGGGTTGAGCCATGAGTCCTAAGTTTTCCTCTCAGTTTTGAGAGCTTGGCCTAAGACAGGATGGGATGGGTGCTCGGTGTCCAATCCGCGGTGTCAATGGCTTCAGTTGACTTTTCCTCGGAAACTCTGGGTTAGCTGGTGCTGTGCGAGTCCACTTCTTGAAATGGCCTCTGGAGAGGACCTCCTGCTTTGAATTTCTGTCTCTCTACCATGTAACTTCCGCAAGCCATAATCTCTCTGGGCCTCAGTTCCCTCACCTGTGAAATGGGGCAGTGACAGCGTCTAGGTCACAGTGTTCACACTTAGAGGCGTGCTTGAAAATAGGGAGCACACGGTGACGCTGGCTCCCATCACTAGTGAGAACAAGGTAGGCGTGTGCTCCTCTCGTTGGGCTGAGCTGGCGCAGGGCGCAGCGGCCATGCAGGCAGGCTGTTTGCTTGTAAAGAATCGTACTGATATTAGACGAGAAAAGTAGACTTCAATATCCTGAAAACACTTGCATCCTATAAGAAAAAGTGTTGCCATAGAGGAGATGTTTATATTGACCCACAAACAACATACCAGTGAGGACATTGCCATTTCTCTCATTCTAGAGCTATGGAAACTGAAGCTTAGAGAAAATAAGTAACTAGCTGAAGTCTATGCATTAGTTAGGGTCAAATCAGTGCAAACCTGCTCCTGGGTAGATATTGTATATGCCTACAAGGTGAAGAGAGGTGAATGTCTGTTTACTCGGAAACAACACAGTTGTGTGGGAATAGATACCTCATGTTTACAAGAGACGTTACGCCACAGTCCCATTCAAGAAGCCTCCTCCAGACAATTTTGAAGGGAAATCTGTCAACAGCAACAATAATAACAAATCTGCTTAAAAAATATCTCGTAATAAAAGAGTTGGGTCAGTGGGTTGCCTTGGCCAAAGCAATAGAGACACTCAGGGTGAGTTAATGCCTCCCTTCTTGAGCTGTCCAAGGAAGTCCCAGCCAGAGGCAGGAAGGCCTCCGGTCAGGCTGTGCTGGGCCTCACGGAATCCTCCACTGGGCTCCCCTGCTCACACGGTCCGGCCATCGTGGAGTGAGAGGCGTGCATCCAAGGTGAGGGAAACTCCCCGCAGATGTTTCAGCCTCCAGGCTGTGCAGGCGTTCTCCTGGGAGGATGTTTACAAGCTGGTTTCCCTGGTGACGGTCTCAGGGTTGGCCCCAGGCTTATTGCAGGGAAGGAATTGTGTGCAGGGGGTGATTAAGCCCTACTGACCACTGCACATGATCCCAGCTTTTCCCTGAGAGCCACACTCCCTTTCACCCTCTTACCTTCGCACGTGTGGTTCCCTTTCCCAGAGGAACCGCTGCCCCTGCGGGCTTGGCTCTCTCTTCTTACCCCTCAGTGCGCAGACGGCCCGTCACCTGTCCTGAAGGCCCTCTCAGCCCCGTCAGTCAGGCGCCCTCCTGTGTTCTGGAACACCTTGTGTCTGTGTCTGCGCTTGCAAGGCAGCTATTGGAGTCGAGACACAGAGAGAGGTGCTAGAGAAAGAGGCTGAAGAGTCATTGTCTTGGGCAGCCGTTCTCGGTGTGGTGGGGACAAGGGCTGGACGGTGGGAGAGGCAGAGAGAGACTGATGTTCATAACGATCGAAGCACGGATACAGTGCTGCTTGGGAAAGTCAGAAAGGGTTTTCTGGGTGAGAGGACATGCAAACTGTCTCTTGAATAATAAGTAGGAGCTCAGCAAGCGGATGGGGTGGGAACTGATACTCCCAATTTCAGGCCTCAAAGGGCATGCAGTATTCAGCAAACAGGGAGAATGTTAGGCTGGGCCAAAGGGGGAATGGGAAAGAGACAAATTCTTAAATATAAGACGCTAGGCTTCTGCCACCAGGAAGCATTGGCTTTCACACATACGGAATTTGTAAAAGAAGCAGAATTGCGGCAGGCACCCACATGCGTCTTGGTCTTAGTTGCGAATTTATACAAGCGCATCAGGGGAGCCGTGCCTTCAGACATGAGTTCTACTGATTCGATGGGATTTGAACCCTGTTACCCCTAAACCGAGATCATAAACTCCCAGGCCTACACAGCCATCTGAGTACCACAAAGGAGTATGTCAGGCTGGTGGGGACTGTGGCAAAATGGAAACTTTACAACCGTATAAAGAGAGAAATAATTCTAAGTAAGCAAAGATAAAAACAAAACAACTTATCACATAAAACATATCTCTAACCCCTATTGTGATATCCCTGAAGAATGGAGGTCACTTAAATTTTATCTCCTCTCTTCTAAATCATCAAATAAAGAGCATGTCAACAAATTGGAACAAGTGACTGACCCAGATTCAGGTAGCTGGTAGAAGTCCCGACTTCTTTCTAAGTTTCTGGAGGAAGCAGATGCTGGTCATCTGATGGTTTTCACATCTAGGTCAGGACCGTGTGATGTCCAGAAGACACACGGTGGACTGGTATACCCAAAGCCCACATGCCTCCTGGGACCCAGTCCTCAGTGGGCTCTGAGGCCATATTCATCTGGACCAGGAGAAAAAGTAGGAGGAGACAGAGAAAGGAGAACAAACACCCACAGCTGGACAAAAACCAACACCCACAGCTTGAAGCCTTGACTGTAAAATGGAAAGAACAGAAAACTTCTTAAGGCCACACTGCAAATTGCTCTGTGATAATTTGCCTTGCAGGTCCGGCTTGCTGGCCAGCCTGGTGACCCAGTGTGCTCACCACTGGGTCCTAACTGAACCACCATCCCCTTTCCTGCACTGGAAGTAATGTGCGTTAGGAAAATCAATCCATTTGTAGGGGAGAAACCAGACCGGTTTCCTGTTACTGCTCATATTTTCACTAAAACCCCATTTTACTGGAACCAACATTGAAAAAAACAGCACATTTTATTCAAAACAAGGCAATACTGGTATTGACAGAGCCGCAGTGATAATGAGAACGATCAATTTTCCCTCCTCCATTATGGGGTATTGAGCAAGTTTTGGAGTAAACTTGTGGCATCATTAGACAAGGTCAGCATTTCTCCCTCTCGAAAATTTTCTTTTTTTCCTTTCCTTTTAGTTTTTTGCATATTTAGATATTCAGTATTCCTTTTCTGGTGAAAAAAAAAGGAAACAACACCAAAACAGAAAGCCAAAAGCCCCCAAAGCAGTAAGTGAAGCGCTGGTAATAAAAACTGGAGGTTGTAGACGTTTCTTTTTAATTCTTATTAATAATACATTGTGAGTTATTTTTGCATCTTGCTTCACACAGACCGTCTCCCCAGCTCTCCCCCCACGTTAAAAGATTGCAGTTATCCGATAATCCAAGTTCCGAGAGAGGGAAAGCTTAAGACAAGAGGGTGACAGCTCCCTTTCTGTGGGGGGCCAAATGGAGAAGGGGGGCGGAGGTGCAGGCTCTGCGGGGTGCAGGAGGGCAAACGGCAGGAGGGGCTGGGAAGGGAGTCACCGAGGCCGGGTGCAATGGCTCCTTGATGAAGGTGATGGGATTGTTAAGTGCAGAGTGGTTTGGGCATCTCTACCTTCTGTTTCTGGTCCCTGCTGGGCTGCACACGTCTGTCTGTCTACCAGGTCATGCTGGCTGTGCCAATGGCACGTGGCAGGGAGGGAGACTGTCTCTGTCCATTCAGGCTGCTATTACACAACACCACAGACTGTGTGACTTAGACACAATAGAAACTTATTTCCCAGAGTTCCGGGGGCTGGGAAGTCCAAGATCATGGTTCTGGCTGATGGTGCTGGTGGGCACCTACTTCCTCATTATGGTCCCGTCTTCCTGTGCTCCTAAATGGCCCAAAGGCAGAGGGAGCTCTCCGGGGTCTGTTTTGTAAGGGGCTCTACCCCATGACCTCAGCATTCATGAGGACTAATCTAATTCCTTAAGGCTCTACCCTCAGGACCTCAGCACCTCCCTAAGCCCTCACCTCCGAATACCACCACATTGGAAATTAGGTCTCAGTACATCAATTTTGGGGGAGCATAAACATTCAGTCCGTCTTCCCTGAATGATGAGATCTCTCCTTGACATCAGTGACGTTGGCAAAATGATGACATTTCAGAATGACACAGTCCTGCCTGGGAGCGATCCCCCTGAAAGACCATTCTAACGCAGTTTAAAGTTTAACCTAACATTAAAATAGTCTACAGTTTTAAGTTGAAAATGTTACAGAAGATACCGTGAAGAAGTGAATGCCATCGCTTTGAGGCAGGAGCTGTAAGCACTGTGCACCTGGGGGCGGGTGGGAGGACGGGATGGTGGGTTGTTGACTCATTCATTTTTAGACTTTTTAAAGGATCTAAAAATTGATGATAAACAGTATAAATACGATTCCCTATCCACTTTAACCCTTGGAACACGTGTGCTACAGAACATTGTCGGCAGCCTGTGGGAGAATGCCACCTTACTGATTTCTGTCCCTTGCTGATACAAATATACTCTTGAACTTCTGATCAGGGCGGCCCCAAATCATTGCACTTGTGGGGAAGAGATGGTGGAGGGAGGTGATTCTGAGCATGGGGTCTGGAGTCAAAGCCAGGCTCTGTCCCTACTAGGTGGTCTTGACAATTCTCTTCTCTGGGCTCGGTTTCCTCATCTGTAAAATAGGGAAAGTAATAGTACCTCCCTCCTAGAGCTCCTCACAGGGATTGCATAAGCTAGACATGTCAGAATGCTTAGGAGGGGGGCCCAGCACACCCTAAACACCCTAAACAGGAAATATTCTCATCACAGGGCAAAATTTGGCCCTCAAGCCTGGATTCCCTTCTAAATTCAAGAGCTCTGTGAACTGTGTGAAGGACTGCGAGGAACCCCTGAAAATTCTGTGCTAGTGAGTGTGCTCCCTGGTGCTGAGACTGTCTTCTTGAGCGTCTCATCTGTGGTCCACGATTCCCATGAGAACATTGACAGTGTCTTATTCCCCCGCAAGTTCGTGGAACATGTGAAGTCCCAGGGCCACGAGGACAAAGCCAAGGAGCTGAAGATGCTTGAGAAAGAGCTCGCCGGCCAAGATGAGGACCAGTTCATCACAGTGGACGCCGTGGGCTGCTTTGAGGGTGATGGAGGAGAAGAGGATGAAGAAGAGATCGAGGTCAAGGAGGAATTCTGCAAGCAGGTGAGGTCCAGGGATATATCCATGCAGGAGTGGAGAGGCTCATAGAGCTACTGTCCCAACACTGCACACGGTGTGGACTCCCCAGTGCCCATGATGGGCCACATCTGCCACAAGTTCTACCGCAGCAACTCGGGCGCAGCTTTCCCACGGCTGGTCCTTGGCCCACTTTGAGAACCTGCAGAAATACAAGAAGGCCAAGAACCCCGGCGAGGTGACAGCTCAGCCTTCTCAGCCTCCACCACCTAAACACCCAGGCACTCAGCCCGCCTCGACCTGCCTCAGAACCTGAGAGGGAGCCCCCCATGCCCACCCCGTGTGACCCAGATCTGCTGTGCTTTTTAGGGTTCTGAATGGAAACTTTGACGTGGCTGGTGTTTTTACTGAAAAATCCAATAAAAGAAGAAGATAGTTTGGCTGTTAAAAAAAAAAAAAGTGCCTAGAGCTTTTCCCCGAGCCTGACCTTGAAGAGGCAGTTAACACTCGTTCGAGGGACAAGGGGGAGCGGACGAAGGGGAAGCAGGGGGGCCCAAGAAGGCTTTCATGGCGGTGCAGGCGCGGGCGAGAGGTGGTCTGCGCTTTGATGGACCAGAAGCCAGTCCTCGAAGAAGGAGATAATTCAAATAAATAAAGGCTTACGGGTACTCCTGGCTTTACGTTGGTGGACTGACCTCCATGTAACCTACATTGTCATAGATCCCTTCATTTGCAACCAAAACTAGGGTAAAGGCCTGCAGGATGAAAAGCATGCTAGGGACTCGAGCCAGGTTCTCAGGAAGTGGGGCCCAAGACAGAGGCGCAGGTCCATCGGATCTGTAGACGGAGGGGCTCAGGAGGAGGGAAGCAAAGAAAGCGGATGCCGCCCGGGAAGGAGCCGAGTGAGGAGGTGCTGCCGGCTGAGTCCCAGCTTTAGCCTGAGCCCCAGGATGTGTGGCTCTCAGGCATGAATGGCACCACAGATACTGAAGGGTATGACCTCATTGGCTGTAGTCTGTGGTGTGTGTATGTGTGTGTGCTGTATTATGTATGTACGTTTGCATGAATATGTATGGACCCACACATGCATGTATGCAATGCACATGTATAGGTGCAGACACGCACACACTTGTGTGTATGTGTGTGTTTATGTGTGTGTACATGCATCTGTCTGTGTGTGGACACACGTGTGTGTATGTGGGGGCCCCACAGGGGGGCAGGCAGCTCCCACACAGAGAAGAGCAGTTCTCCAGAGAAGGGAAAGCTGTGCTGGGCACACTCGCGTGGAGCAGGAGGTCTGGGTGGCCCCTCTAGCGTCCACTGCAGGAGAACTCCGTCAAGCTCTCACTGGCATCACCCTCACTGCAGGCTCTATTCTATCCCACAGTAAAAGAGGATGTGGACAGTCCTAAGAGGTTTTGGAAAGGAATACCCACTCTCCACTCTGTTGGAGACTGTGCCTGTATACACAGAGGGCGGGGAGTTCCAGGGGTTTATATTTTTATGAAGAAAGGAAGATTGGACAAACATGTATTTGGTTCAAATGTTTAGTGAGCCGACTCTGTGTGTCCTACCCTGTAGGCTTCAAGGACATAAAGAGAATGAAGTGACTTGACATCTAGCGAGGGTAAGATGAGAACACAGCTGTCCAAGAGGCAGGGTGTGTTTAGGATGGAGAGATGGACAAAGGATAATTGGACGGTGGGAGGGAAGGAGACAACACCTGGGGGCTGAAGGGGAGGTGTCAGCCAAGCTGCCTCCAGAAGCCGTGACCTTAGTGGCTGGTGCGCTCTGCATGCACTTTGATACGTGTAGATGAGAAGGCTGTACCTGCCACAGCCAGTAGTATATGGGGGGCCTCCTGCAGGCGTGCACTCCCGGAGAGCTTCACCTCGTATGCCAAGGGGTATGAACTCAAAGATAGGCCCAGTGAGTGAGCCCAGCCAGCTGGGAGGAGGGGCCCACAGGCGGGCACGGCCACTGGAAGCTGCCTTTGGATGACAGCACAGGACTGCAAACCCACATCTGTCTGACCAGGTCTTTCTATCTTTTGATGGAGGCCACATATCTGGACTTTTATGTAAAATTGCTAGACTTTGAAAAGTTAACAATAAATTCAGACATGCCGCCCATCTCTGGGGCAGATGCAGCCTCCTGCCTGCCAGCTTGCGGTCTCAGTTTTAAGCTGTCTACATCTTGGGCAGCTGACCCTATAGGCTGGCCTCCAGGCCTGCCATTGGGTAGCGAGGGTGCTGCCACGGACACCTGGGACAGGTAGCAGGCAGTGATACAGGCTGTGTGGGTGCCGTCTCCCTGACCCACAGCCAAGTCCAGGCCTACTCAGGAGCCCCTCAAAGCCCCTCACCAAGTGTTCTGATCGCAAGGGCTCACCACCAGCCTTGGTTACCTCGTAGCTTTCCAAGGAGATCCAGTGCTCCATGGCCAGTCACATCCAGTCCCTGGTAAAATCGGAGAAGAACCGCCAGGTCATGTGTGAGGCGGGGATGCTCAGGACCCTCATGACCTCCTGCCACAAGGCCCTGACCACGGGCAGCAGCCCTTTACACTCGGGCCTCATCAGGATTTTTGAAAAGCTTGCTTCCCAAGCCATCAAGCCAGATGTGTTAAGGTTGGTGTGCCCCGGGTTAAACGCTGCCGGGCCTCGGGCCGCTGCGCTTGCGTGTGGTGGGCGCTAGGGGTGTGGAAGGACAGGTGTCCCCATGCCCGCTCTGCCCTCTGCAGTGTGGTCCCTCCCAGCCTCGGGCACGGCAAGACCAGGGTCCCTGCGGGCAGAGTGTGTGCCAGCAAAGCAGACATCGCCCTCCCATAGGGGTGATGGTCTGGGGCAGAGGGGACAATAAAGGGACCTGTTGGCAATACAGAATAGCGTCCTGGGGGTGCTCAGTGGAGAGGGCTGGAGCTACACGGAGCCAGGAGGACCACAGTCGGGAGACTGGATGTAAACAGGCAGGGCTTCAAGGAAGCAGAGCTGGCGGAGGCCTGAGGAGCCGGCCAGGAAAGTCGGGAACTCCACACGTGAGGACGTCCTACTGGTAGGACACGGGGGGCTGTGAGGGTCTAACTGCCCGAGGGGCTGGACTGCAGGGTGCTTGGCCCATGCGAGGGAACGTGGAGACTGGCAGGGACAATGCCCCATTGTCTCTTGTGGAGGCCTTCAGCTCACAGCCCCTCCATGAAGCTACGTGTTTCCTCGAGAGCAGAGCCGGGAGGGAAGGTGTGCAGGACAGAGCACGGAAGACAGGCAGTCAGAGGCCAGAGAGGCCGCAGGAGGGAGGCCACGTCTCCTAAGCACCTTTGGCGAGGTCACCCTACCCTGGCTCAGTGCAGGGAGGGTGGCACCCAGGGGTCACATGCCGGCTGGGTCCCTGCTGAAGTGGGCACAAAGACAACTTCTCCAGCCAGCATGTCTGTGACCCAGAGGCCAGGCCAGCCTCTAGACATGCAGCTCTCAGACAAGGCCACCGTGCTTAATTCAGCTATTCAGTAAATTCCATTAGAAACTTAAAAGCAAAGTATGTCAAGGTTATCTTCCAACAAATTCCTCTTCCTCTCAAGGTCCAGTTTGAGGTTCCTAGCTGGTCACCAATTAAGTGAAAAGCATCTAAATTAACCCACTCTCTGGCCTGGGTGCCAGGACGGGGACTCCCCATTGCTGCATGGCCTGAGGAGAGCGGAGAGCGTGAGGAGGGGACCAGGGAGCTTGGAGACTTAGGGACAGCGCTCAGATGAAGCCGGAGAAAACTTCCACCCCTAAAGTGTCTTCATTTGTTTCTCTTGTATGTTATGATGTACAGACAGTTTCTAGGACTTGGAATTCCCCCACCTCCGTCGGCGGCAACGAAAATCCCCAGTTCCTCTTGTGCGCACCGAGGGAGCTGGGCGTGCCCAGGTGAGGCCAGAGGGAGGGGCAGAGGCAGGTTAATGGAAATGAAAAGAGAATATGCATTCCTTGTAAGGGATCCTTTACAACGGGGGAAACAGACGGGTTTTCTTAAATGATTTGGCCTGCTGCCCAATGGAGCAAAAAAAGGAAAAGCAGAGGCATCGGTGGTCTCCAGAGAAGACCAGATTCTCTTGGAAAGAGGATGCCCTGCACACCCACAGAAGATAGGTGATGGTATAAGCGTACTTGGCGTCTTTGGGGCCAGATCCCAGGAACAGCTAGAGGGTTTCCTTCCTGACAGTGCTGCATTGAACAAAGGGGTGCAGTGACAGCTTTTGGCTCAGGGTGCATTAGGGGGTCAAGAGGCCAAAACACTGGGTGGATCCCCCAGTATCAGGCCTGGGATGATACTGGTTCAGAGAAGCAACTTGGAGAAAAAGCCGCACACACGCTGAGTGTAAGACCGCATAGTACTTTAAGGCCAGGGGGCTCACTTGCAAAGCAAGGAAGGAGACACACGCACAGCTGGCAGCCAGAGGCGGGAGAAGGGCTGTCAAGGGGACTGGCTGTGGCGAGTGTGGGGGACAAAGCCCCGGGGAGTGACTGCCAATGGGACAAGCCAATGACAGCAAAAGCAAATGGTGTGTTGTAAAGGGGAGGACGGATGATGGGATTAAAGGGAGAAGCTTGTAGGAGAAGCAGGTCGTCACTAACGTTCAGTGTTATTAAATCAGCGGAGGATCCAGGCGGGAGGGCCCAGGAGAGCATCCTCCCCGTGGGGGGGAAATGCCTAGTGACTCCGCAGAGCCCTCCGTGGGCGCCGTGGTAGAAATATCAGAGCTACTGTGAGAAGATGGGTGGAGATGCTTGAGCAGACGCATTCTTCTGCCCGCTGCCTTAGGGTCACAGGCGGCGGCACTGGTTGGAGCTGAGGGCCCCACGCCAGACGCAGGCCCGCACCCAGCAGCCACCCAGGCCCTGAGGCCGGCGGGGGCATCCCAGGACTCAGCTACCGCCCTCCAGACAGCCCTGAGCCTCATCTCCATGACCTCCCCTCGCAACCTGCAGCCTCAGAGGGCGGCCCTGGCTCCCTCCTTTGTGGAATTTGACATGTCCGTGGAAGGTTATGGGTATGACAAGCTTTCATATGTTTGAAATCGACTTTACTAATTTCCCAGTGCCTCTGATGAATTACAATAATGATTACAAAATTGTAGTCCCATCAGCTCTCAGCACCCAGCAGAGGGAAATGTCTGGGTCATGGGCAACCCATCTACTCAATGGCTTCTCAAGGGCAGTGTCCCCAGCCATGCAGGGACAGGACCCTGTCTTTCCCCTGATGTTTCTGCTTTCTGGAATGCTCTCCCCTCCAGCCTCCAGTGTAGAGTCCTTCTCTTAGGGCCATGGTACCAGTGTCAGCTACTTTCTGTCCATGGGGCCTCATGATCTAAGAGGGAGTGAGGCCCCTGCAGAGGGACAGAGTGGAGATGCCATGGCCAGAGGCTGGCTAATGATTCAATGATCTGAGACACTTTCCTGTTTCCAGATGTTTGTTTATTCCAACCCTGTCTACGGTTATGGGAACCAGCAGTGAGTACCTGGTCTCTGGAGGCACTGGAACAGGTAGGTATTGCTCAGGGTGTTTATCTTGGTAGCTATCCTCACCCTGCCTAGAGAGGAAGCCCTTAGGGAGCTTTAATTTCGTATTTCCACATGGCATTTCAAGAAAGTGTGAGCCTTTTCTTGGTCGAGCATATCTGTAGGTGAGCCCTCTTTGGGGTTTCATGCCTTCTTGGGGCAGGGGTGTCCTGTTCATTGTGTGTTTGTTGTGACCCCATCCCACAGCTCTGCAAATAGTGGGGGCTCAGGGAGCTCTGATGGGCTCAGTGGGTGATTTGGTTGTTGATTCTATTTGTTGGTGACTGACAGAGGCTGGAACAGACACCTCAGCCCACCGTACAGCTCTCTTTAGAGAGGAATAGGAATTCATGTTGATGGCCATCCAGGAATAGGCCAGTTCTTGGCTCATGTGGGGATGAACCTGGGCCTTGGCAGGCTTTGTGCAGGACTGCACTGAGCTGAAAACTCTCTGGGCCCGACAGGGCCCACGCCCCGTGTTGCCCGAGCCAGGCACCCCCTGTTAGGAGAGCCAGGGCCTGGGTTTCTATGGGAGGGTGGGTACAGAGGTGCCATTGCCTCGCCAGCCCATCAGCCCAGGCCCCCAGGTCTGATTGCACTTGTACATCCTGCACTGTCAACCCGGTCGGGGGGTGGGGGAGGGCACGGATTTCCCCGGAGTGCAGACTTCCCTGCGCCAGGTCCAGTCAAGTCAGGCCAGCGTCCTCTGCCCCACATAGCACACTGCCTGGCTTTAGAGCAGCTGACCAGTGGGCCAAATGGCGTTGGGTCTTTAGGTTGTGTCCCTTCTCCACTCCCTTGGCAAGGCATGGGATAATAGGTGGGACAGAACTGGAGAGTCTGAGAGGATCTAGACTCAAGTCCTGGCAGGAATAGGACTCACTCCTGAGAGTTTGAGTAGGGAGACCAGAGCATCCTGTCATGTTAGGTCAGCATAAAGTGGCGGGCATGGGTCGGGTAAGGCACAGCGCCGGCCTACAGTAAGACTCTACCTGGGTCAAATCAGAGCCACAGGGGGCCCAGAAAGCTTCCGTGGCCAAAGTCTCAGAGCGCGCTTGTGTTCTGACTCCAGGCACTGCCAGGTCATTCCCTCCACCCGGGGGCTTGACCTTCTCCTGCTGGTTCCTGATTGGCAGGCATGGCACAGTCACCGAGGGCCACCCACTGCGCTTCCTAACCGTGGTGCGCCACCTGTCCAGGACCGAGCAGCCCTTCATCTGCTTCTCTGTTAGCCTCTGCCCAGATGACCTCTCCTTGGTTGTGTCTACAGAAGAGAAAGAATTTCAGCCTCTGGGTAAGTAAGACGTTGAGAACCAAAGCTGGTATCGCCGCAGTTGGGGGACGTGGGGCTAAGTCTGCAGGCTTTGGCACGAGAGCCCATAGGCCCAACCTTCCTGCAGGACTGCTGGCAGCTGGCGGCTCCGCCAGGTAGAGCTCAGCCTGCCTTGCTGAGGTCATCCACCTGAGATGGCCAGCCCGCACGTCCTGGCCACACCTGCCTTCTCGTGTGCTTTGAGAGTGTCACTGTTTCATAGCAAAACTCGTGGGAGGATTGGTCTTCTTGGCATACAGCACAGTTGCCTATTTCCCTTCCTCGTCAGTACTTTGCTGGCCAATTCATGTCACTGTGGGGGCAGTTTAGTGTGGGATAGGCTCCAGAATCTGCCTCCTAGGTCCGAATCCTCTGTTACTTAACTTCTTTGTGCCTCAGGATGGTAAAGAGGGAATCAAGACAGCGCCTACCACACGGGGCTGTCACGAAAATGAAATGTTGACATTCTAACAGTCCTTGAATCAGTGGCTAACACAAAACAGGACCTCGAGTAATGAAAGCAGCCATCGCCACTATTTTCTGAGGTGGGGCTGGGCCCTGGCTGCTCGGGGGTGACGCCCCCTTCTCCTGGGCGGCTGCAGCAGACACGCATGCAAGGTGTGGGGTCCGTGTTCTCTTCCAGACATCATGGAACCAGAGGACGACCCTGAGCCTTCTGCCGGACGCCAGCTTCGGGTCAGGTGTGGGCAGCTGCTGGCTTGTGCTCAGTGGCGCCACCTGGCTGTGGTTGTCGCCAAGGACATGAAGAGGACCTGTACCGTTTCCACCTATCTGGATGGACAGATCATTGGCTCAGCCAAGGTGAGGCGGTTTCCCTGAGCTATGCTTGCCTTCTGGCTGCACCGCCCCTGGAGGGGCCTCAGAGCAGCTCCTTGTTCTCATTGGTGGTGGGGTGCGGCCTCCAGTGAAAGTCGTCCCCCTTGCTGTCCAGAGCACTGGCTGAGCTCAGGAATAAAAAGGACATCTTCAGAAAGAGGAATAAAAGTCACACAGCCAGGGCATAAGGCAAAACATGGACATGAATACAGTCATGACAATTTTGACGGTAAGAATAGTCATAAGAAAATAGAAATCTCTGAGTGGCCAGAGCGAGGCTTGTCACATTTTAAGGGTTGGATGGATTCCCCAGGGAGGTCTGAGCAGGGCCTGAGGCCCTTCTTTTCTCAGAAGCTCCCTGGTGCGTCTAAGGCTGCTGGTCTGCACACTGCATTCAGGAACAAGGCACCAGAGCTTGCAGAGACGGCAACACGTCTTATCAGGTCCAGAGCAAGAATGCTGAGGAGAGGATGGTCCCTTACTCAGAGGAGGTAATAGAATGTGAACACACAGCCGGAGGAAACCTCTCATCACTGCGCTTTAGAGACATCTGAGGTCCAGGGGTATCAGGGAGAGGGGGCCAGGAGGTGAGGGGCCCGACAGCTGCGCTCCAGCAGCCACCGTCAGAGGGCCGCACAGAAGCCCGAGAGAGAAGGACCCAGGAGACCACCGAGGGCGGGCACAGCTGCTTTACCCAGGTTCTAGAGGGAGCACCTCCACCTAGGCTGCTTTCTGGAATCATCTGGAAAGTCTTTTTAACGTTCTGTTGCACAGGCTGCCCCCCAGATCAATGACAGCAGAACTTCTGTGGGTGGGGCAATTTAGTAATGTGTTCAAAGCTCCCTGCAGGATTCTAATACGCAGCCAGAACGCAGAACCTCAGATGAAAAGGGCTTCTCATTTCCATAGTCTGGTGCTTTATAATTCTCTGTCATGGGCCTATACTGTGTATATTAGGACACTTAGCAGCAACTGTGGCCCCCTACATGCCAGGGTATTTCTGTCTTCCCAGTTGTGACCACCACAAATGCCTCCAGGCATTTCGAAGTGATCCCTGGGGGGCAATATCTCCCTAGGTTGAGAATCTTTAGATTAGAACAACATAAATTCTGTGGAATACCTGGAGATGAATTTGTTGCTGTCTTCTGGTAAAATTGGCCTACCAAAAAAGGGCTGTGTAACCAGGAAGATTTAGCAGGAACATAAAAAAACAGGTCCTCCCACCCACCTTCTCTGTGTTAGGTGCTGTTTTAGGCGCTAGGAATTATTCATGCCCACCAGCCAAATACCTCCAGGAGTGTACAGATAGTGCAAAACAAAAGTTAGACTTACTGAGCTTGCAGAATAAAGAGGCTCTCTACCCCATGGGATAACAAGGAGCAAGGAGAGGATTTTATAGGATTTGGGCTTATTTCAGGTGATTTTGGGGAGGGTTCAAAGAACAGAAGTCAGTCTGTTCTGAACTGGATGCTGTTAGAAAGAGGCAATTCGGTGTCTGTGTTTCTTCCGAACTTTCTCCAGGAGGTCTGAAGAATGGAGCAGGGAGGGAGGGATCATTGGAGAGGAGGCAGTAGTCACTCACGTTAGCCGGGACGGGAAGTGTGGTCACTTTGGTTACTTTCGAGTTTTCCCAGTGTGTTTATATCTGCTTAGGCATGATTACAGAGTGGGTTCATTTTTTCCTTCTCTTCCAGAATAGGTTGATATTCTGTCTTTTTCACAGAACAGGTGGGTATTCTGTGAAATAGTTCATGTACTTTGACTCTAGGAAGCATGTCCTATTGCTATTTGGACCTTGCTGGAACCTAGCACAGGGGCTGGCACATACTAAATGTGCAATAAACACTTGATGAAATTGAATTGAATTTACAGCCACAAGGAGTAACATGGACTGACTGATAGTATAGTTGAGTGAATGGGAACACGGATGACCACTGGACCCCATGGCACCAGGTAAACCAGAGTCTCCTGGGAGGCTGGGAGTGGTGCGATGTCTCGGGGTGTGCGCACATGTGCCACAGAGAATGACGGAAGGCCGTGGCTGTCACGTCGACTTTCCAAGATGATCTCAACAGGTCGACTCCAGATCAGCAAGTGGGATGTAACTGGGATAAACATAAATGCCTCTGTTTAGAGGCAGACACCTGCTGGGCAAGAACAAGATGGGAAAGCTTAGGTTAAGGATGACCCGGTTTAACAACTGTTCTCAAACGTTAGAGACTTTGTTCTTATTTCCAAGGGAAGATAAGCTAAGTTTAGATAAGTGGGGAGTATTTTAACAGCCTGAATTGAGCAAAAGGATGTGGCATTGAGCAGTTTGAGACATCTTATGTTTATAAATCAATCTGAATGGCGCAGCACGTATGCACAGTAGGGATTGGGGAAGAAGGGGGCAAGCTGGGTTGGGGGAGTGGGGCGGAGCCTCATTGTGGAAGAGAGGGGAGGCCTCTGCCCCGGGTGAGTGCAGCACACCTCACTCCAGGCATGCCCAGTGACGGAGACCTTGGTTTATTTCTATCTGAAAATTCATTTAATTGGTAGAGAGAAAGAGTATTTCTGAACTTATGTGGGCTCTCATATTTAAAAAACTTATTTATATACATATTTATGTATATAGTGATTTTATAGTCATTATAAAAATAATATAAACACATTGAAATAACTAAAAAATAGAGAAAAGAAAGATTACCTACATTCCTTCCATCTTACCCCAATTTGTAGTTTCAGTTTCTTCCTTTTAAATAAAAACAGTTGGGACCTTATTGCACAGAAATGTTTGCATCTTGCTTAGTTACCTTTTATACTATTGTTTAAAAAATTATCTACATGGGCTTTGAAATTGTTATTTTTAATTTGTGATTATCTGTTATTCTTAAATTATGTTATTTATTTTATTGAAATTTTTATCGAGATAATTGTAGACTAAAATGTCATTATGAAAAATAGAAAAAAATCTCCTGTGCCTTTTACTCAGTTTCCCTCAATGGTACTATCTTGCAAAACTACAGAACAGTATCAAAACCAAAATACTGCCATTGTTACAATTTGCTCATTTATTCGGATTTCCCAGTTTTACTTGCCCTTATGTTGTGTACTTAGTTCTAAACAATTTTATCACACGTGTAGTTTCCTGCATCTACCACTATTGCTGAGGTACTGAACATTCCCATCACCGCAAAGATACCTTGTGTTGTCCATTTATAAAAGTAGTAACTAAAACCACCTCCCACCCATGCCCCACCCCCATTCCTGTCCCTAATTTTGGCAACCAGTCACCTAAAATTCAGTCATTTTAAGGATGCTTTGTACAAGAAATCTTGTACAGACAGTACCATCTTTTAGGATTGGATTTTTCATTTAGCATAATTCTCAGAAAATTCATCCAAGTTATTGCAAGTGCCAACAGTTCGTTCCTTTTTGTTGCTGAGTATGATTCTATGGTGTGGCTAGATAACCATTCGCCCATTCAAGGACATCTGGGTTGTTCCCAGTTTGGGGCTATTACAAGTAAAGCTGCTATGAACATTTGGGTACAGGTTTTTGTGTGGACTTGTCTTTATTTCCTAGGATAAATGCCTAGGAGTCCAATTGCTGGGTCTTTTGGGAATTGCATGTCTAGTTTTATAAGAAACTGTCAAGCTATTTTCCACAGTGACTGTCCCATTTTACATTCCCACCAGCAACGGTTGGTTATCCAGTTTCTCTGTGTTTGATGTTGTCACTGTTTTACATATTAGCCATTCTAATAGGTAGGTGGCGATAACTCATTGTGTTTTTAATTTGCGTTTCCTTAATGGCTAATGAGGTTCAACATCTTCTCGTGTGCTTATTTGCCATCCGTGTGTCCTTTTCAGTGATGTCCGTTCATGTCTTTTGCCCATTTTCTAATTGGATTTTTTATTTTTTAATCTTAAGTTTTAAAGGGTTTTAAAGTTTTCTATATAGTCTAGCTACAAGTCCTTTGATAAGATTTGCAAATAATTTGTCCTAGTTTATAGCTTGTGTCGCACCCTCTTGCACATGGAATTCTGCAACGTAAAAGTTTTTAATTTGATGGAGTATATATAATTCATCAGATTTTCCTCTTACCACTCATGCTTTTGGTGTCCAGTTAAGAACTCTTTGCCTAGCCGTAGATCCTGAAGATTTTCTCCTATGTGCTTTCTTTTTTCTTAAATTTTTTAGTTTTCATTTGAGTTTGTCGTCCGTTGTAAGTTAATTTTTTTGTATAAGATGAGAGGCTTAGGTCAAAGCTCCTTTCCTTGCCTGCGGGCGTCTAGTGCTCCGGCGCCCTCTGCTGAAGGGGCCATCCTTCCTCCATTGAATTGCTTGTGAGTCTTTGTCACAAAATCAGTTGGGCGTATTTGTATAGGTTTATTTCCAGATTCTATCTGCAATTCCATTGATCCATATGACTATATCCCTAGCAATACCACACTATATTGGTTACTATAGCTATACAATAAGCCTTAATATTGGGGAGTGATTGGGTAGAAAATAATTATTTAAGAAAAGAGTTAAGCTATTTGTTAAAGCTCTTCTAGACACTGTCTTCCCATAAAAATTTTAGAATAGCTCATCTGTGTCTACAAAGAGCCTTCTGAGGTTTTGATAGGGATTATATTAAACCTACATATCTTTTTGGGGAGAAATGACATCTTTCTATGTTGAGTCTTCCCACTGGAAACATGGTATGTCTCTCTGTTTATACAGGTCTTCTTTGATATCTTTCATCATTTTTTTGAAATTTTTTGTATACAGATACTATACATGTTTTAGTTTTTCATTGTCTTCTGAGCAATTGTAATTGGTATTATTTTTCACATTTTGAGTTTTGCATGTTCATTGCTAATTTATAGAATGCAAGTGATTTTTGTGTGTTGATAGTGTATCCTGTGAGCTTGCCGGGCTCACTTATTAATTCTAGAAAGTGGGTTTTTTTTGTACCTTCCTTGGTATTTTCTACATGGACATGTCACCTGCAGACAGAGGGTTTTATTTCTTCCTTTCCACTCTGATAGGCCTATAATTATTTTTAGTACATAAAACTTAATTAATGTGCATTTAGGTTCTTAGTGAAATGACTGGGCAAAAAAAAATGAGCATTTCAGTGGCTTTTAATGTTTGTTATCAGATTTGTTTCCAAAGGCAGGATCATCTTTTACTGCTGCCAGCATTTTATAAAGTATTCTGCTCTACTGTTTCTCAGCTTTAGAGTTATCTTTTTAATGATTTTAAATAAAATAAGTTTATACTTTGAGAGGAGAATAAGCTACATCATTTTGTATCCATATCTATTTATTTGATTAAACACCTTCCTTTCCCTTCCACCTCTTTCCTTTTCATTTTAACAGATGTTGTACATTCAGGCCTTACCAGGACCTTTCCTTTCAATGGATCCATCTTCATTTATGGATGTTTATGGATATATTGCTACCCCTCGAGTTTGGAAACAGAAGTCATCTTTGATATGGCGCCTGGGCTCTACACACCTCTTCGAAGAAGCCATCTCAATGGAAGCCCTGGAAGTTATTAACAAACTTGGCCCAAGATACTGTGGTAACTTTCAAGCTGTGCACACCCAAGGTTTGGAGTGTTTTGATTTATAATGATCTCGCTGATATTATTTTTTAAATGGCCATCCAGTTATTTATAGCATCTTTATAAAGAATAAACTCAGCACAGGTCAGTCATTAGGGAAGACCTCTGTAATTGGACCATTATATATTGACCACTCAACAGAAAATGTCACAGAGGAGGAAATGACAATATCCTTTAGATTTCAACTCCAAAGCATATACATAATGGAGGAGAATAGGTGGGTAATACCATCAGCAAAGAAAGAGAGGAGAGAATGAGATAAATAAGTTATATTCCTTTTAATGAAGAAGCTCTTTAACTAAAGTATACTGTTGTCTTCAATTATTAAACAGGCAGACAAAACATCCACATTTTCATTATTGATTGTTGGCTGTTCAAGTAGGGAGCCTTTCTCTCCCTGTTCCATCAAGCCAAGGAGGTCAGCTCCCTCTGGGAGGAATGATAGATGAACCTATGCACGGAAGCCTTGTGCAGAGTGAAGGGCCATGGAGCGCTGTTGAGTGTTCTGTCTCCAGGCCCCGTATCTTCTTCATACTTCCATTTCCTCTAGCAAATGGCACTGGCTAGAGCAATGTGACAGGATCAGGTCTCAAATCATAGTTTCACTGACTCTCCATTCATGCCATGCTTCTCTAGTGGCAGCTGGGGCTCCTCTTGACTCAGGGACCAGGGTGCTAATTGCAAGTGGACATTCACCAAGGCGTGCAGCTCCCTGAAAATCTTAGGGCTTTCAGCCCAGCGTGTTTCCTTTTCTGTAATTCAGCTTTCTTATCACTTAGCATTTTAGTTTTGGGGAGCAAGGCTGTATCATACGCTTGGTAGATGTTTCAGGCTCTACTGATTTCATAGCGGGAATGCTTCTACTTTATAGCAGGGTTAACTCATGACGTTTATCCACAGTTTTCTATCAGTGTCAGAAGCACAGGTGGGGCAAAACACTCGACATACAAAACCACATACAAACATTCCCTCAGTGATCGCTCTGCTGTGTAGCTGGGAGATTTGCTCTTTGAGGGTTAATTTCCTTCTTTGTCAAGTGAAAGGAGAAATGATTGAAGGCGTGTTGTTTTAGGAGAGGGCGCTGATGTGGAAGTGACGCCCCTGGTCGCAGAGGAAAAGGTTTCCTTTGGCCTTCACGTAGCTAGCTCCTCCCTCACCAGCGTTGCTGACATCAGAAACATTTACAACGAGGTGGACAGCCGCCTGATCGCCAAGGAGGTATGCCTCCCAGCGTCACTTGTTACCCCCTTTCAGAATCATGATCTCCTCGCTTGCTCCAGCGTCCGGTGCTTAAGTGAACACTCGTTCATGTTTGTGCACGCGTGGGCAGATGCACACAGGTCTGCTTCCTGTGTCATTGGTCAAATATCCTACACCTCCCCGCTCAGTAGCACCCCTGATACTAAACATTTGGTTTGTAATTTTCAGAGAAGAAAGTCCGTCTCCTCCATCTTCACGGTAGAGCAGGAACAAATGGAATACTTTAAAAACCTTTGTGACCCTGAGAACACTGTCGAGCTTCCCTTTACTGGGTGCTCCTGGCCCCCTGACTCCATTCTGTAAGTTGCTGTGGTTATTTTAAATAGCAAACCAATTTGCAGAACAGGAAGCAGATGCATTTGGAGATGAAGATGCCCTTAGATTTACGATTTCCTCATTCCTGCCTGAAGAGCTCTTTTGCTTACTGCTGATGAGTTCGGGCTGATTTATTGACATTTCTCTCCACCCTGACAGAGGACCACCTCTCTTACTGAGGAGGAGGGGCCAGGGATTAGATCCCGTTGGGCCCCAAAGCTGTGCCTTACCAGCAGGGCACCGTCTGATGGAGGAGGCCAGGATCCCCAGGGCTTGCAGAGGCTGGGCAGCCCTAGACTGGGCAGGAGGCAGCCTGGCCTTTGTTGTTCTCTTCCACCCCCATGTGTCCTCAGGCCCTTCTTGCCCCCGTTAACTGCTGACTGTGAGCAGGTGGACCATGGGTGCGACTGTGTAACTGACACAGCTCCCTGATGATTAAGCCACAGCCGGGGAGGCAGGACGTGTGAACCTGAATTCTGGTTTTAGTCCCCTTGACGTTGGTCCAATCACTGCTCATTCTCTGACCTTCATTTACTGACCTTCCCTTGCCAGCACTGGGCCAGGCTTCGGGGTGCCTGCTGCCCAGGAGCTCAGGCACAAGACCTTTTTTTCCCCAGGACAGTTTCTTAGGACTGATTGTGGCCAATTTCTCTAGATGAACATCTCATCCCGTGACAGTGCCATGCCCGTGTTCCTGCTAAGAAATCGTGCCAGCCACCTCTCAGGCTGCCTCCGGACCATTGGAGCTGTGGCTGTGGGCCAACTAGGTAGGTCGGGACCCAAACGTTCTTTGGGAAGGAGGCTTGAGACGGACAGTACTCATGCAGACGGGAATCCTTAGCGGCAGGCGGCATGGAGAGCGTTGGGGAGTCAGGACGGTGAGAGCTAACTGGGGAGGTAACCCTGCCGGAAACTCGGCCTCCCGCCTTGCATAGGTTCACCTTGCTGCAGCTGACGGGTGGGGTGAACTCAGCTACTAACCAGGCTGGCGTCTGTGCACAGTGGAGTCTATCTAGTGAGCACAGTGGTGCCTTTTGACGGAAGCAGTGGGAATTGCACAAGAGCAAAGCAGTGAGTTGGTGCAAGGGTCCAATCCCTCAGGATCCAAGAGCAGACAAGAGCCAGAGGCGGTCAGAGTAGCCAGCAAACGGAAGCTCAGAAGGCCTCTGGCTCATCTGGCACTCTGGACTGAGTTACAGGGCGGCAGTCTGGAACCCCCTGGACTGTTTCAGCTTTCTGGCGACCCAGAAAGGACTCAGCACAGGATCTCCTAGTGACTTAAGACCTGCAAAGCTGTCCTCTCCACGTGTCTCCTGTGCACAGGCCCCTTTGCTGTGAGTGGCAGTGACAGCCTGCTGCCAGGGGCCTTGCCTTGCCATCGGGCCGGGGTACTGATGGAATGCCCTTCTGTGCTGCCCAGGGGTACGGGTGTTCCACTCCAGCCCTGCAGCGAGCAGCCTGGACTTCATCGGCGGGCCTGCCGTTCTCCTGGGCCTCATTTCCTTAGCGATGGATGACCACACTATGTATGCGGCGGTGAAAGTCCTGCACTCGGTCCTGACCAGCAATGCCATGTGTGACCACCTGATGCAGCATGTCCATGGGTACCAGGTAATCCCCCCTTCCCATCTGAGCCTGCGACTGCCCAAGTGGCTGTCATCCCCCATGAGCAGGGAGGAGCTCCAGTGTCCCCAGGGGGCATTCCCTCCAGCCTGGCTTCTGGAGAAGGGAGGCTGCATGGCTCCTGGGGTTCTGACCCCAGTGTCACCGCAGCAGAAGGCCAGGCGGCAGCCAGCCAGAGGTGGGCTCTGATCGGAATGGGGCTGCTCACCTGTCTGTGGCTACTGGCATCTTTCACTGAGGAATTCGAGGATGACTTGCAGTCCCCCCCACTTCGCATCTAGCCTGACGGCTAAATCCCCAGGCCACAGAACCAGAGGGCTGGGTTGAATGCTGCCTTTTCCTCAAGCTTGCCATTCAAGCTTAGATGAGTTACTTACCCTCCATCTTGGTTTCCTCACCTGTACAATGTGGAACATCCTCCTCCCGTATCAGGGGTTAGCAGGAAGGACCAGATGATTTCCTACAAGCAAAGGACTGAGAATTACGTCTGCTGCAAAATAAGCGCTCTGTAAATGTTAGCCATCTTCTGTTCTTGATCCCCGTCGTCAGCTCCCCTCCGTGTAAAATGGGAATAACAGTCCGTACTTGGTAGGGTCGTGGTGCCTGAGTGAATGTGTGCTGGGGGCTCACAGGAGCACCTGCTCGGAGGGGGCGCGGCGGCCAGCACACTGGTCGCTCCTGTTCACTGCTCATCGGTCCAAAGAGACATGGTTGCCGCCCTCGAGTAACATCCGCGTGGCTGGGAATGGCCAGGAAAGGAGTCATGAGGGCAGGGCCGGGGTAGAATTCTAGACGAGGTCACTGGGCACAAAGCCGTGTGGGCTCCTTCTGGTGCAGCAGGGGCTGGGAGAGAGCTTCCCTGTCTCCTCGGCCCCCAAGCCCAGTCTAAGAAGAAGAAAGCTGTATGGTGTCATCTTAGGCACACTCCCGGCCTGGACTGCTGCCACAGCAGGACGGCAGCCCCTGCCTCTTGCCTCTCCCTGCAGCCTGCTAATGCCTGTCACGGTTCTGCATTACAGACCTTCCTTACAAACCCTTCAAAGGCATCTGGGCACTGGTATAATATCTCAAACGCCTCAGACTGGTTTCTAAAGGCCTTTCAAAATTAGCCACCAGCCCATCCTTGCAGCCTCACCTCCTGCCTAGCCAATACTGCACATTCTACATTCTTAGCTCCCCAGATGGATTGCTAAACACACCATGGGACTTTGTGTGCCTGCATCCTCAGCTTGGAGCGCCATCTCCTCTTCGCCCTCCCCTCCCCAGGTGCACTCCTGCTTATCTTCCCAGGGCAAGCTCAGATGCCAAGGGGCTCGCTCCTGACCCTGCGCTGAGGGTGGCGTCTCCTGGCGACCCCTGGTGCTCTGCGCATGCTCTAACTATGCTCTATAGAGCACGCTGACTGCTCTCACGTGGTGCTGTAATTACCATTCTGTGTCTCTTAGGCTGTGATCGTCTAAGGCCTGTGGTTTCTTATTCTTTGCCAGTGTAGTACCGAGACCACACACTCAGTCAATATTTCGGTAATAAGTGAATGGGTGAGTCCGGGTTTATATTAAAACTCAAGAATCGGGGCTTTTGGTATACAAAAGTTTTCTTTGATTATATCATTGAAGGCAGTAGTGAGATTTGTACCAGTCCAGCACTCAGAGATCTGCTGTGACTAGGAACCTGGATAATTTGAGTAACTTGCGATCATTTCCAAAAAGGTACAGGGATTCTCTGCCCTTATGGATATATCTACAAGGAAAAATAAAACAAGTACTGAAATAAAATGAGTATAAATTGAATGCAGGAAGTGTCAGAGGTTCTCTTCCGGAACTATGACCCTCTCTGTGATGTAGTAGTTCTCCAGCCATCATCCCAGAAAGTCTGAGCCTGCAGAGACCTAGGGCTCTCTTGTGCTCCCCGTTGCCTTCTCACTGTCAACTGCGGGGCCTGGCCTGTAGAGAGTTCTCAGTGAGTGTTTGTAGCGGGAACCCAGTGCCTTGAGGGAGACTGTGTGCTACAGAGCTACAAAGGTGGCCAACATCAGATGTGGGTGGGGGAGTCAAAAAGAGCTTCATTAAAAAGAAAGGTGGCTGGAGGACACCCAAAGCACTGGGTTGGCTGAGTTTTTCAGGAAGAGCTCGTTGGCGAGGAGTGGTCCATGGATGGAATCTATTAACTCAACTTATCTTGACTGAACATCTAAGACAACCAGACACTGGGCTGGGCGGTAGAGAAATGGATGAGCAAAATGGGTTCAGGCCCTCCCTCTGTGCGATGTAATGTCTATCTCAGTCTGTTCAAGCTGCCGTGACAATGTTATCATATTCTGGGTGCCTTGTAAACAACCGGAGTTTACTTCTCACAGTTCTGTAGGCTGGAGATCTGAGTCTGTCTAAGCTCGAGGTGCTGGCAGACTTGGTGTCTGGTGAGAGCCCACTGCCCGGTCCACAGATGGCTGTCTTGTCCCTGTGTCCTCACGTGGCAGAAGAGGCAAGGAAGCCCTCTGGGGTCTTTTTTATAGGGGTGCTGATCCCATGCATGAGGGCTCCAGCCCCCTGACTTTATTACCTCCCAAATGTTCTACCTCCTGATACAAGCACCTTGGGGACTGGGTTCCAACATAAGAAGGTTGGGGGTACACAAACATTCAGCCTGCAGCATTGTTCAATGGGGTGGACAGAAAAATATTATTATGAGACAAAGACTACCAAGTACTTCGTTTGAGTAAGGAATCCATCAGATTCGGAGATTTATTTTACTTTTACAAATGAAGGCAGAAGAGGGAAAATTTAAAACTTCTCATGGTTGAAATGAGAAACATTTCAAGTATTTAGGTCTTCAGGGAAAATCAGGAGAGGATGCCCATGGCAGAGGATATGGGAAATGGCAGGTTTGAGGACAGAAACAAAAGACACCGATGATGATGAAGGTGATTCGCCTTTGCTGACCACTCTTTCTCCAGGAGAACCCCCATCCTCCCTCCCCCCTTTCTAGACACCTTCTCTTGTTACTTCTTCAAAACCTGCATGCCCAGTTGGCATGATCTGGATATACTTGTTGCCATGTTCATGGCTCTGTTTGCCGCCTAGACACATGCTCCATGAGGGGCCTCTTAGGGGCACACGGTAGAAGGAGATACTCAGTGAGGCTTTGTGGAACGAATCAATGAATGAAAACAAGGGTGTTCAGAAAGGTACACTGGTTAGATTTGCATTTCAAATAGATCATTGTGACTGAAGCGATACTTAGATTACAGGGAGAATGATTTGAAATCTTAGGCAGTAATTAATAATATACTGTCATATGCCACTGAAAGTATTGTATTAATGTAGTTAAGTGAATTTATTTGAAGTATTAAGAAAGTGAATTTTGGATTCAAATTTTCAAAAGTTTAATAGGTTATCATTTCAATAAATGGTATCTCAGTATTTTGTAATTGCAAAGGAATATGTGGACATGGCTGTGTAAAACAGTTAAATCTCATGGTAGTCTACTATCATAGGATAAATTCAGTCTAGGTACTGTATGAAACAAGTAAGCAGTACACATAAGTAAAAAAATGGAAAATAAGGGTCTTCAATCACATGGCTTGCTCAAAAGTAGATTTAATCACTTTTTAGACTTTTAACTCTGTATTCATTTGCTAGTTTGCTTATTGGATGTGACTTCATAATAACAGCATAAACCTTTCCACCTGTTGTATCCGTCAAACTTATTTATCAACCTCTTCTGAAACTAGGTGACATCCGGGCAACTTTTATAACATGGATTTTCATAGCATGGTAAAGTAAGACAGTGCTCTAGACTAACATTGAAAACGCTTGAGAGATCCGGTATGGGCTCCTCCATGTGGCCAGGAGGGAAGGACAGTGGGGCCGTGCATAGCAGTCTGGATGGAGAGGGGCAAGGGTCAGGATTCTGCCAGCCCAAGGAGCCTGGATTTTATCTCAGAAGTGATGAACAGTCCTAAGAATGCTAGAACAGGGAAATGGGATGACCGATGCTGCAGAATGACCCTTGGCACCACTTGGAAGATGGGCCAGAGCAGGGAGATGTGACCAAAGGACCGAGAGAGAATCTAACATGATATAAGACTATGTTCCTGACTTGGGGAGACTGGGGAAAATAGCACTGGAAAACAGCCGTGAAGAAAGGACGATATTTGGGACATGCTAAGTTTGAAACGCCTTTGAGATCTCCGAGGTAAAATATCAAGTAAGACAGATGGGTCTGGAGCCCAGAGGGGCATGCTGGGCTGTAGGTACAAATGCGAGATTCATCAACATCAGCATGATGATATTTAATCCAAGGAAATGAATGAAATGGCCAACGAGAAGGAGCAGGGAGAGAAGGGAGGAAGCCCAAGGAGGGAGCAGTGGGAAGCCGGCCAGGAAGAGGTCGGAAATAGGATGAAAAGCCAACAAAGGCGATGGCGAAGAAAGAGGGAAAAGAAACAAGAAATCTTTGTCAAAGAATCTAAAAGAAGACAGGGTTTCAGGATGGTGGGTGCGACCAAACAACGCTAATGCTGATAAATAATGAGGCGAATCAAAGGCAGAGATATCCCTGCTGGGTCTGGTGTCTGCGAGGCACTGGTGACCTTGCCAGGGCAGGTGGGCAGGTGGGGGCAGCAGCCCGCTGAGGGGCTCGAAGGGACAACGTGAGGTGAGGACACGGGCCCGAGTGTTCCTACAGTGTCTTCTAGAAGTTTGTCCATGAAGAGTTGAGCAATGGGGTCCGAACTAGAAGAATTAGGGGTGAGGGGACGGCTATTTTTAAGATGACAAATATTGGAGCACGTTTGCCAGTGTACGGAAGGGACAGAAGAGAGATGAATGAGGTCGGAAGAGAAGTGCTGTGTCCTTGAGAAGGTGAGGGGTGGGTTCCAGGGGCCAGGTGGATGGAAACCCCGCTTGGGACAGGAAGGAATGCAATTCAGACATTTGTAGATCTGGTGCTGGGAAGATAGACGTCTTCATGTCTGGGGGTTCCGTCCTCTCAGCAGGGCATGAGGTTGAGTGGCAGAGAGGAAGAAGAACAGGGAGAGAGGAGAGATGAGATTCTCATCTTCAAGGTGGGGAAGACCAGGTCACTGCAAAAGCAGAGACGCACTGCCGGGCCCGATGAGCACTGATTTGACATTTGACACTTATTTGGAAAACTAGTCAGCCTGAATGTATAGCTTTTCTCAAGCAGCTTTCAGCCATCCTAATTATGTCTTGGTGGTAAGTGGGGAGTGGTCTGATTTTAGATATATTCAGGAGCTGACCAGGATACCCTGAAAAGATACTGAGTATTTGCTGTCCACAATTGTCTTAGTCGGTTTTGGCTGCTAGAACAGAATAGCATTAGACTGGGTGGTTTTCAAATAACAGAAATTTATTTTCTCAGAGCTCTGGAGGCATGGAAGTCCCAGATCAGGGTGCCGGCAGGGTCAGGTTACGTGAGGGCCTCCTTAGGACTGCAGATGGCCAACTTCTCACTGTAGCCTCACGAGGCAGAGAGCAGACAGAGGAAGCAAGCTCTCTGGGACTTATGAGAGCCCTGATTTCATTCATGAGGGCTGCACTCTTACAACCTCGTCCAAACCTAATTATATCCCAAAGGACCCCCCTCTAAAGATTATCATATTGGGGAATAGGGGAGGACACAAATATCCAGTCCATAACAACAAACAATGCTTCGCAGTGGTAGACAGAAAGAGGATCCTGTGAGGACAGAGAGGGGGGTGGACTGTGTCAGCCGGCATAGGATATGGATGGGTAAGATGAGCTGAGAATGCAAATGAAATGGATGAGAACCCCGGTGCCAATAGATGGTTAGGCAGCCGGACTCTGGTGTGACTGAAGCGAACAGGTACAAGGGTAGGTGGGATCCATCTTACTGGTCTTGAGTTGGGCGTGGCTACTGGGACCCCAGGGCCTCCCTCCTGGTACAGATGCTTGCATGTCGTTAGCTTTCTGGGGCCCAGCACGGTAGGATGGCACATCTGGTGGCCCCGGCCTGAAGCGATGCTGGCTGTGACTGGGCTCCTGGCAGCTTCCTGGTGATACTGCAGCATTTCTGGGATGGCTGTGAAGACAGGGTCCAGTAAAGAAAAGTGAAACCGGGCACTCCGAAATGCAGGAGGGAACCGGGAGAGAGTGGATTCTGGAAACCCCGAGGAAGAGATTCAGGAGGGAGCAGGGGGTCCCTAGTGAGAGGTCGGGTCACAGGTACAGAAAAGTGGATACTGGTGGGGATGCAGCCACAGACGTAGGTTGTTTTTCTTCCGAGATCATGGAAACCAAGGAGGTAGCCCCTGAGAGCACAGGGCTTTCAGACTGGGCTGACCACGGGTGCTGGTGGGAGCCGGCTGGAGACGGAGAGACAGCGCTAACGATGCTTTCTTTCCTGAGGACATTGCTTTGTGTTTTAACCTTTGCAGATCCTGGCATTTCTCCTGAGGAAAAAGACCTCTCTCCTGAACCACCGCACTTTTCAGCTGATCCTCTCCATTGCTGGCACTGCAGAGCTGGGCTTCGGGCCGTCTACTGTCACCAACTTTGGTGTCTTCCAGCACATCCTCTGCGATTTCAAGGTAATCTGGAGACAGGCTATAAGCCTTAAAGGACCGTGTGTGCGTGTCTGTGCGTGTGTGTGGGCACGTGCACTCTAAACCCCGCCGGTCAGCTTCCTCGTTAGTCATAACGGTAGGGAGAGGGAAAATTTCAAAGACTTTGGGAGCCAGAGGCCCTGGTTTACAATGAAATCCTGCCACTATGGGCTCTGTGGTCTTGCACAAGTCTCTTGATTTCTCCAAGCTCCAGTCCTCTTGTGTGTGGAGAATATTATCGCTCCTTCACAGCCTGGTGTGGGGATCAAAGCACATGGTATCTGGGAAAGGATTTAAAAATGGTAGAGAACCATATACATGAGGGTTTAAAGACATATACCCAGATTCCTTTGGCTTGTGCTTTGCTGTTTACAAATGCTCCTTTAAACGGATGGCCGACTGGTGCTGAGGGCCTGCTCAAGGCTGAGGGGCATCGCCCAGAACTTTAGGTGCACTGACCCATTCACACAGCATCGTTTACCACGTACTTACTGGGACTGGACACCGGTGGTGTTCTGGAGACTTGGTGACAACCAGAACCCAGCCTCTCCACACAGCCACCTGAGCCCAGGACACAACAAAGTGACACTACAATGTGCTAGGTGCCACAGGGAGGTGGGCACATGGCATCTGAGAGTGGGAGTGAGAGACCAGTCAGTTCTGGTTTCTGGATCAGGGACTGTGGGGCTGAGCCTGGCAGAATGCATTCAGTGGGAGACCGTTCCAGGTGGACTGTAGGCTGTGTGCACACCTGTAGGGATGACAGCAGCCACTGGGAGAGCAAGCGTGTGGGAGGGTGCCTCCAAGGGTGTTTGTTGCAGGAAGAGGTGAGGCTGGAGGGAGGGGGAGAGAAGAAAGGCTGCAGATGCTAAGCTGTCCAACATGCACTTCAGCTGGAGTCCGTGCAAGTAGATTAAACACCGGTTTTCTTAATGAAAAATAGTATGTGTCTTTATAGAATATTTTAAATTTTAGAAAAGCGAGGGAAAGACCCTTATTTCTGCAGTCCAGACTAATGTTGTCATCTTTGAATGCCTCCTTTTTTGTACTTTCTATACATAATATATATGTATTTTTGTAGTCCTGGGAGTATCATAGTGTAGGTATGTCCTGCCTTTTCTCACATAATGTAAACATTTAAAAATTTTTATGACCGATTCTTACAAGTGTTGTCCTGAGTTCAGAATGCAGTCTGTCTTGTAAAGAGTTCCTGGTTCTTTCACCATTCCTGTATTGCTAAATTCTTGGATTACCCCTCTATGTTGTTGTTATGAATGAATGCATCATAGGTAGCCCTTTAGTGTCTACATTTCCCCCATTTTTAAAAACATTTCCTTAGAACAAATGATCAGGGTCCAGGGCTGGCAGACACAGGTGAGTGCAAGTGTCCTGGGTTGGGATCTAGACCCACAGTGAAGTGCAGGCGGCAGCAGAGACGGGGCCGAGGAATGGTGCGTGAGTTTCCCTCGGGGCAGGCGCCCTTTATGCTCTAGGTGTCAGGAGAGCTGGTTTGCCCCCAGAGCCGGTAAATTGTGTCAGTGACTCCGAGGCAAAGGAGAGCGTGTCTAGTGCCTGAACTGCTCGCACTGCTTGGAGATCCTTCCTCCCTACGCCTTGGTCTCACTGTGTGTGTGCTGTCTTCCAGCTCTGGATGGGCACCGCGGACAACCTGGAGCTGTCCCTCTTTTCCCATCTTGTGGAAATCCTCCGGTCACCAAGGTAGGGTGGGCTTTGGCAGTCTGGGGGTTAGAACTAACAGCCTCATGCCAAGAACAGGGAGAGAGAGAGAGAGCAGGTTCAGTAACCACAGACTTCTGGGTCCCCATGTGTCAGCTGTCTGTCTCAATCAGTTTGGGCTGCTATAACAAAATATCACAGACTGGGTGGCTTATGAACACCAGAGACTTATTCTCACAGGTTTAGAAGCTGGAGGTCTGAGATCAAGGCACTAGCAATAGGGTGTCTGATGATGGCTGGTTAACTGGTTTATGGATGGCTACAGATCATTCTCACTATGATGTCACCCAGTGGGAGGGGTGAGGGAACCTTTCATCTCTTTCATAAGGGTGCTAATCTCCTCCCAAAGCTCCCACCTCCAGACACCATCCTATGGAGCTTCCATCAGACGGATTTTGGGGATACAAACGTTCAGTCTATAGCAATGTCCTTCTCGTATGGGTCACATGCATGGGAGAAGTCTCTCTCTGCTGGTGATTTGGGGCCTTGGGAGGGGTCTTACTAGCTCTGGAAATTAGCACCTTCTCAGGGGCTCAGTAAATGTGTCCAGAAAAGGAAAACATTCCTCAGGGTCCCATTTGCCTCCTGCTTCCTGTAAGTGACTTCTCTAAGTTGCTTTTTTAGTTACTCAGGGATTTTTCAGGTTGAAAGTGGCAGAAACACAACTCAAACCAACTTAGGGAAGGAAGAAAGGGAGGGAAAAAGGAAGGTGGCTCTGCGGAGAAAGAAAGGAGGAGAAAGAGGGAATGTATCGACTCCTGCATTTGAGTGGACAAATCTTCATATGTGGCTGGATGGTTCTCACATCACTTTATCTGAGATCTGTCCCCAATCTTGTCTATGATTTTTCCAGGCTGGCTTCATTTCCATAGTGAGTAAGATGGCTGCTGGGCAGTGCCTCACACCATACCCTCACTCAGCAGAAAGGGTTTCTCTTACTTGGCAGTCCCAGCAACAGGATGGAGTCTCACTGGGCCGTCTTGGGTCAGGTAGCCAGGCCCTAGTGTGACCTCTGGAGCGGGTAGAGGGGAGTCAGAAAGAGGTCGTTCCCGAAGAAAACCAGGGGAACAGATCACAGTGTGACCAGAATAAGGGCGAATGCTTCTATTTCACACCCAGTTCTTTGTGCTGTAAGTTCAAAGAAGAACAAGACACAGTCCTGTGGAGAAGGAATACAGGAAAGTGGGCTGCTCAGCACTGGGGTAGACAAGAGTCCCAGAGACAGTGGGAGCTTATAGGTGGACGAGCGCACACCTTCCCTGTCGAGTCCGTGAATACGAATCGCACACGACACGGGTCTGGTGCATCAAACCAGGGTATCAAAATGTGGAGCTTGGCAGAATTTAACACATTAATACTGGCAAGACAGTTCAAGAAGAACAATCCATCCCAATTCACCCACCTTTGCCTTTTTCTCCCCCCACTTTCCCCTTTCTGTCCCTGTTGTTTTCTAAGAGACGGGCATTTACCCCGGGAGCTGTTTTGTTTAGGGGCATAGAATTACTGGAAATTGGACCGGTGATTATCCTAAGGAGGGGGATGTGGATGCTCGAATTCTTTTTCCCCTTTGACTCTCGGCGGTGCAATCATCCACTCTGCGGTCTGGGCGGGCAGGAGGAGCGCACACCCGGACGGGATCAACACGGGCCCCACGCTCCTGGCTGCCGGGACGCGCTCCGTGCTCTCACGCGCCTCTGCCGGCGTTGTTCTGAGTGTTCTGAGACCAGCATTAGTTTTCCCTGAGGCTTGGAATTTAAAAATCAATGATTGGGGGTTGTCTTTGAAGGCAGTTTCCGGGGGCGAGGGGGCAGGGATGGAAGGCTCATCCCTGAGCTGCTCTGGCCCTCGGTGGGTGTCTGACAGCATTTTGATGGGTTGCCAAGAAAGCACTGGAATCAGGGGGCCATGGAGCAGCCCTGGCTCGGGAAACCTTGTTAGCAGAAAGACGGCAGATTTGGTTCATTCCAGTAAAAGCTTTCACTGCCTCTCTCCTGGACTCACCAGGGAAGGACCCCGGAATGCTGAAGTTGCTCACCAGGCACAACTTATACCCAAACTCGTCTTCCTCTTCAATGAGCCGGGCCTCACCCCCTCCAAGATCCCCACCATTATTGCCATTCTGGGCTGTCAGCTTAGGGGCCACTTCAGCATCCAGGACTTCCTCAGGTACTGGGCCGAGGGGGAAGGGCTGAGACTCGGTCCTATTTGACAAGAGATTATAGGCCCTTACTGTCTCATGACCACATTCAACCCAGCATTCCTACCATCAAAGTAGTGGCAGGTCCCATTTCTTGGGAAACTTTTAGGGGGTTCTGTTCAGGGATGAGTTGACAAAGGAGTGAGTCTGATAGACTCCCCAGCAGGGCTGTGTGGTCCTTGTTCACTGGTGCTTGGACGTCGCTACTATGCCAAGAATTCAAGAATTTCCGTGAGCACAGTTGACGCTCGCGCATCAACCAGTCCATGTCCCAACATGTATGCTTTTTGCAGACTTCCCAAAAGATAGCCTTTTCTGTCCTCATCACTGTCTGTTCTATTGATCTGGTAGAGCTAGAGTTAACTGCTCTGATGAATCCTGACAGATTTTTAAAGTCTCTGGAAATACTGCATTGATTGTAAAATGATGTGATTCCCCTCAAACACCACCTTGAAGTTACATTCGGATCTGTGTAGACAACTGTCATGTGTGTTCTCAGTGTATTCTTCTTTCTCTGCATTAAGAATCGGGCTGTTTGTTGTGTACACCCTGAAGCCTTCATCAGTGAGTGAGAGGCAGATCTGTGTGGACGGAGCCCTGGACCCCTCTGTGCCTGGTGAGAACACCCTTCCCTGACACCAGCCTGAAGGCAGTCTGAGGGCCACACGCTGTGGGGCCATTTTGCAGAGGGAAGGACTGAGGCAAAGGAGGGCGAAGACACCCCCATCTGGGCTGTTGTTCCCAAGCAGTGGCTTGTGAGGTCATTATTTTACGCATAGGTTCACATAACAAATCAAATTGTACGGGATGTTCCAAGGCCTCCAGGCTAAAACTCAGTTTTCTGAAGACCAGCAGGTGGGATCCTTCCTGCTCCATCTCCTGCCTACCTTCCTGGTTGAATCTCTCCCACCCTTGCTCCCCTGACCAACCCTGACTTCAGCACTCTGAAGCACTTGCATAATCTAATGTGTGATGGTCTGTCCTCCATCCATGCTTTACATGTGCTGTTGCTTGGCAGGAAAGCCTCCCCTGTCCCCCAATGCCCTAGCTCACCCGACCAGATTAGCCATTTGCTGTCCTACCAAGCCAGGTTGAGTCACCTCTTTTGTGCTCCGAAAGCCTGTAGGCTTTCTCTGGCGCCTGGTTTTGTGATTTGTTTCTTCGCATCTTTTTCTCTTCCCAACCAGAGGGAGGACAGCACCTACATAGTGTTCTGTATTCCATCTGCCAGGGCAGGGGTGAAAGGAATAATTACTGACGGCTTTGTCCTGCGTCCTCCAGATCTGCACTGTCCAAGATGGGAGCCTCTAGCTTCATGTGGCCATCTAAATTTAAATTTTATTCAATTTAAATTAAATGCAATTAAAAATTCAATTCCTCAGACACACTAGCCACATGAAGTATAACTTGATAACCACAGGAGGCTGGTGGTTACTGCACTGGACAGGGCAGATATAGAACATTCTTATCACTGCAAAAGATTCTCTTAGGCCATGTTAATCTAAATAAATGACCTCTTTTCCTCTGATCAAGCCTGATAAGCCGGAATTACTGTTCCCATTTTGCAGATAGACTGAGGCTCAGAGAGTTTTGGAACATGATAAGAGATGGAGCCAGGGTCCAACTAGAAGGCAATACTGCCTCCACTTCCCCAAGGTGCCTTGTCAGTCCTGTTTCTGCGGTCTGGTGGCTGTGCTACAGGTGGTTGTAAGATAACTGACCAATCAAGGGAATGAATGAATGGATAAGGGGCCATTCTGTGAGCTTATTTAGTCAACTCCTTCTTAGAGGGCCCGCATTCTGAATTCTACAATTCAAGCTCTATTTTTAGTGCAATATGCACATGGCAACCTAGACTGGAAGCAAACTCAGAGTAGGAACCTAGATTAAGGACCATAATCTTCACCACTCTTTTCTCAGTGCCTCGCAGAATGCCTTGCATAACACCTAGAGGCGCTCAAGATGCAGCCTATGATAAGTTAAGAGAATTCCTCTACTGGAAGATTAATTGGACCTTATCATTTTAAAGTTTTTTGGGGGCATAAGGAAAAATAAAAAAACATCTCTATTTAAAGGGAACTTTAGGAACACTTCCTGAATTCTGTTTAAGCGTTGCCTAGAAGTCTAGAATTGGATGCCAGAATGTCACGTCTCCTCCGTGCCCGATTCCTCTGTGAACTAAGCATTTGGTGAATATGATTGCTTACTGCGCCAAATATTATGCCTCTTTACATCCGTTGTCTCTCAGATCCGAATTTTCTTTTTTGTAGCTGGAAGCCAAACATCTGGAAAGACAATCTGGCTCAGAAACCAGCTGCTGGAGTTGCTGCTCGATATAATATCTTCCTCCCAACTTCATCTGTCCTCTGAGTAAGTAGCTCCAGGAAGGGTGATTTGGCAGGAGGTTCCCTCATACAGGGCGCGGTATTAAAACCTTTTCTTAATGAAAAGTTTAGCATTTCCAAGTTCGTTTTCTGCAATGTGTTCCCTGCACTAGTCAGAAAGAAAATTATATTCTCTCCACCCAATAAAGCAAACCTTGCCTTAAGATATTCTGATGCAAGTGTTTAATGGGCATGAGTAACTCAAACAGATTTGGTATCATTACAATAAACTCCTTTTGTCACCACTGCTATGGTGTAATTGTTATTATTTTGGCAGTTGTGACAATCGCTGATTTTGACGTCCTGGACTCGGCAAACCACAGAATGGAGAAATGGTTAGCCTGAATACCATCTATCAAGAGAAAGGCTTGCCAAATTCTTTTCCTATGTGCTGTGGGTTATTTAGTTATTTTTCCAAGTCGAAAAAAGCCATATCTGTTAGCTTTCAAAACAATGTGTAACTATAAGTGCCATTGGCTCTCTCTGCTGGCTGCCGGCTTTATCTCCAACTCTTGAATCCTTCAGTCAGCAGCTATTTGTGGAGCACCTACTGTGTGCCAGACACTTCCTTGCTCTGACTGTGCTATGCTGAGCAAGTCTGTCCAGAGCATTGCTCTTGCTGAGGTGACATTTTAGTCTGTATGTGTTTGGGGGAGGGAAGAATAGGTGGGAGTCACCCCTCAGTGAAACAGTGTTTTAAAAGTCTTTACATTCCCAGAATCAAAACACGGTAGAACTGGAAGATGCCCTGGAGAGGAACTAGGCATTTGACCTCCCTTTGTCATCTTTTGGAAAGGGGATATAGTGTAGTGCTTAAGCACTGAGGCTCCGACGTCTAGACCTCGTGGGTTCGAATCCCAGCTCTGCTCGCAGAGATCTTGGGGAGGTTCCTTAAGCCCTGCCTGCCTCACTTTGACTCATCCTTGTGAAGTTAAAAATAGTACCTGCCATACATGGAAGTTAATATGTGGCTAGCCCTGAGCATGGGACCTGGGATGCTATACATGCTCCCTCAGCCAGCGGCTCCCGCCAGCACCAGCCCCTTCCCCTCGTCACCTCCATCATCCTCACCCTGCTCAGGAAGGAGAGCGGCCAGACCTCATCAGGAGGTGACAGTCACCCAGTTAGCAAACAGACGCTGGGCAGAAGAGAGGACAGTCTTCTGACGCCCAGTCCAGTCACACCCTCACCGTGCCCAGCCTGGCAGCTGGTGCTGCAAACACTGCCCAGCAGAGATGTACCTTCCCTGGCTCTCGGGGGGCTCTCCTTGCCTGAGCCACTGCCTACCCCTGAGGACTGGCTGCCTGCCTCACTGCCGTCCACGGCCCTCTAGCGGGTTTCTGTTCTCCAGACTCATCCATTTAAAATTCATTTTTGAAAGTGACAGTTAAACATATACTTTTTTTGCCTAAACTGACATAGATGCATAAATACTGTGATATTCCATTAAAATTTTTTTTAACCAATGTATTTAAAGAGGGTGTCAAATAACCATTCTGAGTTTTAGGACTATGCTGATGTAATTAGGTGGCTAGTCAGACACCATTAAGTATGAGTATTAGTGGAGTAGGGCCATGGAGGCGTCCACACATTTTTATATCTATTGATACACAGTCACCAATTGCTTTGAAAAGCTTTGGCCAATTTACTCTTCAGCTGTTACTGGACAAATGCATCCATTTCACAGCAACCTTGCCCGTCTTTTACTTTACCATTCTTCTACAGCGTAAGATGTACTCTGCTGCGTGGCATCCAGATGTTGACCTTAATTTGCCTTTCATGGGTGACTAGTGGGGGTGAACATTATTCATGTTTTCTGGACATGTCATTGGCTCATGGACTGAGAGATAACTTATTGTATTTATTGCCCCCCCCCCCAGGACAAAGGAAGAGGTGTTTCTGAACCTGGGGCCTGACTGGTTCCTGCTGTTTGTCCAGGGCCACCTGCATCCTAGCACCACTGTGTTGGCACTGAAGCTGCTGCTACACTTTTTGTCAAGCCCCTCCCTCCGAGGGAGATTTAAAGAAGGCCTGTGTGCAGGATCCTGGGTGGAACGCAGCTCCGAGGGGGTAGACATCATGATGGGTGAGTGTGTGGCCATCTCCAGGAGGCAGAGTGCCTGCAGGACTCCTCCCCTGTTGGGACCTTCACAGCTCTGTGCAGTAGCATCAACTTGACCCCTGAGCCCTGTCCAACCCCAGCCCCTCTGACTTCCTTTTCAGGGTCCCCCTATGGCCTCACTGCTCTTTAGACCCTGGGGGCTTCTTTCCATTCTTGGAAGCCTCCTTAGCTCTGGTCCTCTTCCTGGGATGTTTCTCCCAACCCATGACACGAGCGCGGCTCTCCTGCTGCCGTGGCCCCATCCTTCAGGTTTCAGCTCACATGCTGCTTTCTCAGGAGGGGAGGGAACCCTTGTCATACTCTCTTTGCCTCGACTGCTTCTCTTTATAGTACTTATCACGATTCACAAGCATGCCTTCCTTTGGGTATTTCATTCCTTAATGCCTGTCTCTCCCACGACACCCGTAAGTACTTGGTGAGGGGCTGGGGCTATGTTCTTAGTGCTTAATGCAAAATTGCCTTGTGACCTCTGAGATGGGAGGCACTAAATAAGCATCCATTTTTAAATGAATGAATGCACGAATCTGAGGAATGGGGAAAGGAATTCATGCGGAGCACTTTCGTGTGGGTATGTGTGTCTGACATGTATTGCTTTGCAGCATTTCTTTGGGATGGGTAGACGGCAGGGCATCCTTCATGTGTCCAACCCCCACCTGGACCAGAAGCAGTGACAGTTGTTCTCAGTTGGATTTTGTGCCCCTTCCACCTGATTGATAGATAACCTCACGAGCCGGCCGCCCATGCCTGACCAGAACCCCTGCCTGCTTCCTGGCTTCCGGGTCTTAAAGGACTTTCTGGCCCACCACATTCATATTCCGGACGTCTACCTCATCGTCTCTGCCTTCTTCCTTCAGACGCCACTAACGGAGCTGACGAACGGGCCCAAAGTAGGTTCTTGGGGTGCCCCCGGGGAGGAGGGGCAAATCTGGCTCACTGAGCCCATGTGATCAGACAGCCTGGTTCCCTAAGACTGTCCACCCTTACCTCCCTCCATTTTTCCAACTTGCGTTATGTTCTGACCCACTTCCCTCCCTGTGGCTAGCTCTTCAAACACCTCGACTGCCTCTGCCTCCCATCATCCCTCCCAGCAGGTCTCCATTTCTATCAGTCCCGCTTTTCAGTCTCTTTCCTGGGCAGAGGTAGAGAAACCATAGGGTGGTGGGGTGTCATGGGGAGGCAAATCGCTGCCAGCACAGACTTAGAGCCTTAGTTGACACCTTCAGAAAATCATGTCCCTTTACCTTAGTAATGCCCCTTCTGTTTCCCTGTATTCTAGTATAAACCTCATATGCTCTTGAGTCTTCTGCTCAGATGAATTACCTCGCAGTGGGAGTGGAGGCCCCCCCAAGGGGGCCACTGCCTCGGGACCGTGCCCTCCGCCCCGCGTTTATGCCAGGACCCTCCCCGTCGCCTTCTCTCACTGTCTCTGGCAAAGGGCAGCAGCTCGAGGGCCGCCGGACTCCTACAGCCCTTCCTGAGTGACCCTGCCCCATGAGCCCTTCTTCCTTCCATACTCCCAGCATCTCCTTTACACCATTCCTCCCTGGTAGACTAATAATACAGTAAGCTAGGTCCCACCCAGAGCAGAAGCTGCTCCCTTGATTCACACTCTGGACCAGCTGCGTCCCATTTATCACTCTCCTGTCCTTCCTTGGCCAAATTTCTCCAAAAAGGAGCCTGCATGCACTGCGTATACCTCCGCACCATCCACTTGGTCACTTACTCATTCATCTGCCCCAAATCCAAGGCTTCATTGGCGCCCATTCCTGCAGGATCAAGTTCAGACTCCATAGTCGCCATCAAGGCCCTTTGTGATCGGGTGACTGACCCCAGCACAGCCCCTTAGTCACCCCCCCTTCGTGCTGGGAGCCTGAGTCCCCTCCCCAGCAAGACCGGCACTTGGTGCTCCCCAGCCTGTGCTTCAGTGAGCTCTCCTCCCACCGTCACATGCCTGGTCCCCCCTCAGATGCCACATCTGCTTAGATCCGCTGGGCAGAGGGAACATTTCCCTGCTTCGCGTCTTGGCATGCCTTCCCCTTAGGTGGCGCCCACACACAGGCATGTTCGCCATTCTCCTTAGACACTGAGCTCCTCAAGAACAGACCCCACCTCTTAGCCACCTTCCTGGGCACCTGACAAGTAGCAGACTCAGAAATTGTTCCTGGGTCTTCAGTTGAGTTAAACTGCCCTGAATTGAGATGGGGGGTGGGATGGAGTGACATGGCTTTGCAAATAGAAGTCTAAAAAGTTCACTTTTCTTGTGCACTCTTAGTTTGACTTACCTAAATCTTGATCTATGCTAATGGCATTTTATAGAGCACACTTTAAAATAAAGTTCTTACTTATGCCATGCTAAATTCATTTGAAGCCCCATATTTTTATTTCTCCAAGAATGTATCGCAGGAAACAAACATCGGCTGAGTGTCAGGACCTGTCATAGATGTTTTACATGTTTTGTTTTGCTTGATACCTATAATAATCCCATGGGATAGACAATGTAATTTTCATTTCGCAGACAGGGAAGCTGAACCGCCAAAATGCTGAATAGTTTGCGTCAGGCCAGCTTTTAAAGAGGGAAAGTCAGACCATTGTGCTCGCCAAGCCCATGCTCTCTCCACCTCGCTGCGCACTTTCCCCAAAGCCCTTTAATTCATCATACAGCTTCCATAATCTCACACTTCATTAAACTTGATTGTGACACTGAGTATTTGTGATGTCAGACCAAAAGAAGTAAACTGGAGACAAGGTGCTAGAGGATCTTCAGCGCCCTCTTGGAGGCATGACTTTCCCTGTTGTACCGTCAAGGAGGCTGAATTTCCCCATAAAGCCAGTCCCCAAGACAGCTCCTGGGCCATCCTGCCTTTCCCACTGGGGCTGCCTGGGACTATGATGCACTGGCTGGAGAGCCAGGCCCGTGGTGTGCAGCTGCAGGCCTCTGCACAGAGCTTGCCTCCCCTTTCAGGACAGCCTGGATGCCATGCTTCAGTGGCTTTTGCAGAAGCACCACAGGGAAGAAGTCCTCCGGGCTGGGCTGTGCACTGAAGGGGCCTTGCTGCTCCTGGAAATGCTGAAAGCCACCGTGGGCCAGGTGAGACCCAGTCCCCACTGTCCTGGACACACGGGGATGACAGTCAGTCTCCAGACAGAGTAGCTGGGCACTGCTGGTTCAAGGAAGCTGGTGGGACACGTGTGTGTAGCAGAAATGGGGGCTCGACCATGTGTCTGATGGCGAGTTATGGCATGGAGGCAAACGGGTACCCAGACCCCCCACAGCGTACTGGGTATAAGCTCAGCATAGCACAATCCTCTCATGACCCCTGACTGGTGCGGAAGAGGCACTCAAGCTCTATCAACCTGTGACAGGGTTGGTCCGAGTATCAGCCAGGGTAGGGACTGTAGCTGGGGGCATTAGTGCTGGGCCAGGCAAGGCTAGGATCAACCCTGATAAGCAAGTTCCTTGAACACAGAGGCCATCTAATCACATGGAGGCGATATGGGGAAGGCAGCCAGACTTATAGCCAGACTGCTAGGGTCCAATTCCTGGATCCGCTGGTGACCTTCGGCAAGCTACTTAACCTCTCTGTGCCTCTGTGTGTCCCTGTGAAATAGGGCTAAAGGTAGAATCTGTCTCAGCGGGTTGTTATGATGCAGGAAGAAGAATATATGTGAAGCCCTTAGAATGATACCTGCACATATTAAACCCTTCTGCAACTAATGCCCAGTGTCCCATAGTCTCGGGTGTCCTGCAATAAAGTGTCCTGTTGAGAGTCCCAGAAAGGAGGTCTTGCCCCTAGATTTCAAGCTCTTTAGCTCCTGTGCACCCCGGTCATGCTCCCTGCACGGCCTCTCATGAAGTGTGCTTCCAGCCCCCCACAGGTCCTGGGGACGGTGCCTGGGAGAGGACTTTCCCCATAAGCCTGCTGCAGTTCCTCGGCCTTGTGCACAGAACCTACCCCCAGGATCCAGCCTGGCAGGCCCCAGAGTTCCTCCAGACCTTGGCCACAGTCACCTTCCCCGTGGGAACGCACAAGGTAGGACCCACCATTGCCCCCAGCCAACAAGAGCAGGGGTACGCATCATCGTCCTTCAAGAGCCAAGGGCAAAATTCCTCCCTGCTCCCCCAAATTAAAATCTATTTTAAGGCTCCATGGCTGAGACAATAAGTAAACAATTTGGGTAATATTCCTTTTCTTGGCTGAAATGCATCGTGAGGTAATTTTCAGCTCGAAGATTCAACACTTTTTTGAGTTGTTAGGAATCTCAGTGATGAGAAATCTGATGGTGGATCGAGTCCAGGGCTTTATGGAATATCCGCACACTGATAATGCGAAACAACAAATTCCATCCCAGGAAACCTACGGCCAGTGCGGCAGACAGGTGCAGGGCAGAACTGGAAGACCGTCCTGTCTTTTATTCTCAAGACGCTTGTCCTGTTTGCAGCCACGACTCAGAACTAACTCCCTTCTGTCAGAGGGTTTGCTGAGCTTAGATAAGATGAGCGGGGCTGGGGGTGCAGAGAGAGACAGACTGGGTCTTCAGGGCAAGGTGTGGGTGTGGAGGCAGAGAAAGGGCTTGGGAAGAGTTGTGAGTATGAGACCTAGAGCCAGTCCAGCAGGTCAAGGGGACTCAGTGAGCTAAGAGCATCTGGGAGCTGAGGAACCAGCAAGGACAGGTGTGAAGGGCAGGAGTAGGAGAGGGAAGGGCAGAAATCCACTCGACACCCCCACCTTGGTGGAGCAGGAAGCTGGCGCCCAGACAGGGGGAGTGAGCTAGCAGTGCCTGTCGACAGATCGATAGCTTCAGTGGAAGGAAGATATTAGAAGGGTAGACCACGGTAAGCAGAGGTTTTAGAAACCGTGCCAAGCCCAGTAAGCATGTCGCCGTAGCTCTGTGGTTACTTGCTAATGAGCAAATGAGTGGAGGAAGTTGCTTGTCGAGCTCATCTCTTCTAGAAGTGTATTCATGCTGACAGCCTCCATCCACTGAACCCCTGCCGCCACCCTGAGCCTGGTACCCTAACGGGCCCCCTCCCCAGGCAGTGGCAGTAAAGGGAAAGGGAGGTTCGGAGTGGTGAAGTGGTGCTGGCCAGTTTCCTCCAGGCCTATCGCACAGAATGGTTGAGAGAATGAAATGTGCCATTGTTTCTGTGATTAATAAGTGAAAGACACGAGATTTAAACCTCATTCTCTTACCCCAAAGCCCATGTTCTTTCCATCTAGTCAGTTTAAATGGCAAATAAAAGTTAAAAGTAATTAGTTTTAATGAAAGACTAAATATAAAGACTAGAAAATGGTCTGATGGGTAAATGGCGGAAGAAACCAGAAAAGTAAGAGTAGGAAAAGATGCAATAAAGAGTTGAGGAGGCACCAGAAGGAGGAGCATGGGATCCCCACACAGAGGACAGGCAGGGGCCCCGCAGTCCATGGCCTGACATGCTGAGCCCAGATCGCAGCCTCAGCCCCCACGCCCCCAGGCCAGGCTGGCCGTCTGCTGAGTCGGGGTTCCAGCTGGCTGCCCGCCAGCAACCTCCAAGCACACTCGGACCCGGGCTCTTCCTCCCCACACTCCATGGTTTCTGCCTTGAGGGAGGGCCTGGCCCAAAGTCGCCTCCCCCGCAGAACAGGGGTAAGCCAGGCCCTGTCTTAGGGCTCCCGGGTCCAGCTCCAGAGCCCTTATCCCCACACCTCCTTGCCTTGTCCCGGCTCCCAGTCAGCTCTGAAAGGCCTTTGCTGCCCAGAAAACGTGACAGGCCCTTTTCATGCAGAAGGCGGGTGGCCAAAACCCTTCGATTTGCTGTGAATTTATATGGCATCTTTCCAGTCAGGGCTGCATGGAGCTAATTAATGCACTCACCACCTCCCTGGGTGCCATTAAATTCATTTTATGGCTTAATTAAGAATGGCTGCATTAATTTTATGAATGAGCAAAAGGAGGTGCCAACAGGTGAGCGCGCAGGCCAAGCTCCCGGGCTGGGTGTCCTTGGCCGTGTCATTCGGCCTCTCGGCCTCTCTGTGTCCTCCGGGACGTATGTGGCCTAATAAGCCCATCTCATGTATCTGCCCATATTTTTATAAATATAAAATGAGAAGGTGGCGGCCCAGGTGCCGCAGGGGCTCGGTCGCCAGGGCTCCCCGACGTCCTCCTGTGCTCTCGCCTGAGGGTCCTGTCACCGGCCGCAGAGCCTGGTAGGCAGGAGAGGCGAGGGCACCCCTGGACGTGTGGAGCTGGCTTTCGGGACCCTGTGTCGCGGCCAGGCCTGGCACGTGCGTGCTTCTCCCATTGCGTCTTCCCCCGTCTTTGTGGGACCCTTTGTACTGGCGCCATGGGACGGATGGGGAGCCCTGGCTCTGGGGAGGAGGCTGCTTGTCCAGGACACATTCCGGGCCTCACTGCCGAGCCCTGCGGGCCTTCTGGCTCTGTGATGGGCTTCTTACCCCGACGCCCGCCTATCTCAGATTTGGGGACCACAGCGGACTTCTCTGGGCCACGAGACTCTGGGCGTGCTGCCAGCCTCCCCGGAGCCTCAGTTCCCTTACGTGGTAGTGGGTTTGATGAGCTCCCACCCATGCCCACCTCAGAGGTGGATGCGAAGGCTTTTCGAGGCAGGGCTGGCTTCTCACGCTGGGGTTCCCTTGTCTGCAGGGAGCCGTGACTGAGTCTGTGCAGGACGGCAGTAGCCCCGGGGCTGCAGCTGAGGATGGCGGCCCTGCGGAGGGGCTACAGGCTCCTGCCAGGTCGCACCCCACCCGGAAGCATCTGAAGGAGTTCATGCAGCTGCTCCTGAGGGAGCTCTTGCTTGTGGCCCCGCACCCCAAGCAGTGGCTGCCCCTGGAGGTGCTTCTGGAGGTGCGCTGGGAAGGGTGCTGTTGGGCTGTGGGCTGTGGGTGCCGGCTGGGAAGGTGTGAGCACCACGAGGGCAGGTGTGGCCAGGGAGAGCATGGGATCTCACCCAGGCCTGTCCGGGCCGGCCTGCTGGGCTTGGAACGTGTCCTGGGACTGCCGTTAGAGGCTGGGAGGGAGTCTTCTGGGACCCGCAGGCCCCGGCAGAGCAGGGGGTGATTAGATGGATGTCGGCAGGTCTTGGCTAGGTCCCTAGAAGCAGAGCCTGAGGCAGGGTTTTTGTGCAAATGACTTACTGGGGGCAGAGCTTTCAAGGGAAGCAGAGAGGGGATGAGGGAGAAGCTAGCCAGAAAGTGGTCTCTGTCATAGCCTCGTACCAAGGGGAGCCCTGGTGTGCTCTCCGCATCCCAGAATTAGCCCCACCTCGAGGGACCTGCCAGGTGGTCATTGGCTGTGGGCCCCCCCACAACTTGAAGTGTGCATCACTTCCTGCATGAGGCTGCTTGCTCGTTACTGGGCAACACCCTGGAGAAGGGCAGCTGTGAACTCTCGGCAGCCCACGCTCTTGGCAGCTGTGGCATTAATGTACTCGCCAGGCAAGGGGCCTGGAGAGCACTGTGTGGGCCTGGTGGCCGTGTGGCTCCTGTACTAGTCCTGGGTGTGCTTCTAGGCTTCTCCAGACAATGCCACCAGCCAACAGAAGCGAGACTTCCAGTCTGAGGTTCTCCTTTCCACCATGGAAATATTTCACTTGAGCGGAGGCAACATGCTCATGCTTAGAGGTGAGTGAGGGTGAATTGTTTCTCACTGTTTGTGGCACGAAGCTACCGACAGCTGAGCAGGACAGCCAGCACATGCACCAGTCACTGACCCAGCCCCTAGAGCAGGATTGGGGCATGGCCCCCACCCTGCGTGTCTGTGCCTCCACAAATCCACAGCAAGAGCTTGCTGGCGCTGCCCAGGTGAGGCACGCTTGCCACGTCCCCTGACACCTCTGCCTTGTTGGCTGCTTGGAGACAGAACATCCTCTGTCCTCTGTGCTGAAAGCAGTTCTCCCCGAGCTTCAGTAGAACTGTCCTCTCCCCATGAGGGAAGTCGGGGTGTCAACTGGATTTAGCATTCTTCCGCTCAGTCTTATCTTCTTGGCTGTCTTATCCTTTGCCCCCATGCCTGGGTACAACGAATGTTTCTTAAATGAATGAATCTAAATGAAGAGGCTTCTACTGCCCCCTAAGAGGTTCCTGTTGGTGCTTCCTTCAGAATACTTAGTTCCTTCCCGACAGCATTCAACAGAAGTCCTCTCTCTGGTTTCTGAGCCACGGAATCTTTAGCAGTAGGGCTCGTCTTGTGAACTCCTCCTTGCTCCATGACATGGAAATCCTGATGTTTTTGGTCTTTCTCGGGGGAGAGTCTGCAGTGTGGTGGTTTAGAGAGGTGAAAAGCATGAACGTGGGAGTCCCGGGTCTGCTCTTGCCTCTGTCACTGGATGGCAGTGTGACAGGCAGGTGCCTGGATATGTGTACGAGGAAGTCGTGGCTAAGTCGGAGGGTCGTAGTGATTAGCTGAGCTTATCGCATTCCCATCTGAGCACAGTGCCTGCCGTGTTGGCGAGCGTGGACAGATGATCACAATTACAGCTGGATCCTTTGCCCCCGTCGAAGCAGAGCCTTGGGTCACTGAGGTGGCCTTCCCATTTACCTTAAGCCTTAAATTCTCCTCTTTCCTAATGGCCACTGGAAGAAATGCCCCCCACTTGCTTTCTCTCCATTCTATTTCTATCAATGAGTAGATTAAGATCCATTTACTTTGAAATAATGTGTGTTATTGGGCATATACTGTGTATAAGACCCCATCTTCTGAGAGGTAAGGTATACAGAGGGTTCCAGTGGGGTCCACAGGGTGCGTAAGGTTTGGGTGATTACCATGAGGGTCTTGGAGACCGCTGTGGAAGAAGGAAGAAACTCTGATGTTTTCTCATACTTAGTTTGTCTCCTCACTGCCCCACTTCCCCCAGGCAGTAAAGAGCCTCAGCTGACTGCAGAAGCTGCTGCTGCTCCTTCGCTCACAAACATCTCCCACTTCACCCAGAAGCTGGTGGAGAAATTGTACAGTGGGATGTTCTCAGCGGACCCCAGACACATCCTTCTCTTCATCACAGAGCACATCATGGTGGTAAGAATCCTGGGCTGGCCATGGCAGCAAGGAAGCTCCTGCTGACCCACCCAGTGTCTGTATGATATGCTGCTGGCTGAGTTGGTCCAGTTGGACCTGCCAACTTCCTGGAAATAGAATCTGAGATGGGTGGAAGGAGGGGGGCCTTTGTGGCCCCAGCAACACGTGGTGGCTGTTGAGCGTCCTGCGGGGCTCTCACCTCAGGGCCGCCGACACCCGTCTCCATGACTTGGGGCTGCAGCCCCTGTGCTGGTCCCTGAGCTCTGTCCCCTCCTAGACTTTATCCACTCGCTTTGGGGACTTTTTGTGATTGTTGGTTTCATCTTAATTATTGTTATTCCTCGTCAGCAAAGGATCAAAAGGGTTTTTATCTCCAAAAGGCCTAATTTTCTTCTTTAATGTCCACCTCCATCTGTCATATTGGGGCCTTCCTGAAGTTGAGGCAGTAAGTCTATTTTTACCTAGTCCTGTTCTTCTTGCATGTGTTCTTTCTCTACAGACAGATCTACACAAATGCCCATACATGAAAATTCATGCCTGTAGGTACACCCTTAGACATAAGTATGTGTGTGCACATGTGTACATTTTCTTTATTGGGCATGTGTGCACACACACAGAATCACACGCTCTCAAAGTTCCGAGTTAAATCCTTCACCACTCCTTGCCTCCTATTTCATTCTGGAAACCTTCCCCTACAAGTGGCCATTCGCGTTTTCCTTGGACCCTCCCTGTATGAGGAGCTCACTATGGTCCAAGGCAGTCCCAGCCATTGGACGCCTGTGATTGTCAGAGGGCACTTTGTCTCCCCAAGAAATCTGCCTCCAGCCACTCCTGCCAGCAGCTCCTGGTGCATCCTTTGCCTGAGACCCTGGGAGAGCCACTCTTCTTCCTCCTCAAGCCTCTTAAGGAGGGTGACATCAGGACCCCCAGCACTGTGTGGGCCACCCAGAGACCCCAGGACCGGTCCTAGGCACAATTCCTAGGGTGAAAGTCAGTCTGACTGGTGCCTGGTTCCAGGCAAGCCTGAAAGGAATGTATTCAGAGGCATCTTCAAGAGTGACTGCAAGAAGGGAGAAATGCCTTGTCAGCTCTACTGGGATTGCAATCCGACTCTCAGCAAGTCAGGCTGAGAGTGAGAGCACCTGCTGAGCCCCGGCCTTAGCGAACTTGGGCTACTCTGATACTACAGACTGAATGACTTCACAGACATTCATTTCTCACAGTTCTAGAGGGTGGGAAGTCCAAGACCGAGGTGCTGGCAGATCTGGTGTCCAGTCAGGGCTCTCCCGCTGGTCTGCAGACGGCCGTCATCTCCACGTGGTGGACAGGAGGAGGAAGCAGGGTCTTGCTGCGTCTTCCTTAAGTAAACTGATCCTGTCATGAGGGCTCCATCTTCTCACCTAAGTATCTCTCAGAAACCCCATCTCCAAATGGGGGAGACTCCATCTCTAAACCATCGCAACAGGGGACTCGGGTTTCAGCATATGCATTTTGGGGGGATACAAACCTGTCATTCTCGGCAGCTCCAAGTGGGGAAGGGAAATTCTCAGAGCTAATACAAAAAGTGGGTACCACTGGGGCTAGCGTGTCTTTGGGGTGGGGCACGGGGTGCGATTGCCAGTTCCCAGCACTCTCAGTTCTGCCCACACCCACCATCCTTCTCTCCTGCTTATTGCCTGGGACTCCCACAGCCCTTAACCTCGGTTTGAAAGATCTGGCTCACTTAGGAGCAGAACAGAAGGATGACAAAAACATGAGTCCAAAATTCCAGCAGATTTAAATAAAAACTTAAGTTCATTGTATAAACACTTACATTACCTATGAAATTCTAGGAGACCTATCAAGTAGACTGAAAAATTTTGCATGTAACTTTTGTTCTACGGATTCTTTTCTTTTAAAGATTAAAAATTTTTTTAAAGAAGTGAGATATAATTGACATAACACTGTATAACTTTGAGGTGTACAATGTGTTGACTTGATACATTTATATATTGTAATATGATTACCACTGTGGTGTTAGCTAACACCTCTATCAGGAAAATAGTTATCATTTCTTTTTTGTGTTGTGGAACCAATTAAGATCTGGTCTTTCAACAACTTTGAAGTTTATGATACAGGACTGTTGTCTGTACTCTGTACTGTGTTAGATCTCCAGGACTTACCTACGAGTTGCAATGAAGCCATGAAGCCAAGCAGATGGAAGAGCAGTCAGTGTTGAGGCTACAAGGCAGGACCCTCTGCCTTCTCCTAAGTTTCTCATGTACTAAAATTTACTCGATTCCTGTCTCCCTCAGATGATATGGTGGTTCAGAGTAGGCCTGTTGGGGCTTTGACCTTGGCTGACCACTTAACCTCTCTGTCCCTCAGCCTCCTTATCCCTTTTGAAGTACAATAACCTTAGTGCTACCACTTTATGATGTGGTTATAATATTTAAAGGAGGCACTATATATAAATATATGCAAATCTATGCAAAAATGCTTAGCATGATACTGGAATGTTGTAACCACTCTATACATAATTATTACCAGTAGCTACTAACATATATTGAAAATTGAACCCTATTAATGGCATGTTCTTACACATTGAATGTCAACCCGTTACCAGTATTTCAGAAGTCTCAGGTCCCTAGGTCTAGTTTCCATAATATGACCATGGTAAACTTCATTTTTTTTAAACACAAGGTCTTGATAATTCCAAATGCTCAAATCGCCTTAGTAATCATGCACTTGAATAGAAGCTCAAAGGTAGAGGAAAGTGGTTCTTTTTGAATTGAGATGTCACTTTTATAATACAGAAAAGGATCTGAGATCATATCATTTTCAAATTTAACTGGGTCAGTGTCTAAACTCACAAAGTGCTCACAAGTGTGCGTGTGTGTGCGTGTGTTTATTTATGGCACAGGTCATTGAGGATGCCTCTTCTCAAAAGGACGCCATCACCAGCGCTTTATACAGCAGTTTAAACAGAGTCCTTCTCCACTGCCTCTCCAAGCCGCAGCAGTCGCTTTCTGAGTGCCTCAGCCTTCTCAGCGTCCTGAGTTTTGTGCAAGAGCACTGGGATGTCATCCTGGCCACCTACAATCCCAATGTCAGCTTCCTCCTGTGCTTCATGCATTGTCTTCTGCTGCTCAGTTCGAGAAGGTAAGAGCTGCCCACCCACTTCCTTGCATGCCAGGGGTCAATGCAGAAAAGAAAGCTTTGGAGGAGCACTTGATTGAGGTCAATATAAATGACATAGTCCTTTTGTTTACCTGGTTGTCCAAATTATGTGCAGTGTGTGATGATATAATAAGTCATCCTCAAGCCTGTGCATGTGACCGAGCAGCTTGAGGTATCAAGAAAATAACAATTTACTTCAGTTCCACGGTTTTCAGGTTGTAAGAGAATTGATTTAATTTTGGGGGCAGAAAACTACAACATTAAATAAACACATTGATTTTTATAATGCAGCCAGATTTCACAAATGTTAACATTTGTTACGTGCAGTCTTAGAACAGAAAGACGTATGACAAATTGTATCATGCAAGCTAGGAATACTTTTCGTGCAAAAAAAAATGTATACACACAGTTTATGACGTAAGATAACAGCCATAAGCACACTTGTGTAAGAATAGTAATAAAAATAGATTAAATAATTAAATCCTTTTCTTGAAGTCCAAAGTTTAAAAATACGTTCAATTTCTCTGTGTATGCACACTTCCTCTTTTTCTGTGTGGCAGTATATATGTAGCATGTGTCACCAGTGCCTGTACTCATACTGCCTGTGAGTATCACCTGGTAATTATAGAGCCATATTGAGTGTAGATGAAAAGAGGACAATGGGATATTACACGTAAGTATCCTCCAAACTCAGTACACAGCAATATGGAAAAAGTTGACAAATGAAGTTAAAGCAAACAGCTCAGACAACTTCCACAACAAAGATGCAATAGCATCCTAGAAAATAGGAAAACACCTTCTTTTTTTATTCCCATCTTATTAAACCCACTCTATGCATCCAGCAGGCCCCCTTTTTGAAATAAAAAAATCCATTTTTGGTGGATTAAATTGGGAGGTTCTTCTTTCTTTTCTGCATTTTAAGAATGAGGCCCATCCCTGCTGGAAGTAAAGGTGAGAAGAGCAGAATGCTAACGGATTTTTCATGCTTCATGAAATCACCCTCCTCGTATCCCTCTTTTTAGCAGAAAGGTCTCCAAACCCAGAGGGACTTTATTCTAGAAGTTTCAAGAAAGGACATTCTCATATGCTGGCGTTTTTTCATTTCCTTGTTTGTCATTTTCAGTTTCGATACCCAACCACGTATTGACTGTCTATTTTTGTTGGTTAGCAGGCGGGGCCCAGAGAAGAGGGCATGTGCACATGAACATGACTAAGAGCCCCAGAGCACACAGTTCATGGGGAGCCTAATAGAAACACCACTGTGCCCCACCAAGAACCAGCTACACAGTGTGTGGGGCCCCAGCAAAATGCACACGCAGGGCCCTCGTTCAGAAATTACTAAGACTTTCCAGCCAGTGACAGCAGAGTCCAAGCATGTGGCCTTCTGAGGGCGGACCCTATGCCGCTGCATGGGTCACTGGCTCATGAAGCTGGCCCAGGTCCCTTCCAGAAGGGGTGGGATCTGTGCTAAACAAAAGCAGAGTTCAATGGGTGTCCACAAAAATAAATGGCCGGTTTTGATGGTTGAGAAACCAGGAAAGGGTGCAGGGGACCTGCTGGATGCATAGAGTGAGTTTGATAAGATGGGAATAATAAAAAAAGGCGTTTTCCTATTTTCTAGGATGCTATTGTATAATCTTTGTTGTGGAAGTTATCATGAGCTGTTTGCTTTAACTTCATTTGTCAGCTTTTTCCATATTGCTGTGTACTGAGTTTGGAGGATACTTACGTGTAATAAAGAACAATGGACTTCTCCCAAAGAAACTCGAGTTTATAATGAAAAATCTCCTGTTTCCTAGTTATCCAGAAGGATTTGGATTGGAACCCAAGCCTAGAATGACTCCTTATCATCAAGTCTTTCTTTCTCCAAATGAAGAAGTGAGAGAAAAAAGTGGGGAAGCCTTCCCAAGTTTGAGTGATGGTACATTTCATTTGTTATTCATTTCGGGGAGACGCGCTGGAGAGTGGAAACTGTCAGGGTTGCATTCTTCATCTCTGTGGGGCTTGATTAAACTAAGACCTTGGCAGACTTCCTAAAATTCCACAGAAGCTCACCGTGAGTGAGTTTCATTTCTCAGGTGGTCCCTTGAGTTCTCCTTTGGACCACCAGACCTGGAAACTGGCATGCCGTTCACCTACTTCGAGCCACGACTTAGTTATCGCTCAGCTTTCTTCTCTAGAAAATGACCGTGGAGTAAATAAACTCATTTCTTCTGTGAGATTTCTAGCTTGATGGAGTTTATTCTTGGATTCGCTATCATCAAGTCAAGTTAAAGAATGGGAACAAAGTTCCACCTGATTTTTGGATTGGAAATTTGTTAAAAAAAGGAAAGAAAAGAAAAGAAAAATGCAGCCAATCCATGTGTTGAAGAGCAGGCCCTCCCCTGATCCCGGAAGCTTTATCGGGGTAGAATCTTGCCCCACTTTGGTCTGTGGACTGTGCCACTTACCTTGTGACATTCTGAGTCAACAGAGAGAAGGCACAAGGGCCTTGGTTTCTGGTCATGTGCCATCATTTTTAAGCCAGTGCTTTAAAATCTTGGGAGTATAAATTTGCTCTGACACGGTGTTAATTACAACATGAAGATTTGTATTTTGCGTTTGGCTAGAAGAGTAGACTGAGCAATGTGTATTCCCCTGGGGTGAGAAAAACAGGCCGTAGAGGCTGGTACCAGAGGAGTACTCAGTGGTCCGAGGTCGGGGTATTAGAGTTGTGGGGCATAACGGGTAGAATTAATTTAGTAGGTTGTTCCATATCAAGGCAAATCCAGTGCCATGGAAGAGGACTGGCTTGGGTACTGGGCCTCTGGTTATAGGGTTGGGTTTGGTGTCCACTCCTCTGAGGGGCCTATATGAAAGGCGAGGTGGGAAGGAGCTGTTTTGTGGGGAGCTATTTGGTTACCTAGAACTCACGTAAGTATTTCTCTGTTTGGTGTCTAACAGAATTGGGGGTCGGGGAGAGGCTCCCTGAGCCCATCCGTCATGTTTCCCTGCTCGGGGCGTATGAGGCAGGCAGGACTTGGTGGTGGGCAGTTAGAGTTGGACAGTAGCCCAGCTCACATGGATGTTGGCAGTGTTGTCACTGGGCTGTGGCTCTACATACTAACTGCTTTCTGGCTGGAGATTGCCAAGCTGGGGTGTTGTTAAAGAAGGACTTGCAATAAAAGCAGCCGTGATACACCATGTCCCGGCCCTCTCTGGGAGGAGCACCAAGGCCATCCTGATTGTGTGATGTGCTCTCTTTGTTAGTCCAGCACAACATTCAAAAGACAGTACGGACTCTCTGGCAGCAGCTTATGGCACAGAGGCGGCAGGAGCTGGAGGATACCTTCAAGATTGATCTCTCTGTGAAACCTGGAGAGAGTGAAGTGAAGATTGAAGAGGTCACCCCACTCTGGGAGGAGACAATGCTCAAGGCTTGGCAGCATTACCTAGGTCTCTGTCCACTTGGCTCCAGGGAACAAAACTTCTGGGTCTCATAGAGCCAGACTCCCCAAGGTTCCACTCAGGGCCCAGAGCCTTTTCCACCCAGACCTTTTCTCTCATCCTTTTGGTGGGTGAGATTCACATTACTGAAACCTCATGAGAATGAGTACTGCTTTGCATCTTGGGTGAAAGGAAGGCTAGAAATGCCAAACAACTTAGCAGAGTCTACTAATCTCTTAGAGGGAGGGACACCACATCAGAGCTCTAGTCTTGGCTCTGGAGCTTAGGGTTCTATGTTCTAGCCTGTTGTTCAGCTACCAGCTTTGAAACCTTGCACCAAGTCATGCATGTTCCAAGTGAAAGTGTTCATCCCAAAGATATTAATGTTCATTGCGTTCTATCAGTGACTTAACATCTCTACCCTCATATTAGTCAGTACAGCTGTAGGAATGATGTTTTGATTTTGTTTTTAAGGAGGTCATTGCTCTCAAATAAAGGCCCACATACTTTTTTTTAAGTCTTCCAGCATTTGCAAAATTCATAGTAATTCAAGAGTTAGTTATTTCCATGTATATCATCCCAGTTGGCCTAGTGGTATAGAACCTTTATTTCCTGAACTTTCCAAATTAGCCCTGGCAAATATGCATGTACCTATCTATGTGCATACATGTATAATTTGAAGTCAAATGTCAGATTCCATGTCAGGGAAAAGTCCAGTAAAATAGGACATATACACCCATGTACTTGGAGTGAAATAAAATGAGATGGACCCTAAAACTTAGAAGTGGCTTTCTTTTTGCCAACAACCAGAAACTGAAAAATTTGTATATTCCAGGACCCGTGTTTAAAACACATAATTTTATTCATTCTTCATGACACCACAATGAGATTAGACACTTTATTCCCATTTTATTATAGGACTAGAACACTGAGGCTCAGGAACTTTAGCTGGCTTGTCCAACATCTCACTGCAAGTCAGTCAATGAGCGGTGGAGCTAGAAGTCTAAGCCAGGTCAGGAGACGCCAATGTGAGCTCGTAGCTTGGGCTGTTTGCCTTGGAGGCAGGCACACAGGGCTCATGCACCTGACTGGCCCTTTGAAAGCCAAGCCAGCTGTAGAAATAGTGTGTGTTCTCTTTCTCCACTTCACCTCTGACGGTCTTTGTTTCCCTATCCCCAGCATCTGAAAAGAAGTCGCTGGCCAGTCGCTCAAGTGTCGGACACCAAAATAAAGTTGCTTTGTGGAGTGAAAGCTTATCCTCAGCCATGAGGCTGATGCCGGGGCGACAGGTCAAGGACCCTGAGTCCAAGACAGAGGTAAGCCAAGACTCCCTGTCTCCCCTTTCCTTAGAGAAGCATCAGCGTTTGCTTCAGACCCCATGAGTCCTGTCTTTCTTTTTTCTGTGGTCACTGGACACCATCCAGTTCCATGTTCTTCTGAGTGTTTAAGGGTGTGCACGTGGCTTCCTGGAGGAGGCTGCATCTAGGGCAGCCAGCTCTTGGGCTAGCTGTCACTGAGGTGAAGATGGGTCCCCTTGAGCGCCAGGAGCAGGTGTTCCTTGTGGCCGTAAAGACCAGATGGATCTTTGTTCCCACTCTCTCTCTGAGTCAGGTGTGCTGAGAGAGCACTAGCCCATAGTTTAGAAGGAACTGAGTGTGTGGGCTTAGCCAGCAGGGACAAAAACATGGGTGCTGGGCCCAGAGACACGACGGTGGGTCCTCCTGACTCTGTGGAGCGGGGCCATGGGGCTTCTCCAATCCATTTCTGCTAAGACGTATACCAGACCCTCCTAAAATTCAGTGGCACTGACTGATTTTTGCGATCATGGATGCTGTGGCAAGGAGCTTGGAGCACAGCAGGGGTGGAGGTGTGAGTGTCTATACTCCACAGTGTCCAGGGCCTTGGCCGGCATGATCAGAAGGCTCGTTTACTCGCACACCTGGAAGCAACTTCTGGCTTTTGTCTGAGCTCCTAGCTGAGACTGTTGGCTGGGATACCTACTTGGCTTCTCCATGTGTCCTGGACTTCTTTACAAGGTGAGGTTCAAGGGCTGATTTCCATAGGGAAAGGAGAAAGAGAGAGACAGAGAGACCGTGAGTGAGCCGAGTGGAAGCCACATTGCCTTCCATGGCTGCCGGGGCCTGCTGGCAGGAGTCGAACAGTTCCTGAGTGGGGGCGTCGGGCTGTATATACAAGATGACAGGAGGGCAAGCTGTCTGGTGCAGAAGGCAAAGAAGCTTTATTCTGGCATGGCTTATTGCCTAAGATTTGCCTACAGATTGGATTCACACGCCCTTTTCAAGGACCTTAATCCAATCACTTAAGCATTGCCTACAGATTGATGCAGTCGTTAATCCAATCACTTAAGTCACATATGCCTGGGGGCATCTGGTCCAGCTGGCTGGTCTTGAGCTAAGACCTCCCTGCATTCCTGAGATACTTGTTTCTGGAATTTAGGAAACTTTTCAAGGTTTCTTTCAGAGTCAGAGTCAGGCCCGATTCAGGCCCCAGATGGAGACTAGGCACCAAAACACAATCAGTCCTGTCCTGGACTCTTGCTCCTTGTGTCCCAACCGCTCTCCACACATGGCCTCACTTCAGAAGCCAGGCCACGTCGCCTCTGCTGCCCTCCTTTGGTGGCACAGGCACGACGTTCCGCTCAGATTCAAGGGGAGGGACGTAGACCCTACCTCCTGATGAGGGAGTGTCAAGGTCCCACGAGAGCATTAGGACCGGAGATATCGCTGGGGCTCTTTAAGGAAAACACAGTCTGTCGTATATTCTAATGCTGGGGTCACTGCTTATCTTCAGAGGCAGACTGTGGTCATTGAATGGACACGGCCTTAGAGTCGGGAGACCCTGGGCAATGTACTTGACTTCTCTGGGTCTCTATCTCCTTACCTCCACAGGGTGGCAAGTAACTGTGGAACTTGGAAAGGGGCTCCCCAGGTAAGTGGAGGAGATAGTTGATAGACAAATTACACAGCTCAAGCCCTCTGCCCACATAACTTGGAAAAGGAGGTTGACTCCAAATCCTACCTGCCCTGCTGTCCCCCATGAGTCTGTTGTCCTCTGTGGTCAGTGACTGATGGGGGGACACTGTTATCAGAAGTCTGGGAGCAGAGAGGAGTGAAGGGCTGCCTTCAACTGTCCAGGCAGCCGGGGGAAGGAGATTTTCTCCGTTCCAAATTCAGAAGTAGTAGGTTTTAGGACATGTGGAGAAAGAACCCAGGCAAAGAAGGGAAGACAGGAAATAAGCTTGACTGGGCTGGCTGGCCCGGTGTTCAGAACCGAGGCTAGGCTGTGTCCTCAGTGCATGGGCTTGTAGAAGACGCCGCTCAGTAAGTTTGTTGACAGACTCACCGGCTGACTGAGTGAGTAAATAACTCACTTAGATTTCTTAACAGCTGCCCCACACAGCTGTTATCAGCCCCAGTGTACAGATGTGGGAACCGATTCTTAAATATAGTCAAGGAAGTGGCAGAGTGAATATAGGCTCTCCCATCTTTGTACTGCTGAGCATGACCCTGGGGATTCTATAACTTCTCGGAACCTCGATTCTTGAACTTACAACTGGAAATGTGCATGCTCTATTTACACTGAAATATGTGGAAGCTCTAGAAAGAGAAGACAGTTTAAAAAATTCCATTTTACTTGTGGACTCCCTGCCAGAGGGAAGCCCATCTCACACATGACAGAGCTGCCCTGAGCTCTGGAAGCTGGGGCATCCCCACCTTGTGCCCGAGCACTTTCTCCTGACCGGTGCCATTCAGTGGCAGGAAGGTTCCAGCCCCTCTTCCTTTGACTTCACCCTGGAGCTTCTACTCCTTGACCAAGTTAGCACTGTCAGCAGGCGGTCAGGTCAGTCCAGCTGGGGAGCTAGGAAAGGCACTCTGGAATGCTGGTCAGAGACCTACATTTTATGGGAACTCTTGCAGGCTATCGATGCTACCTCTTTCCAAAGCCTTCCCCCTCCCAGGTCACTGTCATTGGCACAGCTTAGCCGTCTCTGAGTCCTGAGGAGACTGGTTGGGAAATGGCTCATGGGAAAGAAGCTTGAGTAGACTATAATGTTGGCGCCGTGTGGGTTTACAAGTTTGTTCTTGGTTTACACTGAGAGATCTGGAAGAAAGAATATTTGAAACCGGCTCTGTCTGTGGCGAAGGCAGGCTGCTGAAGATGTCTTCGTATCAATTTCTCGTTCTTTCATTCATTTGCTCCGCAAATATTTATTAGGTGGTTACTGTGTACCCTGCTCTAAGCACTGAGGTTGTAGAACAGAGAAAAACTTAGGTATTCTCTGCTTTCATGGAGACTGCATTGTAGGGGTTGAAGATAGATAATAAACAGGTAAAGGAATTTGGAAATGTTGGGGGTGCTAATTGCCACGAGGAAAAATCAGGCTGGGTGAGTGGCGAGAGGGGGTGGTGGGCTGTTTAGATGGAAGTGGTCAGAAGCTCTCTCTACTTCAGTAAGAAAAATAAGGAAAGACATGCTCCTTGCGTCTCTCTGGGAAACAGTGGTCAAGCATAGAGGACCGTCAGGTAACCAAAGGCCCCGAGACAGGTGTGTGCTGGGGTGTCCCAGTCCAGAAAAAGCCGACTAAAGCGGGGAGAGAGCAACCATGGGGGCACGTCTCCATTGGCTCTGGGCACCAGGAAGGACTGGGCTTTTCTACAGCAGCTCACGAACAGCAGGACTTCTGTCACTGCGACATTTTCCTCTTTGGTCTGGGCTCTCAGGAGCTTGGGGAGATAAGCATGGCCCAACTCTTGAGACTGCACACAGCTAGGGGGATACATTTCTGCACAACACATGTACACACGCATGCATCCAGGCTTCTTCCTTCCCCTTTGAGCCCTATTTTACCTTCGACCTGATTTATTTGTCCTTACTACAGCTTATAATATCTGTGGACATTTTTAAGACAAACCGTTTTTGAAACAAAGTGGACTATGTTTTTATTTAAAAAATTAACTGCATCTTTGCTGTGGAGCATTCTGGGCCAGTAACTCGGTCGGGGCTGGGCATAGTACCTGGTGCACTGGAGGTCCTTAAAGAATGCATATGGACCTGCTTGGAGCGAGGGAGTAAAACGCGCCCCCTCCTTTTGCTGGGATGAAACTCCCCAGCCTTCAGACCCAGCACCCATCACTCATCCTTGTGAGATGCCTTTGTCGCTAACAGAAGGCACGACTTCTCAGGTACATATGTGCACTGTGATGTCATAGCGTAAGAGCATCAACTATTTGCCCTGGGGTCTGTTTAATTATTTTTAAAAATTAATTTTGATTATTACAGCTGATTACACCTCAGTGAGCAATGTAATTGATATTTTCTAATGTATCCCAAGGAACATTTTGTACAACACGCTTTTTGTTGTTGAAGGTTAAAGACTCCATTATTGGTTTTTCCTTAAATATGCCCACATCATTAGTCCCTCCAGTGAGAAGGTTGCCATCTGGAAAAAGCAGCATGGAGACATTATTCAGGCACAAGTGCATGAAATTGGTGTTTCTGCATCTTCTGTCTCTCTTCTGGAAAGAAGAGGCTTGTAATTAAAGGAGTTGGTTTTGTAGAAAACATTATTCATTTGGTGTTATTCCTTATCATGTCAGCACTGACAGCTCTCTAGCACTGATAAATTGTTCCTTGGAGTGAGACCTAAGACGTACACGTCCTAATGCCGATTACCTATCTTCATTTGCAGTAGAAAATGTTTTCTCTGTGGCAGGTGAGCTGAACTTGGAGGCAAGGCTGATATGATAGATGTTACTTCTTCCTTTTCTTCCCCTGACTCTCAGCACAGTCCCTTCTGGAACCAAACTGTGAAGTCAGTGTCCCCCCCCCCCCCCCCGGGGGAAGGCAGTGGGTGTCAGCCTGCTAGACAGAGGTTGGGGCCTCAGGCTCTCTTGAGGCCACCAAAGGCCAACTGAGACGTCCTGGAAGCCACTTCATCGTGTCCACCCTCAGCTTAGCGAAATCCATAAGGTACACCCCAGCCAGCCATTCCTCTTCCTAGCTCGCCTGCTCAGGTGCACACTTTCTTGTTTAAAAACAAGTTGAAAAAATACCAACCACCAGTGTCGGTTTCTTAGTTCTGACAGACACACCATGGCAATGTATAAAGTCAACACTACAGAATGAGGAGCTCGCGGGAACCCTCTGTACTATCTTCATAGCTTTTCCATTAATCCAGAATTTTTCCAAAATGCATACTATGTTATCCTCTTTTTTTTTTTTTTAGCATTAGCGAACAGAAAATGGGTGCCTAGGACACAGGAGCTGGGGGCTCGGTGGCACGTGGCCTTGAGGATGAGAGGGTGCAGGGCCTGTGAGTTGGGGGACAGCTGTGAGCACTGCAGGTAGCAGGATGGGTGAAGAGGCTGGGTCTGGATGGCACCATGGCCTGTGTTAGACATGCCTCCAGATGGGGGTTAAGCAGTAAGGGTTTGGCATGTTTCTGTTTGTTAGACTGCAGGTTAAGGCCCCTGATACGGGGCCAAGATGGGGCAGTGGCCTCATGCAGGTGGGAGGTGACAGGGGCAGCAGTGGAGGCGGGAGCAGTGGAAGTCAAAGAACACACGAGAGGATGTTGTTTAACGAAGGCTGGGATGAGCAGACAGAGAGGCCGTCAGGGACAGAGGCCCTGGCTCCGGCTGCGAGAAGAGAGAGCAGCTGGGGCGGGAGGGCGAGAGGTGTGTGATTCTGATGGTTCCGTTGTCTCTGCAGAGAGTGGGGAGGAAGAGGCCAGAGGAAGGGATTTGAAAACGCAGGGCCACTTCGAGCCCATAAAGGGAAGGAGCCCCTCTGGCTGGGCACGGTCACCTGACTTACATCTTGTTCAGCAGAGCAAGGTGGTTTTCACCCCACTTTCCTCCTGGGCTCAACCGTACCTGTGTGGATGGCTGTCCCATGCAGGGGCCAGGAACACCCCACCCGAGGAGGGAGACCCCCGTGCCAGCCTCCCAGCAAATGGGGGCTTATAGAGGAGCACGTCCCGCAGAGCAGGGCCAGGCCTAGGGTCTGCCACGCTTTCTGTCTTGCTGAGGCTGAAGGCATCGCATCGCCCCCGGAGCCGCAGCGAACCTCCGCGTGGTTCAGGAGGGAGAGCGAGGTGGGACCAGGACAGGGCGCTCTCCGGTGTGGGACTCGGTCACTCTCTGGGGGGAACGGCGCTTGGGAAAGCCTTGGATTTTGCTCACCGGGGGAAAAAAGCTCACGAGTCAGGAGAGCCCCAGGGCTGAGAGGAGATTTTTTAAAATAGAAACAAAGGGGAAGTAAGTTGTAGACAGAGTTGAGGGTAACAGCTGAGGAAGTCAAAACGCGACTGAAAATAGAAATTCGAATTCCCAGAGATGATCTTCTGTAAAAGAGTTAAAGCCAAAAATCTTAAACGGGTTGTAGGAATTTTTAAAAATCTGAAATTCAAAAAGTCACATGGACTATTTTTACTTAAACTTGTTGTAAATTCAGCATGATATTTGTGGACAAGAGAGAATAGAATTTCCCAGGAGATGAATATGGCTTTAAGAGAGATGTTGGGAAGCAGGTGGCCTAAACTTGGGGGAAAATTAAGACACGCAAGGACTTCTAAAATTTGAAGGGATGAGAGGACCTGTGAGAACCTGGTAATACGGTGTCACTGGCACGGCAGGCGGGCAGAAAGTCAGCCTACGACAGCAAGTCAAGAGAGAGGTGACCCGGAGGGACAAAACCATTGGAACACCATAGGAAAGAGGAGAGGATTCAGAAAACCTGAAATCATGGGCTTTTAAAAAAAAGTATTTCAAGCATTATTTGTTTTAAGCACAGCTGATAATGTTATATTGGTTTCAGAGGTACAACATAGTGATTCAACAATTATATACATTACAAAATGCTCACCATGGTAAGGGTGGTTACCATCTGTCACCATGCAAAGGTTTCACAGTATTTCATAGTATTATTGCCTATCCTCCTTATCACAGACTTTATGAGAAATCACAGCACTCTGTTGCGGAAAACCCAGTTGTATTCTGTGATGGGAAAAGTCTTGTGAGCAAGTCATTAAGTGGGTGTGTCCGTTAGAGGAATAAAACCACTCAGAAACAAATGAAAGTATGAAAAAAAAAGACTCTGGAAAGTGTAAATTGCTGTACTGATGCAAACACTCTTCCTAAGACTTTCTGCTAAACGGAATCTTGTTTTTTGTTTTTTATTTTAAATTGCTGT
>JAQQAC010023241.1:9022734-9051335 GCA_029783875.1 Phataginus tricuspis
GTGTGTGTGTGTGTGTGTGTGTGTGTGTGTGTGTGTGTGTGTGTGTGTGAATTAGCTCTTTAGGTTTACTTCTGGTGGTCTGGGCACTCAACCAGGGTGCCCTGTTTCATTTTCTCTCTTCCCTTGACACACACACACACACATATCCATTCTTCAAACAATTCATGTTAGAACTCTGCGACAGCAGAGGACCTGAGAGGCAGCAGCATTCCCTGCTCAGGGTTAGCAGGACGGGAAGGACAGTGACAGGCTGATGGAGACACTGGCTTTTTCCCTTTTGAAGGCAGTCTTGAATGTGACTAGTCTATCACATATCCTTAAGTCCTTGTTACAGGAGTTTGAAAAACAGAAGTAAATGAACAAAGCAAACACTGATACCTTTAATGATGTTTCTTCACAAAGTGCATCATTTGTGAGACATCTTTATCTTCGTAATAGCAGGATAATTAACACCACTAATTATCTAATTAAGTTCATTAAGATCCACCAACAGGACGCTGTGAGGCTGACATTATGTTCTACTGTCAACAAATGCTTTTGATTTCGTAGGAAGTGATTAAAATGTAAATTAGCATGCGATTATGGGCACAGGGAAGTTTTGAGTCAGATATTCATTTCAAAACTGCTTAGAGCAACACAGTCTTTGTTTTTTTTCTTCAATAAAAGCAGAAGTTTTGCTATTAATGGCATATATCAAAGTTGCCATTCTGGTGTCCAGTGTTGAAATCACTGTGAGGTCGTGGTATTATATGACCCAGAGTGCCCTGTGGATATATTTGCTACCATGCTTTGTGCTTTTGTTCTTATCTGATCATTTTATTTCACATGTGTGTTTATGTTTGTGTCCTTTGTATCTAAAAATATCACCCCTGATTTTTTTTTTTTTCTGAAAACTTTCTGTAACTTAAATTCTCTTGAGTTTGCCTTTTAATGGCACGTTGGGTCAAATCTTTTAACGCATGCTTGCTGTCAGGTTAGGTTCAGGGAATATCATCGATGACTCGCTAAGAGCAGATGACACACGTGCCCCTACATACACAAGAGGCGAGAAGCTGCACAGATCAGACTTGGGGTCCAGCCCTCTTTGGTTCCAGGTTCACATTTTCTACTACTTTAGGGCAGCCCCTTGGTTTCTGATGAAGTAGTATAACTGGAATGAGCATGTTGTGCTGAATACAGTGACCTTATCAGATTAGGACCCTTCTAAAACATCACAGAGTCCCCAGACTTGCTGGAAAGGGTGCTCCCAAGCCAAGTGCTACCATGCCCCAAAACCCCACATTTTCATTCTTTAAACAGTCCTGATTGAATCCTGGAATGCTCATTTTTACTAAAGCTCACAGTTTTTTGTGAGAGCTCAGTGGACGTGATGCCCACCGCCACCTTCTTCTCGCGGGAGGACATTGGGCCGTTAGAGCTCCTGGTACTTGTTCAGTGAGCAGGACAAGGCTCTGTTCGTGACATGGACCCTCCTTCATCACTTCTTGGAGGATTTTTTCCCGTGATGGATTTGGGTGGTGCTGGATCCAGGCCTCACAGTTTTGTGTGAGCAGGATTTCAAATAAATGCAGAGAGAACCCAGTGGCCTAAGGAAGACTGTTCCTTGTCCTCTTGAAAGGGCCCATGTCAGTGCTTGGCCATGGGTAAAGCCTGTTGAACCACTCTCCACTCATCCCTGGGGGTGCAGACATCTTCACAGTCCAGGCAGAGAGAGGCTGGTCTCCTGGGACAGGTGACAGGCAGGCATCATTGCATGGAGATTGGTGGTGGACATGAAGCTGGCTGGACTGACGCACACAGGGCCAGGACTCCACGTGGAGACAGGCAGTTCTGGGGGCAGGTTCTGACTTCCCTCCAAGCTCTCCTAGCAAGCCGTGAGCTATGGTGTGGTCTGCATCCACCGGGAGAAGGGCACCTTGTTCTCATCTGTCTGTCCATGGGTGGCTCCTCTAATGCACGCAAAGGACGGAAGCGAGGCTAGCAGAGATCCTGGAGAGTGACCAAAGGATCTGGCTGCTACAATCGGGTAATGGTAACCTTCTAACAGGTAGCAAGCACCTACCCCAGTGAGCAGATAGAATTTTCTCTGCCAGAATTTCCCCTCAGCTGTTTACTCCTAAAGCTTCCCTTAACATGTGGTCTACTATATCATGACTTACTAAGAACGCAAAGTCATGCATCAAATGAATGATCAGTCCTGACAGCTGCTCACTTCCTCCTACGGCTGCTTGGCAGTCCTGCCTCCTGAGAGCCACACACTTCCTCGTCTGCAGGTGGCACTAAGGGGCGGCGCCATCCCCGGGCTCCACGTGGTCCGCCATGGGCTTGGCCACCCAAGAGAGCAGCCCAGGGTCGCCTCTTTGAGCACTTTTTTGGTCCTTCAGAAGAAATGGGCATAAAGTTGTGTTACTTTTGGCAGCAAGGTGATAGCTTGAAACCTCTTCAAGAGAGCCAGCGCTGAGGTCATGCAGGCTCCAGAAATCAAAGGAGTTTTCTTTACGCAAGGTCATGTTCACTTCCCACTGAAAGGCACAGAGAATGTAAATCACGTTTTAAGAAGCCTTTGGGATGAGGTCTCAGCTCCTTCTCCAAAGACTTCTACTCGAACAGAAAGACCCAGTCTGAAAAGGTTAATTGATCTTTTCACCTCCTCCTGCTAGTTACTGGCGGATTTTCTGTCCTTTCTCTTCCATAGTATTTTATTTTATTACAAAACCAGGCTAACTGTGTTAAGGCGCGATATATAATGCCTCTCATTGAAGAATATCCCAAAGTAACTTGAGACCCAAGTCTGCAGCTCAACCCATAATATTCTAATGTGCATAAATACTTCATTGTATACAATTCAGCAACATGTGATTTTATTAAACAGACATAGCATTCCTTGATAAAAAATATAGAAATGAATAACACATAGTCTCTATATTTAAAGATCCTTGTAGCCTGTTTATTTATCTCTCTAGTTAGATGACATCTAGGAAGAATCATAGTAGATGGGTTTCTGAAAGAAAAGTGTACATAGTCAAGGTTTTGTAAATTAAAACAGATTTGAAATTAACTTAGGAACCTGGCAATTTGAAGGAATCCTGGTTGAATCCTTATGAAAACTGAAGAAGCTAATTATACTCAGGAATCTATTTCATGGCTCATATTTTTGTATTTTGTATTTCCTAACGTGAGGTGTACCTGCATTCCAGAAACGGTCGCTGTGGTTGAGGGGAAGCTATCATCATCCCAGGAAATGCTTTCAATTTTTAAAAACTGTGACTTATGGATGGTGGAAACACACTTTCATTTCTTGCTTCTCTACGTTTGAATATTCAGAACTTAAATATATTCATCAATGCAAAAATGCTTTAGAGTTCCCCAGATAGAAGCGTCCCAAACTACATAAATGATAAGATCGCGGATGGTCGTGGAGTGGAGAGTCAGCGTGGGGCCCTCCTGAGGCACCCCTGCCGTTCACAACCCCCCGGGCCCCGGCTCCCAACCCGGCCGCCAGGCGCCCGCCGCGGGAGTTACAGCCGCGTTCTCACCCTGGGACCCATCTATTACGAAAAACCATTTCGGTTCATTAAAAAAGGCTTTCAAAGTCTCAGAACAGGAAGTTCTGAACATTTCTTCTATTCGTTGTCATCGATGGAGGTGGATAAAACTCGGCCCTTTGGTCTGGCGAAGAGGGCGGAGGGGCTGCCTGCGGAGGAGGCTGGCGGGGGAGAGCGGGGCGGTGCGGGCCCGGCTGGCCTGCGGGTAAGGCCCAGCGCTCAGTGGGGGCTAGTTTTCTTTTTACCAGTCTTTACCTACTAGTAAGATGAGGACTGATAAAGGAAGGCGCCGAGGTTCTTGAGGAAAACACAAGTTCACCTGAGTGACCTCGTGTTGGATCGATTCCTGCACGTGGTTCCAGACCCGTGGGCTTCTGTGGTTCCCACTGAGTGGGCCCCCGATGAGAGGTCTGCTGTCAGTCTGGGGACACGGACCATAAGCAAAGGGGACAGACGAGGAGATGATAGGCAGCGTGACATACTCTGAAGGAAATCGGTCACGGGCTGGACACTGCTCGTGACTGCTGCAGACTGGAAGTGATAAGGAAGCTGAGAGGGTAGCCACACACCATCTGGGGAGTGAGGACTCCCAGAAAGGACCTAACGCGCCAAGTCTTGAGGGTGGGAAAATGTCTGTATTTTTGAGAACGGAGAGAGAGGTCCATATAAATAGGGCAGAGACCGAATGGGGCCGGGGGCCAGGAGGAGGGCGGCAGGAGCTACTTATCAAGTACATTCCAGGTTCTCTAAAGGGTCGGAAACATGCCCATATTCCTGGCTGCATCTGCCCCTGAATCTATACCCCCGCTCACTCTCCTCTCTGAGCTCACCCCCTTCACTATTCCACACACACTCACTGACTTCCTACCGTACCCGAGACCCTGGGGCTAAAGCCAGGGGATGCTGACAAGGAGAGGCAGAGGCCCGCATCTGAGAGTCCCACTTCCTAGGTGGGGAAATAATTTCAGTGTAGCAAGAGGTGTAAGGTTCGAGAGGTGCCCAGAAGAAAGGGGGCCTTCGTAGGGCTTCCTGGAGAAGTTAGGGCTGATATCCGAGGAGGAGGAGGGGGAAGCGGCGAGACAGAAGAGGGTGAGGGAAGACTGGTGGCGATGGAAGGGCCTCCAGGTGCAAAGGAAGAGTCGTGACCCTCTGCCCTGTGGGTCAGCTGCTGGCTTGGTATTACTGGAATATCATATTCACTTTAACTTAACTTCATATGTTTATTTATATTCTGACTCACTCCCTAGAGGGTTTGTGGCACTTTTAGATGAGGGTGCATGTGATAAAGAAATGAGATCAGGAAAAATACTAGAAGAAAACTGAGTTGAAGGGGATTAAGATCATGAATATACAGTCTGTAAAGACTCCCAGTCAGGCATCTACACTGTTCCCTGGCTTTCTGGCCGCCACTGTGGAGCAAGAGGCAAGATGGTTCATGCATTTATTCCCACCCCTCAGCGATGCTTCTGCCAAGAGGTAGAAGTGTCTGAGACCAGGATCCCGAGGAGAACAAAGCAGACAGCCCTGCCCCGCAGCTTACGCTGCCCCGTCACACCCTCATGCCACCCACACGGTGAGTTTTTGAAGATCAGATCTGCCCGTGTCATGTCCCTGATCAAAACCCATCATCTGCTCTCTTATGTCCAGGGTAGGACTCAACGCCGCCGGTCCTCAGTGTTTGTCTCCTGCCACAGGCTTGCCCAGAGACGTTGCTCTAATCAGGCCACTGCCACATTTTGTCATAACACACCCTGTCTTCTCCCATCTCCACCCTCAGGCAAATGTTGTTCTTTCCCCTCGGAAGGGGCTCCCCTTCCATCGGACCAATTGCTTTTCCTGTACTTTGCGGTCACTGCCCCTTCTGAAAGCCTGCCGAGCCTTCCCCATCCTTGCCATGACCCTCTGTGGCCACAGCCAATTTCCACTCCCAACGGCCGCATCTGTGAGGACCCAGCCTGAGAGAGAGTGACGGATCAGGGCCGATCAGGTTCCTGGGCGTTGCATGCTGCCCGCTGGTGAGCACCTACTGGCACGTCCCAGGGCGGCCCCAAGAGAGCTGAGGGCAGCAGGTGTGTGCAGCGTCCCGGGGGCAGGGATGTGGTCAGGGCTGCCCTCGGGAAGCTCCTGGTGTGCCCCCATGGGGACACCTAGGGTTCTGCTCTGGAGGTGGGCAGCCATGGGGTGGTCCTGGCCAACACGCTCTCTCCTCAAAGCCCAAAGAGGGACTCCTCCCCAGAGCCTCCAGTCCCAGTTTGTTACCTCTCTTTGGAATGTCAGGTGCAATGTACAGGCATCATTTAGAGTGAAAGAAGTATTTGTTTTCCAGAACTGCCATAACAAAGCACCACAGACAGGGGGCTTAACCAACTGGCATTTATTTTCTCACAGTTCTGGAGGCTGGGATTCTATGATGGAGGTGCTGGCATGCTTGGTTCCTTCCAAGGGGCCTTGCGGAGAACCATCTTCTCACTGAGAGCATCCCTGTTGTCTCTGTCTCTTCTCACGAGGATGTTGGCCACATTGGAGCAGGCCCGACTCTAAGGGCTTCATTAAATTAATTACTTCTTTCAAGGCCCTGTGCCCACATAGAGTCACCTTCTGAGGTGCGAGGAGTTAGGGTCTCAACATGTGGGCTTTGGGAGGACACAGTCCAGTCCACAACAGCAACTCCAAGTCCCAGTACACGTTCAGGGGAAGAGGTTTCCATGGGTTGCAAACCTCTGTGGGAGAGCCTCACATTCATCTCTCATCCAAATCCCTTCCCCAAATCCCTAACCTCCTGTCCCTGCCTGAGGAAGTGTGAGTCTCCAGGAGCCTTACCTTTGGGGTCAGGACGGCCAGAAACACAAGGCGAACAGGCTGAGTTCAGGTGAGGGCAGTGTGGTGACACTTCCCATCTATCTGAGCCTCACAGACGCTCTGACGCCAAGAAGGAGACAAAGAGGAGGGAGGGTGGCTTCCTTGGGGAGGCCTGGAACCTGCAGTTCCAGAGCTTTTGTCCTTTGCTACCCTGGAGTGGTGGCGTTTTTTTTTTAAGTAGTCATTCTCCATGTACTCATGACGATTGAATTTAATAAAAACATCACAGTTCAAAAAAGACAAATTAGAAAGCACCGTTCATGTTAGAAATTAATATGTGAGTGAATTTAACAAGAGACGATTTGCACTGTGGTGATCGGTCCCTCCTCACCCACTCTGAGCACCAGTTGTTTGTCATTATTGCTGGAAATATGATTATTAGTGTGGTCCTGCTTGACATTCATTAAGAATCCAGGGGCTGTATCTCCATAGCAGAGAAAAGTGCAATTATCTGAGCACTTTGAGGAAAGACCGTTTCCTGGCCTGAGTCGTCCAAAGCTCCTGCAAAGAAGGCCTCTCAGCCAGTGATGAGGACGTTCTGCCACTGGGCACCTGTCCCTTCTTCATAACGGGCTGCTAACATGTTGTAGGTGCACATGCAGATATTATACGTGATTTGCCAACAGACAGGGAAAGCAATTGTTTTCTCATTAACTGCTTCTATCATCTAACTAAAACTGAGTCTCCTCTAAGGACTTATACTTATAGGTAGATGTGTCAACCTTAGGTGGTGAAGGCATAATAAAAAAACTGTAGGTAATCTATTGACTGATTGTTTCACAACCAGGAAAATACTGAATTTCCGATGGGTTTAAACGTGGCATTGGGGGTGAGGGCCAGAACTGCCCAGCTCCTGACCCTCATCTGCTGCAGACCCGGAAGTGTTGTCTATGAACCGTCTTGGGTCTCATTAATCCCAACCAGGGGATTGTTTTACTCTGGGAGGGGAATGAGCAGCCGCAGAGAATTTTGCCCAGAGGAGTGATGAGGGTTTGTGAGTTTCATTTCAGTCTCTCAAACTTCTAATATTGCCTCCATTTGCCAGTCCCTTGGGGACAGAGATAGGCAATGTCCTGAAAGAGCTTTATTCTATTGGGGGAGGGGAAGTGCTGGTGGGAAACCAGCGGCTGTAGTGGGGCTTACACTCTACCCTGGGCACCCTGCTGAGGTGTGCTGGGAAAGAGAAGGTATTGCTCATGGTTACTGGTTACACTGTAACTACAACGTGCTCTCACGGACATGGTTTCCTCTGGTGCTCACTGCCACCTGGATACATGGTACTGTTGATCAACCCCTTCATCCTCTCGCCCCCCACAAGTGGAGGAGAGGTGACCAGTTAGTGACCAATGTGATTCAGTGAGAACATGGGCAGGGGAGTCTCTTCCATACCCACAGTTTCACTCGTACCTTGATGAATGGAAGAGCTCCTGAATTTAACTTGAACTTGTCACTTATCTCTCTGGCCAGCAAAGTCAGATGTTGAAGGAAACTGGATTTGACCCTAAAATCAAAGAGCATGGTTATTGCTTATTGCCTGTCCCTTATGGAATTATTAGTGAACATTTAGAAACTTTAAAAAATTACTGAGAAGACAACTTACAGTGGAGTCATGTTGTATGAGGTTACGTTTTAAAAAATATTCATAAAATGGAAATCAAGGTGTCCACAATACTCCTAAAATTCCCTTAAGTTATTCGAGAATGGTACCATTTGTGGTTTTGTGAATTCTGTACCGTCCTTCTGTTTATCCACTGGGCAGCTTTTGCACCATTTTGGGGATCAGTTACTATTTGTTATATGTCTGGTGAAGTGGTTGATGTGTGCAGTTGGGAGAATAAGATCTGCCCCAAATGATTTGTCTTTAAACATGAGAGTTACACTCGATACAGTGAGTTATTTACACCCATGGGAGACGTGGGAATGCGTCCGAGAGAGCAGCGACGTATCTTCCATCTCGGTTTCATGATGGCGCTTAGGTGGAAGGGTTGTGAGAATTCCACTGCAGTTTTTAATGCAACTGTAGTTTTCATATTCATATTCAATACCGCCATATCCTCCTTACCTCATTTCCCCCGTTGTTGACATCTTCCATTACCACCATATATGTCAGAGCTAAGAAACTGACATCGGTACATTACTAGTAACTAAACCCCAGACTTGACTTTGCTTTCTCCAGTTTTCCCACTAATCCAGGATCCAGTCCAGGTCACCACATTATATGTAGTTACCATGTCTCCTTAGTCTCCTCTGATCTGTGACAATTTCTCGGAATTTTCCTTGTTTCTCGTGACCTTAGCAGTTTTGAGGAGTACTGATCAGATATTTGTAGAATTTGCCTCAATTTGGGTTTGCTTAATATTTTTCTCATCATTAGCCTGCAGCTGTGGATTTTGGGAAGGAGGACCACAGAGAAGTCCTCTCGCCACCACGCATCAGATCAGAGGCACGTGAACCCATGCAACACCATCTCTGGTGATGGCAGCCTTCATCACACGGTCATGGTGGCATTTCTTTCTCCACTGTGACGTGGCTGGTTTTCCCTTTCCACACTCCGTTCTTTGCAAACAAATCATTAAGTGCAGCCCACCCTGAAGCGGTGTAAGCAATTAAGCTCTGCCCCTGGAGAGGGAAGTAGCTACATATTTGAAATTCTTCTGTAAGGATGGCTTGTCTCCCGCACCCCCAATTAATTTATTTATTCAGTCTTTTATTTATATCAGTCGGGACTCATCCATATTTATTTTATAGTTTGGGCTCTAATCCATTAAACCTGTTATTTATAATGTTGCTCTAATTGTTCCAGTTTTTTGCTCAAAGTGTTTGATTCATCTCACACTTGCTTTCACTATGGCTCTCGATCTTTTTTTCACGCATCACAAATAGGAATCCATATTTAATTTTATGTGTTTTAATACAATTCCACTATAACCCTTCCTAACATTTCCAGCGTGTGTGATTGTTCAGGAAAAGTTAGGTTATGCGGCAGTAACTAACACTCCCGACTCTAATGGTCCCAAGTAACAAAGGTTCATTTCTCAGCTGTGTGACAGATGCATTGTGGGTTGGCTAAGTCATGGTGCCTCCCTCCCTCGGCAACCCTGGCTCGTGGAGCAACCATCGCCGAGAACCTGAGGGCCGCCATGGAGTTATAAGAGAGCTTAGCAAATCGGTCATGAGCCCTTAAAGGTTCTCCACACCTCTCCCCGGCCTCACTTAACTCAAAGACAGCAAGAAGGGTGATCATGTCACGTCCCTCCAGGCAGAGAGAGCTGGAAATACTTGGCAAACAGCACGAATGACTAGCACACTGTATTTTCTTTCAGTTTTTCTCTTCTATGCAAACCTACACAGATTTCCTTGTTGTTAAATTGGAGTACTGTTTTCTAACCTCCTTTTAAAAATCTCAGTATATCAGAAAGCTGGTCCCCTGTCAGTAAATGGGTTTTGATACCAGGGCTGCAGTGACTGATTGCTTGTGTAGGTTGCTTGCAAGGGGATCTGGCCAGAGTGACAGGGGAAAGCTAAAATCCAGCTTTTGTTCCACTATTCAAGTCATCCATCCGGGTGCTATTGTGGTGTCTTCACAAAAGGGGCACAAAAGTGCTGTATGGACTAGGAGTGGGGGCCCTTTGTGAGAGCATGATTTATGGTGGCTGCATAATGCTCTCTCCTAAGGATGAACCGTCCCACTATGTGTTGATATTGCATTGTTTCATTTTGCGCTGCTGTATATAGGATGGTGGAAAGTGTTGTCCAGTGAACATCTGTGTATACATCTTTCGATTTCCTTGGAATGAATGACTAACACTGAAAATGGTGAGTGATAGGATCAAGAGGAGATGTGTAATGCGTCAGCACATGGCAGACACAGTGCTGCTGGAGACTTGGCATTTCTCAGCACTGAGCTTAGTCCCAGACGGTGTCTGGCTGGAGAGGCCAGGACCCAGAACTATCATCTTGGCACCAAGTTTTTGAGCAGGATCTGAGGATTTGATTTTAGCCTTCAAATTTTGGACTTTCTTGTTTTTGTGAGACCACACAACTGTGATTACATGACTAATGATGCTTTAAACAATCAAGGGTAATGGCTGTCATCAGTGGACAGTGGGCCCTTCCGGTGGGACAACCTGGGCAGAAGGGTTAGCAGCAGCTGGCCAGCCCCAGGGGTGCTCCTGGCAAAGGTGGGCACCACCAAGCTGAGGTTAGCTCATTTACAGGTGGCTCTCCAGGTGGGATGTGCCCCGTCCCCCCTTTCCAAGGTCTGATCTGTATCCTATAGCCAAACTCTTTCCTGAGGGGGCACTGGGTGAGCAGGACACAGCCTCTAAACCAGATCTGCTTCCCTCGCACATCTCCAAATGGCCTCAGAGGCCCTTTGTTCTGCTTCAGAGGTTCTCAAACTCTTTAATACACAGGCAGTTGCTAAGCAAAGGCTATTTAGCTCCATAAGTGATGCAGAGCTGTGCTCTGAATTTGTCCCCGATCAATGTACCACATTCACTGCGGCACACGCAGATGGGTCTCTGCCCTTGAACTGGCCCAAATCACCCTCCTGTCTCCACATCCTGAATGTGACAGCTTCTCAGGGCATGAAAAGTCTCAAGGGCCAATAGGAAAGTAATGTTTGCTTAGTACTGTGGAGATGCACCGAGTGGAAATGCACATGGGAGAGACGTGCATGGTGACCGAGTCCAAGAGCTCACCTTCAGCAGCACTGCCACTTCCTATATTGCTGGAGCCACTCATGCTTACTTATGTGCTTGGTTTCTTCTTCTGTAAAAATGGGAATAATTATAATATAGGTTGTCAGGAGGCTAAATATTAAATGTAATCATGCATATGGAAATTACTCTGTTGGCTAGAAAGTGCTATGTGCATATTAGCTAACTGGAGTAATACTGAGAGAACAGACCGAGAGATACCAAATATTTGGATTATCAATACCTATTCCATAAATACGCCCTTGGTCAGTTCCCTCTCTTATCCTCCTAATCCACTCTTCCAAACCTTCACCATTCTGTTCCAGACCCTGCTCAGTCCTCAGAGGAAGCAGAAACCATCTTGCCCCCTACCCTACCCTGGAACTGGAAGCCGTCAGATGTAAACCACCTCACTTCCCAGTGCCCCACTCAAACACTCTTCCACCTCTGGACCCATCCTCAAGCCCTTCCCTCCAGCCTCTGGGCATGAGGGGCTTCTCTCTCCCCGTTGCCCAGGTCACCCTCTACACCGGCTGCTGATCTCACCCTTTTGTCTCGTAGCCCTAGAACCTTCACCACTGGTGACCTTTTTCTTTGCTTTGCTCTTCAACCCCTATCTACTGCCGAGCTCCCCCCAGCCTAGTAATATACTTGAGTGGTATCCTTCCTTTTACATCGCATGGCCCTACACCCACCTTTTTTTCTTGAGAGTCAAATTTCTTGAATGAATTGTCTATACGCATTGTCTCCATTTTCATATCTCCAAATTTCTAGGTGACTCATTGCTATCTAATCATTCCTCTGAAATAACTTGCAGAAGTCACCTTCATCAGAATTCAGAATGACCCATTTCTAAAGACGAGTCCAATGGACATTTTCAGTCCCCATCCTACAAGACTTCTCTGATGCATTCACTATGGTTAAACAGCTCCTGATTTTCAGGACATTTCTCTTTCCAATTTTTCTTAAAACTCTCTAACCTTCTGTTCCTGACCAAGCTTCCGTAGTGTTCTCCAGGTTTCTAATTTCGTCCCATGAATATTCTCTCTGGACTTACTCTTCACAAGGGATCTTACCATCTCTCAGGATTTATCTGTCACCCGATTGCTCATGACTCACAGATCTGAGCTTTGTCCTAAGGATGCCCATCTGTACCTCTGACATTTCAAAATCAGCCTGACCTCACATCACTTAAAAGTGCTCTGTCACTTGTTTTTGTGATCTCTCTTTATTTTCTTATTTTATATAATTGAATTCACTCAATTAGGCAAACCCCAAATTTTAGAGTAGTTCTTCCCATCTCATACAGTCACCAGTTCCTACCAATTTTACCTTTTATATAATTGTAGAACTGACTGTCCCACCTCACGCATTCCAGCAGTGAACTCTCATTTGCAGCACCGTGACAGCACATGTCCTAAGGGGGCTCCTTGCTTCCAGTCTTGCCTTCATGAAATTCATCCTTCAAATTGCTACCAGAGTGAGTTATCAAAAAATACATAAACACAGAGAAAAGACTGGTGGGCAGGGAAATAAATGAAGGGGGTAAAGAGGTACAAACTTCTAATTATGGAATAAATTAATCATGGGAATAAAAGTACAGTGTAGGGACTATAGTCAATAATATTGCAATATCTTTGTATGACAGAGGTAACCACACCTATCATGGCGAGCATTTAGTAATGTATATTGTTATCAAATCACTATGCTGAATACCTGAAACCAATATAATATTGTATATCAACTATACATCAATAAAAGAAATGCTAATGGGACCACATCAGACTCTTTCATTCAAGATTCAGCTAAAGCAACATCTCAAACAGGGACCCTTCTCTGAACATGATTCATACCAATGTCCCCTCTTCTGTGTGCTTACTGTGTCCTGTGTCACTGTGTCTGGTGCATAGCTCTAGCTCTGTCTCAGCATTGGCCAAGCCAGCTCAAAACCACCTGTCTCTTCCATTAGGCTCCACACAACCAGATAGAGGGTCCATCTATGTGATCCGGTGCCTGGAAAATAATAGGTGGACAACTTAACAACAGAGAGTCAATTGGAAGCTAAAAGTAGGGTATCTGAGTAGGGTGTCAGTAGCCTTCAGCTGTGGCTATTGTAGACAGAGTATTTATTTGAAGACTAAAGATGATTTCTAACTGAACTCATATATCATTTTCTGTAACCATTAATTTTGAAGGACCATCTGTCTAGGTCATTGTTTTCAACTGATCTTTTATATCCAAATGGTCTCTTTGGGTGACCCCTTTCAGTTCACAAAGTACTCTCATTCTGCCGTCTCATCACATCTTCATAATAACTCTTCAGAACAGAAAAAGGAGGTGGGTCCTGTTAACCTCCTTTTATAGATGATAAATCAAATTTCAGAAGTACGGAGTGATTTGCCCATATGCTGTGGCTACTGAGGACCAAGAACCAAGGTATCCAGACTTCTACTCTTTCCACCTCTCATGCTCTCTTTTAACACTCAGAAAAACATGAAAGTCTGAATTATCTTTTCATCTGTCTTGCCTGAAATTCCCTGTCCTGGTCCCAGTTAACCCCCCAGGACTATCCACAAAGGTCTGTTTCTCTTCAGCAAGATAATAACACAGTTGCTATTTCGTGGAAGTTGCTTTGTGTCCAAGTGGTCCCCTAGAGTTCTCTTCTGCTCAGTGTCTCCAAAGCATCGTATTAGAAAGAAACCTGGGCTTTTGCCTTAGATGTAAAATTAGTTAAATTTGTCAGCATTTTATGTCACTTGCAGTGTGCACAATGACTGCTTTACTTATAACTTTGTATAAACATGTGTAAACAGCAATAAGGAGAATTTTGCAAAAAAAATAAAAGAAAAAAAGAGAAATCACCCTATTCCCACTACTCCAAAACAGTAACTGGAGTTTTAAAATTATATTGTTTTCATATTTTTTGAGTCTTTGCCAATAAACACTTTTGCATTTTATTGAAGTATGACGTGCATAGAAAAAAGTGGTCAAATCGCAAATATACAAATTTAAGAATTTTAACAGAGTGAACACGTAACCACTACCCAGACAAAAAAAATACAGCATTGATGGCACCCCAGAAGCATCCTTCCAATTCTATGTTTCACTCTAATCATCAGCCTCTATCCCCAAAAGTAGACACTTTCCTGATATCGAATAATATACATTAGTTTTCTTCATTTTTACTGTTTTATAAATGAAATAACATACTCTTCTGTCTGACTTCTTTCACGCCAAACTATATTTGTTCAATTTATCCATGTCATTGCCTGAAGTTTATTCATTTCCATAGTGGTAGAGCAATAGTTCTCAACCTTTTGTTTTTGTTTTTTGGTCTCAGTACCCCTTTACCATCTTAAAAATTACTGAGGACCCCAAAAAGCTTTTGCTTTTGTAGATTGTATCTATTGAGTTGCCATGTTAGAATCGAAACAGAATTTTTAAAGAAATGCTCTAATTCATTTAAAAATAACAGTAACAAGCCCATTTTATGTGTAAACATAAATAGCATTTTTAATGAATAAAGGAATTTTTCAAAACAAAAAGTTCTAAAAAAAGTAGCTTTGCATGTAATTTTGCAAATTTCTTTAATATCTGTCTAGCTTAGTAGAAAGCAGCTGGAGTCTTGTATCTGCTTCTTTATTCAATCAGTTATAATATTTTGAGGGGTTGAAATATATGATAAAGATCTGGCCTCCCATGATATGTAGTTAGAAAAGAAAGTATTTGAATAGCCTTTTCAGAAAATTATGGATATTTTTCTTTGATACTACACCAAAATTCAACAAGTAATAGTCTCTTAAAGTTTCCTCGGACCCTGGGTCAGTGAAATTTTGGTACTCTGTTACTTTAAAATATATTTCTCTATTTGGCATCTTGAATGTATTGATCTATTTGTCACTATTTTAACCCATACATAATTTTGCAACATGCATTGGGAATATTGGTTCCCCAAATATTGACACACTTCATTATGCAGTATGAAAAAATCACATTCATGTCACCGCCAATCTTATCAGAAAAATCTTTAGCTACTGGAAACTGTCAAGCTCACAGGGGGAGATTCAAATTTTCCAACATTCTAATATTTGAAATTTGAAAGCTCAATTTTATCATTGGCAGCGAATGCTGTCAGTTGAGATGACAGGTTTCCTTCATTCATTTTCAAAAAAAATGTCTGACAAATTCTCAAGTCTTAATAACTATAATTTTGTCTGTCATCCTTTCAAATAAAAATGATGTTATGCAACAAAAGCAGCTAGTTCAGCTCACAACTCTAACAATCACACAAGTACTTTTCCTCGAAATGACCATTTTATTTTTTGCTATTCAGAAGTGCTTTTTGCATCCTTGCCATTTTATCACATAGACTATTTTTAAAAGAGTGTATTCAAAGGTGGAGATTTAATCAAATTAATCATTTGTGCTATTTCATCAGTGACATTTTTAAGTAAAGATTTTTTCCCCTGTGGGTCCCTAGTGGTCAGAAGCTCTTGCAGTGATGGCTGTGCTTGGTGCCAGTGCCTCGGTTAGGCTGTGACCCTAGTTTTACCCACCTTTGCTTTTGGTTCATCAATGCAAATGTCAACCCAGTGAAAAAGGCAAAAATGTCCTAATATTTTGAAAATAGTTTTGACTTCACAGATTCCCCGAAAGGACTGATGGAACCCCTAGGGTTTCATGGGTCACACTTTAAAAATCATTACCATGGAGTATTCAATATATAAATATATTATACTTTATTTATCCAGTCTATTGCTGATAGACATTTGCATTGTTTCCATTTGGGGACGTTTTCAAACACTGTTGTTATGAACACTCTCTCAGGTGCCTTTTGTAACACCTATGTATGAATTTCTGTCGGGTGTATATCTAAGAGTGAAATTGTTGTGTCATTTGGTACGTTTATTTCACTTTTTGAGACATTACCCCACAATGCTCCAAAATGATTGTACCAGTTTCAGCGTAAGAAAGTTCCCGTTGCTGTATATCATAATCAAAGCTTGGTATTATTAGCCTATTTGAATTTTGTAGAGTCTTATTGTGGTTTTGTGCTCTCCAGATGGCAGTGGAGGTTGGCTACATTCTCATATGTCTGTTGGCTATTGGGGCATCCTTTTTTATGAAGTACCTGTTTAATGTTTCCTTTTTTCATTTTCTATTCAATTTTTATGTTTTTTTTTCCCTTATAGATCTATAGTAGTTATTTGTGTATTCTGGATATGAATACCTTTTTTTTTTTGAATGGTAAATATAGAAACCCCAATGTCTTTTTAAGAATCAAACCTTTTGTTTTGAGAATTATAGATTCACTGCAATCCCTATCAAATTATACAGAGACCTCATGTACCCTTTGCCCAGTTTCCCCCAATGGTATCATCTTGCAAAAGTACAGCACTATATCATCACCAGGAACATTTCCATCATTACAAGAACCCCTCATGTTGCCAGTATAAAGCCTTTCTACTTCTCTCCCACTCTCACAACTTAACCCTTCACGATCGCTATTCTGTTTTCCATTTTGATAATTTTGTCATTTAGAAGTCTTATTTAAATAGAATCACATATATACAGTATGTGACCTCTCGGGATTGTCTTTTCACTCAGCATAATTCCATGCAGATTCATCCATGTTATTGCAGGAATCAACAGTTCATTCCTTTTTATATTTGAGAAATAGTCCATGGTAAGAATGTGTCCCAGTTTGTTCAACCACTTACCTGCTGAAGGACATCTGGGTTGTTTCCAGTTTTTGTCTAAGCTGCTATAAACATTCCTGTACAGGTTTTTGTGTGAGTATAAGCTTCCATTCCACTGGGGTAAATTCCCAGGGGTCTGTCTAAGAGTGAATTGTTGGGTCATTTGGTATGCTTATACTCCATATATGGCATGCTACGGATCCTAGGGTACTTGAAAAATATCCACAGATATTTTTAAAAACTACTGACCTCTTTTCCAGAGTGGCTACAACACACATTCCCAACAGCAACGTATGAGTGACCCAGCTTCTCTGTATCCTCACCAGCACTTGGTGTTAACCCTCTTTAATTGTACCCTTTCAGATGGGTGTGTAGTGATATCTCATGGTAGTTTTAATTTTCACTTTCTTAATAGACAATAATGTAGAACATATTTTGCATGCTTAGTTTCCATCTGTGTATTTTTTTTAGTGAAATGTCTGTTCATGTATTGCTAAATCCATGCATGGCTAATATTCTGTTAAGGATTTTTGCATCTCTCTTTGTGAAGAATAGTTTTCTCTTTTAGTACTGTGTCTGGTTTTGGTATAAGGGTATAAGGTAATACTAGCTTCATAAACTGAATTGGAAAGCATACCCACCTTTTCTATTTTTTTGGAGGATATTTTGTAAAATTTACATTAATTCTTGCTTAAATTTTTAATAAAAATTTCAAGGGAAACTATTTGGACCTGGAAATTTGTTTTGGGGGAGTATTTAAATTACAAATTCAATTTCCTCAACAGTTCTGGAGGTATTCCAATGATCTGTTTCATACTGGGTGAGCTGTGGTAGTTTGTGTTTTGCAAAGAATTTGTCCATTTTATCTAAGTTGTCCCATTTATGGGTGTACTGCTGTTAGTTTTCCTTATCACCTTTTTGATGTCTGTGGGTCTGTATTTGTATGCTCTTTATCATTCTTGATATTGGTAATTTGTACCTTCTCTCTTTTTATCTTTGTGTATTTCTACAAGGTTGTACATTTTATTGATCCTCTCGAAGAACCAGATTTTGTTTCAATAGTTTTCTCCATGTCTTTCTGTTTTTTATTTCATTGACTTCTGCTTTTATCATTATTATTTTCCTTCTTTCTGCTCGCTTTGGGTTTATTTTTCTCTTTTCTCTAGTTTCTTGAGGGGGAGTTTAGATGACTGATTTAAGAATTTTAACTTTTTTCCATGAGAGGCTCTATGATAAACATTTTTAAATTAATCATTTAATTTTTCTACTTTCATTTACTTTTAACATCATCTTTTAATTGAAAAAGTTTTTGACTTTTTATCTTTATTGAGGCAACATTGTATATAAGATATACAACTTGATGTTTAAGGCACATACATATTGTGAAATAATCACCACAGTCAAGGTAATTAATGTATCACCTCACACAGTTACCTTTTTTGGGTGATGAGACCATTTAAGATCTACCTTCTTAGCATCCTTGCCTAGTACTGGAGGTCAGAGGGAGAGTTTTTGGTTTTCCCCACTGATTATGATGTTAACTGTGGGTTTTTATATACAGCATTTAAGTGTTGATATAAGTTCCTTGTACAGTTATTTTGTTGAGAATTTTTATCAGGACTAGATGTTGAACTTTGTCAGATGCTTTTTCTGTGTCTATTAAGATGATCCTGTGGTTTTTCTTCTTTTGTTCTATTAATGTGATGTATCACATTGATTGATCTGCATATATTGAACCATGGGAATTCTCACTTGGTCATGGTGTATGTAATGTGCTTTTGAATTCTGTTGCTAGTATTTTATTGAAGACTTTGCATCTGTGCTCATCAAGGATATTGGCCTATAGTTTTCTTTTTTTGTGGTATCATTGCCTGCCTTTGGTATTGGGGTGATGCTGGCCTCATAAAATGAGTTTGGAAGTTTTCCCTCTTCTAGTTTTTGGAAACTCAGAAGAACTCATATTAATTCTTCTTTGAATGTTTGATAGAATTCTGTGGTGAAGCTGCCTGGTCCTGGAATTGTCTTTGTTGGGAAGTTTTTGATCACTAATTCAATCTTCTTATTTGTTGTTGGTCTTTTCAAGCTTTCCAAAATTTTACTCTCTTCTAATGTATAACTTTGGTGATATACATTTCCTTCTCAGCAGTGTTCTAGCCATGTAACACAAATTTAGACATATTATGTCTTCAATTTCATTTAATTTAATGTATTTTCCAAATTTTCCCTTGAGACTTCCTTTTTGATTCATGGGTTATTTGGAAGTATATTTTTTAGTTTCCAGGTGTTTAGAGATTTCCTGTTACTGACTTAGCTTGATTATTATGGTCAGGGAACATATTCTGTACATTTTCACTTATTTTAAATTTGTGGAGGTTTGATTTACAGCCCAGCATGTAGTTTATCTTCATATATGTTTTTTAGGCCTTGAAAAGAATACGTATTCTGCTATTATTGGGTGCACTATTACATAAATGTGGGTTACTTGAACATTTTTTAGAATTCCATTTCAATTTATCTGTTGTTTTTGAATGTATCTCTGTATAGCTTTTTTAATGGTGGCTCTAGGTATTACATTATATATGTATATGTAACTTATCAGAGTCCACTGGTGTATAATTTTCCCAGTTTGAATGCAGTGTATAAATATTACCTCCTTTCGCCTTCCTCCATTTATAATATAATTGCTTCAAAATACTTTTTCTATATTCGTTTAGAATCACATCAGACAGTGTTATAATTTTGCTTCAACCATAACCAATAATTTAGAAGTCTCAAGAAGAAAAGGAAATTCTGTTTAATCTATCAATATCTTTTGCATGCTGTATTCTTTATTCTTTCCTGATATTTCAAAATTCCTTCTTCTATCATTTCTTTTCTGTTTACAGAGCTTCCCTTAGCCATTCTTCCTGCTCTGTGACAAATTCTCTTAAATTTCTTTTATCTGAGATTGTCTTGATTTCCCCTTCAGTTCTGAAGGATATGGATATTTTTTGCTGGATGTACAATGTTGGATTGGCAGTTCTTTATTTTCAGAATTTCGAAAGTGTGTCAATTCCTCTGACCTCTATGATTTTGGATAAAAAATCCACTGTCATTCAAATTGCTTTTCTCTTGTAGGTAAGGTATTGTTTCTCCCTTGCTCCTTTTAATGTTTTCTCTTTGTCTTTAGTGTTCAGAAGTTTGACTATAATGTGTCTAGACATGGATTTCTGTTGGTTTATCTTGCTTAAACTTTGCTCAGGTTCTTGAACCTATAGTTTTATGTCTGCCAATTTTCATCCATTATTTATTTAATTTTTAAGCACCACCCTCTTTGTTCTTTCTGAGATTCTAATGACTCAAATGTTAAATCTTTTGTTATACTTCTACATATCTCTAGAGTTCTGTTATTTTTTCATCCTATTTTTTTCTCTGTTAATCAAAATGACAAGTTGCTTTTTTTCTGTCTTTCAGTTCACCAATTCTTCCCTTTGTCCTCTGCATTCTGCTGTTGAGCCCATCCATTAAAGTTTGTAAAAAAATCTGTATTTTTGTTGTTACTTTTGGGTTTTACTTCAGTTATATTTTTCAGTACTAAAATTTACATTTGGTTCTTCTTTATATCTTCTATTTATCTGATGAGACTTTCTATTTGTTGACTTAGGCTCCCTGTTCATTCATTTCAGACACCTTGTTTGTTGGTAGTTGGTAAAGCATTTTTATGAGGCTGCCTTAAAGTCTTTGTGAAATAGTTCTAACATCTCTGTCATCTCACTGCTAGCGTCTGTTGTTTGTCTTCTTTAATTCAGCTTGAGATCTTCCTGATTCCTGGTAGAAGTCTATATTGTGAGATTACAGTTCTTATTTTTTTCAGTTCCATAAATATTTCTTTGTTGCTTCACAGTAGCTTTATTTCAATATAATTCATATACCTATACAATTCACCCATTTAAAATATATACTTCAGTGGTTTTTAGCATTTGCAGATATATGCAACCATCATGACAGTTAATTTTATGACATTTTCAAAATATCAAAAAGAAACTCCATACTTTTAGTTATCACTCCTCTCTCTGTCATCTCCCCATTACTAAGCAACCACTAGCCTATTTTCTTTCTCTATGGGTATAACTGGAATCATATAATAGATGGTCTTTTGACACTGACTTCTTTCACCTAGACTAATGTTTTTAAGGTTCATCCATGTTGTGGCTGTGTCAATACCGAATGGCTGAATACTATTCCATTGTATGGGTGCCACACTTAGTTTTTCCATCATCAGTTGGTGAATATTTAGGTTGCTCAGATCTTTTGGATATTATGAATAATCCTGCAATACTCAATCAAGTACATGTTTTAGACATATGTTTTCATTTACCTCAGGTACATACCTGGTAGTGGAATTGCTGGGTCATAGACCAGTCATCTGAGAACTATCAGACTGTTTTGAAAAATGGCTATACCATTTGATATTCCCACCAGAGGATAGGAGATTTACAATTTACCCACATCCTTATTGAAACTTGCCATTATATTATTTTTTTGAAATCTAGCCATCCTACTAGATTGATTATCTCATTGTGGATTTTATTTGCATTCCCCCAGTGACAAGCATTTTTTTTCACATGCTTATTGGCCATTTATGTATCTTCCTTGGAGAAATATCTACTTATACCTTTTATACATTTAAATTGCGTGATTTTTCTTTTCACTCTTCATTTGTAACAATTCCTTATATTTTTCAGATACAATTTCCTTATCAGATATATGATTTAAAATATTTTCTCACGTTTTGTGGGTTGTCTTTTTGTTTTCCTGATAGTACTCTTTAAATCACAACATTTTTTAAGTTAGAGCCAATTTATTTATTTTGTTGTTTTTATTGTTTGTGCTTTTATTATAAAATCTAAATCTGACCACCAAAACTGAAATTAAAAAAAGATTTACCTCCGAGTTTTCTTCTAGGAGTTTTATAGTTTTAGCTCTTACACTTCTGTCTTTGTTTCATTTTAGGTTAAGTTTTGTATAGCTTTGTGGTAAGGGTCTCACTTCATTCTTTTGCATGTGGCTATCTAGTTTCCTAGCACCATTTGTTATAGAGACTATTCTTTCCTCATTGAATGTTTTTGGCAACTTTGTAAAAAACCTATTGACCACAGAGACACATGATTTTATTTTTAGATTGTCAATTCTATGCCATTGATTACATATGTCTCCTTATGCCAGTGCCACACTATCTTGTTTACTGTCACTTTATAGAAAGTTTTGGCATCATAAAGTGTGAATCTTCCCACTGTTTTCTTCTTTTTCAAGATTATTTTGGCTGTTTGGGGTCCCTTGTAATGCTATATAAACTTGAGAATTGCCTTTTCCTGTCCATACAAAACTGTCCATTGGAATTTGATAGAGATTGAGTTAAATATGTAGATTCTTTTGGGTAGTATTTACTTCTTAACAGTATGAAGTCTACTTAGCCATAATTATAGGATGTCTTTCCATTAGTTTAGGTCTTTTTAAATTTCTTTCAGCAATGTTTTGTAGTTTTCGATGTATAAGTCCTTCATCTTCTGGGTCATATTTGTCCCTAGATTCTTTCGAACGCTGTTGTGAATGCACTTGCCTTCTTGATTTCCTTTCTGTATTCATTGCTGGTGTATAGGAACACAACTGATTTATATGTGTTGATATCGTAGCTTGCAACTTTGTCGAATTCATTAATTAGTTTTAGTTGTTTAGTTATGCATTCTTTGGTATTTTCTATTGTGGGATCATGCCATCTTTGAACAGAGATAGTTTTACTTTTTCCTTTCCAATTTGATGCCTTTTATTTATATTCCTTGTCTAGAATCTCTAGTACAATGCTGACTGTATATGTGGTCAGAGTGGGCACTGTTGTCTTGTTCCTGATATTAGGGGGAAAACAGCCAGCTTTTCACTATTAAGTATGATGTTAGCTGTGTTTGGGGTTTTTTACTTTAGGTTTTTTTTTTGATGTGTGTGTGGATTCTGTTTATCAGTTTGAGGAGGTTCTCTTACCTAGTTTGCTAAGCATTTTCTTTTTTCATGAAATTGTATTATATTTTGTCAGATATTTTTCTGTGTCTACTATTTCTTTCTTTCTGCTTGCTTTAGGCTTAGTTTGCTCTTATTTTTCCAGTGTTTTAAAGGGGAAAGTTAGGACATTGATTTAAGATATTTCTTTTTTTCTTAATATAAACTTTTACTGCTATGAATTTTCCTCTATGGTCTACTTTACTTACCACCTATATATTTTGGTATATTGTGCCTTTATATTTATTCATCTCAGAGTATTCCTTTTTGAGTAAGGGAATACTTCTTTGACCCCTGCTGGTTTAGGAGTGTGTGCCTTAATTTATACTTATTTTTGAGTTCACAAAATTTCTTTCTGTTAATTGATTTCTAATTTCGTTTCACTGTGGTCAGAGAATAAACTTTATATTATATCCTTTTAAATTTAATTATTATTTTTTTATGGCCTGGCATATGGTCTATCCTGGGGAGTGGTCCATGTATACTTGTGAAGAATGTATATTTTGCTGTCTTTGGATGAAGTGTCCTATAGATGCCCACGGTGACTAGATGGTTTATAGGATTGTTCAAATCTTCTATTCCCTTGATGATCTTCTGCCTTGTTGTTCTATTCATTATTGAAAATGAGATATTAAAGTTTCCAATTGTTACTGAATTGTTTATTTCTCCCTTCATTTTTGTTTAACTTTTGCTTCACATATTTTGATGTTCTGTTATTAATTGTAATTTCATGTGTTTGTGATAGTCACCCTTTTATCATTGTAAAAGAATCCCTCTTTATCTCTAGTTACATTATTTTCTTTAAAGTCTTTTGTTTTCCATTTCAGCTTTCTGGTACTTATGTTTGTGATATATCTCTTCCAACCTTTACTTTCAGTTTGTGACTTTGAATCTAACAGGTGTCTCCTCTAGACAGCATATAGCTGGATCTTGTTTAATTTTTGTCCAATCTGACAATCTTGGCCTTTGATTGGATTGTTTAGTGTGTTCAGATTTTATATTATTGATATACTTGGGTTTATGTCTGTCATTTTACACTTTGTTTTCTGGGTCTCATGCCTTTTTTGTTTCTCTATTCCTCTTTTACTGCTTTGTTTTGCATTAATTGAATGTATTATAACGTAGTATACAGTGCAATAGAATAAGGAAAAGAAATAATAGGCATAAAGTTTGAAAAGGAAGAAATAAAACTAAAATTACTCACAATAAACACCACTCTGTACATTAAAAAGTGAAAACATATCTATAGATTGACTATTATAATTAAGATGAAACTTCAGCAAGGTCTATGAATACAAAAACCTAACTGTATTTTTATATGCTAATAACATATAAATTGTTTATATTATGATTGAATATATTTATAATGTAGCATTTCTTTAATGCTTTTTTTCACTATTTCTTTTTTTTAGTTATTCCTTAGTGGTTCCTCTGAACTTACCATATATATCTTAACTCATCAGAATCAGCTTCAGATTTGTGCTGACTTAATTCCAGTGAAAAAGAGAAATGTTAATCCTCTATAGCTTTAATTCATTTCTGCCTTTTAATGGTATTATCGTTATACATATTACATCTACAAATGTTACAAACCCAACAATACATTTTTATGATTATTCCTTTAGGTAATTCTGTGTATTTTAAATAAGCAGAGAGAAGAAAAGAGAGCAAATATATGTTTATAGTTTTTTTATGGTAACTTTATCATTTTCGTTTCTCTTTATTTGTTCTTATGGATTTGAGTTACATCTGGAGCTATTTCCTTAGCTTTGCTCCTCCTACCTATGAATGCTTTTTGTGCATGGATTGAGGTAGTGGTCATGTTTCATTGCATTCTAATGTGAATATCAAGTTGACCCAGTACCATTTATTGAGAATAGCATTTCTCTACTGTAGTGTCACCTTTGTCATTAATCAAGTAATCATATTAATTGGTGTTGGGTTTTGGATCTTTTGTTCTGTTCCATTGTTATTTTTGTCTTTTTATTACATCACTATGATACTTCATAATTATAGCTTAATGGTAACAATTGATATCTGATAATGTAAGACAATTCTGTTCTTCAAAATTGCCTTGAGTATTTTTAGCTCATTACATTTTCATGTGTATTTTAGAATTTTTACTCTATTTCATAAAAAAAAAAGAATCTTAGTGGGATTTCACCTGACATTGCATTGAATCAATTTGGGAGAAGTCACAGCTTCAAGAGTCTTTCAAACCTTGAAAATGGTGTATCCCTCTATTTACTATGTATTTAATTTTTCTCAAGTATGTTTTATAGTTTTCTTTGAGGGATCTTTGGACATCTTTAATTAAGTTATTTCTAAGTATTTGATACTGTTTAATTCTAAAGCAATTAGTGTATAAATAAAAATTTTTGTGTTTTTAAAAAATATTGTTAGCATATACACATGTAGTTAGGTTTTGTATTCATGGGCCTTGTCTAAATTTCTTTTTAATTATAATAGTTTATCTATGGATATCTTTACATTTTTAATATAGAGAATAGTGTTTACTGTAATTTAGTTTTATTTCTTCCTTTTAAAAACTAATACCTTTCATTTCTTTTCTTTGTTCCATTCCACTTGTTAATACTCATTAAAATGTTGACTAGAAACAGTGATAGTAGACATTCATGGCTCATTTCTGATTTCAGAGCAAAACTAATATAGTGTCTGCTTCAGATTTGCTGTAGCCATCCTTTATCAGATAAAGGAAGTTCCCTTCCCTTCCTAATTTGCTAAGACTTTTTATTCTTAATGGTTATTGCACTTATGAAATGTTTTTTCTACATCTTTTGAGAGGATCATTTGATGTTTCTCCCTTAATTCATAAATGTGGTGAATCACATGAATGGTTTTCAATGTTAATGCAAATTTATATTCCTGGGAGGAACCCTATTTTGTGATGATACATTATGCTTTTATGTATGGCTGATTCAATTTGGGTTTTATTTTCTCAAGTTTTTTCTCTACCCACCAATGCCCATTTATGCTCAGGCCTGAAATTTTCTTTGAGGGAAGAATTTTATTTATGGATTTAGTTTCTATAATAGGCAGTGGACAATTCAGATTTTCTCTTTCTTCTTGTATCAGTTTTGGTAAGTTGTGTTTTCCTGGAGATGTGTTAGCTCATCCAAGTTTTGTAAAGTATTAGCAAACCACTATTCATATGACTTTTTAAATGTTTGTGGGATCTGGAATGATATCTCCTTTCATCTCTCCTGTCCCTGGTAAGTTTGTCTGCTTTCTCTTTTTTTTAATCACACTTTCTGGAGGATTTTAAATGTATTTTCCTGGGGCTCAAATTGTTTTTTCAAATTTCTTGATTTATATGATTAATTTCTAGGCTTATTTTTTCTAATAAATACCACTCATGATTTACATATATTCCCACACGAAGTTTTATCTCTGTCAAGTGTGTTTCATCATTTTCATTTAGTCTAGAATATTTTCTAATTTCCATTTCGATTTCTATTTAACCTATGGGCTACTTAGAATACTATTTTTTAATTTCTAAATATTTCGGGATTTTCTTTTTGATATTTTCTTGTAGCTGAATTCCACAATGTCCAGAAAAATATAATCTGTATAACTTCAGCCATTTGAAATTATTTTACACTTGTTTCATGTTCCATCATGTGGTAGGTTTTAGTAGTGGTTCTATTTGTGTATTCTGCATTTTTTAAACATTTGATTAGATCAAATTTCCATATTATAGTCTTCAAATTTTCTGTATCTCTTTCTTGTCAGCTTATTCTATTAGTTACTGAGAGATGAATTAACACCTTCCGCTATGATTGTAGATTTGCTTGTTTCTAATTTTAGTTCTGTCATTTTATATATTATATATTTTGAAGCTTTATTGCATGTTTCACATTTAGAACTTACACTTTCCCGGTGTACTGACCCTTTTATCCTTTTGACACATCCTTCTTTATGTAGTTATAATTCTTACCTTAAGTCTACTTCATGAGACAGTTGTATACCTTCACCAGATTTATTTTAGTGTTTGTACAGTTTATCTTTTTCCAAATGTTTACTTCCAATTGCTGTGTCCTTATATTCAAGGAGTGTCTCTTTTAAGCAGCACTTACTTAGGTTTTGCTTTTTGATCCCATTGTGACTCTCCTTATTTTGTATTTAGAGCATTCAGTCCATTTACATTTAATGTAATTAATATTTTTAGTTTAAAACCATCTTGATGTTTATTTTCTGTTTGTAATATCTGTTATTTGTTCCTTTTTTTCTTCCTTCAACATATTGGCAACTATTTTAAATTAGTCTGCTTCCCGTCTATTAGTTGAAAGTTACATATTCTTTTACAATGTTTTTGGTGGTTGCTCTGGAATTATAAAATGCACACTTATTTTATTAGATTTTAATGTAAGTCGACACCTTTTTCTAAATTTTTAATTAAAGAAACTTGGAATACTTTATTTCATTTACCCCATCCATCTTCTGCTATTTTTTCACATATTTTAATTATTTATTTTTTTCAAAACCCTTACATTGCTGTAATTATCTTCCAACAGCCAATATTCATTTAGATATCCTAACATACTTATCATTTCCATAGCTTCATAATCTTTCCAAAGTTTCATACTTCACTATCATTTTTTCCTTCTACCTAAAAAGCTCCTTTAGTGTTTTACTTAGTATGGTTCTGCTAGCAATGCATTCTCTCAGTCTCAGTGTGTGAGGTGAAAACTTAATTCATTTTATAGATTAAGGATTTTTGTTTATATGCAAATAGTGACAATTTGACTTCTTCTTTGCCAATCTGGATGCCTTGTATGTCTTTGTTTTGTCTGATTGCCGTGGCTAGGACCTCCAGTATTATGTTGAATAACAGTGGAGAGAGTGGGCACCCCTGTCTTGTTCCCTATCTTAGATGAAAGGCTTTCAGCTTCTCGCTGTTAAGTATGATGTTAGCTGTGGATTTGTCATATATAGCCTTTATGATGTTGAGGTACTTGCCCTCTATACCCATTTTGTTGAGAGAGTTTTAATCATGAATGGATGCTGAATTTTGTCAAATGCTTTTTCAGCATCTATGGAGATGATCATGTGGTTTTTGTTCTTCTTTTTATTGATGTGATGAATGATGTTGATGGATTTTCAAATGTTGTACCATCCTTGCATCCCTGGGATGAATCCCACTTGATCATGGTGTATGATCCTCTTGATGTATTTTTGAATTCGGTTTGCTAATATTTTGTTGAGTATTTTTGCATCTACGTTCATCAGGGATATTGGTCTGTAATTTTCTTTTTTGGTGAGGTCTTTGCCCGGTTTTGGTATTAGAGTGATGCTGGCTTCACAGAATGAGTTTGGAAGTATTCCCTCCTCTTCTATTTTTTGGAAAACTTTAAGGAGAATGGGTATTATTTCTTCTCTATATGTCTGGTAAAATTCAGAGGTGAATCCATCCGGCCCGGGTTTTTTTTTCTTGGGTAGTTTTTTGATTACCGCTTCAATTTCATTGCTGGTCATTGGTCTGTTTAGATTTTCTGTTTCTTGCTTGGTCAGTCTTGGAAGGTTGTATTTTTCTAAGAAGTTGTCCGTTTCTTCTAGGTTTTCCGGTTTGTTAGCATATAGATTTTCATAGTATTCTCTTATAATTCTTTGTATTTCTGTGGGGTCCGTTGTGATTTTTCCTTTCTCATTTCTGATTCTGTTTATGTGTGTAGATTCTCTTTTTCTCTTAATAAGTCTGGCTAGGGGTTTATCCATTTTGTTTATTTTTTCAAAGAACCAGCTCTTGG
>JAQQAC010023241.1:9051735-9081941 GCA_029783875.1 Phataginus tricuspis
TTGATGTGATGGATGATGTTGATGGATTTTCAAATGTTGTACCATCCTTGCATCCCTGGGATGAATCCCACTTGATCATGGTGTATGATCCTCTTGATGTATTTTTGAATTCGGTTTGCTAATATTTTGTTGAGTATTTTTGCATCTACGTTCATCAGGGATATTGGTCTGTAATTTTCTTTTTTGGTGAGGTCTTTGCCCGGTTTTGGTATTAGAGTGATGCTGGCTTCACAGAATGAGTTTGGAAGTATTCCCTCCTCTTCTATTTTTTGGAAAACTTTAAGGAGAATGGGTATTATTTCTTCTCTATATGTCTGGTAAAATTCAGAGGTGAATCCATCCGGCCCGGGTTTTTTTTTCTTGGGTAGTTTTTTGATTACCGCTTCAATTTCATTGCTGGTCATTGGTCTGTTTAGATTTTCTGTTTCTTGCTTGGTCAGTCTTGGAAGGTTGTATTTTTCTAAGAAGTTGTCCGTTTCTTCTAGGTTTTCCGGTTTGTTAGCATATAGATTTTCATAGTATTCTCTTATAATTCTTTGTATTTCTGTGGGGTCCGTTGTGATTTTTCCTTTCTCATTTCTGATTCTGTTTATGTGTGTAGATTCTCTTTTTCTCTTAATAAGTCTGGCTAGGGGTTTATCCATTTTGTTTATTTTTTCAAAGAACCAGCTCTTGGTTTCATTGATTTTTTTCTATTGTTTTATTCTTCTCAATTTTATTTATTTCTTCTCTGATCTTTATTATGTCCCTCCTTCTGGTGACTTTGGGTCTCATTTGTTCTTCTTTTTCCAATTTCAGTAATTGTGTCTTTAGACTATTCATTTGGGGTTGTTCTTCCTTATTTACATAGGCCTGGACTGCAATATACTTGCATGCTGTTAAGTCTCCATGTATTTGTGAGCCTTTTGTTTTCTTTGTACAGTTTATACCTTTGTGATCTGAGAAGTTGGTTGGTAGAATTTCATTATTTTTTAATTTACTGAGGTTCTTTTTGTGGCCTAGTATGTGGTCTATTCTGGATAATGTTCCACGTGCACTTGAGAAGAATGTGTATCCTGCTTCTTTTGTGTGTAGAGTTCTGTAGATGTCTGTTGGGTCCATCTGTTCTAGTGTGTTGTTCAGTGCCTCTGTGTCTTTACTTATTTTCTGTCTGGTTGATCTGTCCTTTGGAGTGAGTGGTGTGTTGAAGTCTCCTGAAATGAATGCATTGCTTTCTGTTTCCTCCTTTAATTCTGTTAGTATTTGTTTCACATGTAGGCGCTCCTGTGTTGGGGGCATATATATTTATAATGGTTATATCCTCTTGTTGGACTGACCCCTTTATCATGTAATGTCCTTCTTTATCTCTTGCTACTTCCTTCCTTTTGAAGTCTATTTTGTCAGATACAAGTACTGCAACACCTGCTTTTTTCTCCTTGTTGTTTGCATGAAATATCTTTTTCCATCCCTTCACCTTTAGTTTGTGTATATCTTTGGGTTTGAGGTGAGTCTCTTTTAAGCAGCATATTAATGGGTCTTGCTTTTTTATCTATTCTATTACTCTGTGTCTTTTGATTGGTGCATTCAGTCCATTTACACTGAGGGTGATTATCGATAGATATGTATTTATTGCCATTGCTGGCTTTAGATTCGTGGTTACCGAAGGTTCAAGGGTAGCTTCTTTACTATCTAACAGTCTTAGTTAACTTTCTTGTTACGTTATTGTAAACACAGTCTGATGGTTTTTTATTTCTCTCCCTTCTTATTCTTCCTCCTCCATTCTTTATATACTAGGTGTTTTATTCTTTGCCTTTAGTTAATATTTGGATGGTCTGCTTTCTTTGCTATGATTTTATTTTCTCTGGTGACCTCTTTTTAGCCTTAGGAGTGCCTCCATCTAGAGCAGTCCCTTTAAGATGTCCTGTAGAGATGGTTTATGGGAGACAAATTCCCTCAGCTTTCACTTGTCTGGGAATTGTTTAATCCCTCCCTCAAATTTAAATGATAATCGTGCTGGATACAATATTCTTGGTTCGAAGCCCTTCTGTTTCATTACATTAAATATATCATGCCATTCTCTTCTGGCCTGTAAGGTTTGTGTTGAGAAGTCTGATGATAGTCTGATGGGTTTTCCTTTGTAGGTGATCTTTTTTCTCTCTCTAGCTGCCTTTAATACTCTGTCCTTATCTTTGATCTTTGCCATTTTAATTATTGTGTGTCTTGGTGTTGTCTTCCTTGAGTCCCTTGTGTTGGGAGATCTGTGGTCTTCCATGGTCTGAGAGACTATTTCCTTCCTCAGCGTGGGGAAGTTTTCAGCAATTATTTCTTCAAAGACACTTTCTATCCCTTTTTCTGTCTCTTCTTCCTCTGGTACTCCTGTAATGCGAATATTGTTCTGTTTGGATTGGTCACACAGTTCTCTTAATATTCTTTCATTCCTAGAGATCCTTTTATCTCTCTCTGCCTCAGCTTCTCTGTATTCCTGTTCTCTTATTTCTATTCCATTAACAGTTTCTTGCACCTCGTCCATTCTGCTCTTAAGCCCGTCGATCGCTTGTCTCATTTCTGCATTGTCTTTCCTCACCTCCTCCCTTAGCTCTTGCATATTTCTCTGTAGATCCATCAGCATGGTTATGACTTTTATTCTGAATTCTTTTTCAGGAAGATTGTATAAGTCTATCCCATCAGGCCCATTCTCTGGGGTTGTCTGGCTAATCTTCGTCTGTACAATATTCCTCTGTCTTTTCATGGTGATAGAAGTGGTCGCTGGTAGTCGGCACATGTGTCAGCTGGGAGAACAAAGTCCCTTCCTGATTGTTGTTCTCCTTGCCCTTCTCAGGGGCCTGAGCTGTTTTCCAGCATACTGGGAGGCAGTCTCTGGGATAATCCCTTGAGCTGCCTGTGTGCGAGCCGCCTCAGCTTAGCCTATGGCACTTCAGGGGTTTGCAGTCTCGTTGGGTGCGTTCTGGTCCCCTTGGTGCATTCCAGACCTGGTTCTGGGGCTCTTCTCGCTTAGCTGCACACCAGTGGGGAGTAGATTCTGTGAGGTTGCTGTGGGAGGGGCCGCTCCTCCGCTGTTCCGCAGCAGCGGCGTCTCCCGGACGCTTTGTGGCTCTGGCTGGGGCTGGGGGGAACGAATGGCAGGCTGCTGATCTCTGTGGGAAGCCACAGCGTGGCTGCTTTGCCCGGCCACCGGCCAGGGGGTCCGAAGTTCCCCAAGACTCCCAGCCCGCTGGGCCGAGTGTGCTGCGACGATTTTGTTCCACTGTTGGGCCCTTGTCTCTTTAAGACTTTTAAAAAAAAAGCATCTGCTTTTCTTTTGTCCCGGGTAGCCAGCTGAGAGGACCCGCTTGCAGTCTCTGTCTCGGATCCTGCCCTTCTGTTTCTCTAATCTCTGATACACCACGCGATGTGTGTCTGTGCTCCCGGCGCAGATCCCCAGGGCTGGTTATTTAGCCGGCCTGTGCTTCTACTCCCTCCCCTCTGTGATTCTTTTCCTCCCACTGGTGAGCTGGGGTGGGGGGAGTGCTCAGGTCCCACCAGGTCGCGGCTTTGTATCTGACCCGCTTTGTGAGGCGCTGAGTTCTTGCAGATGTAGCTGTAGCCTGGCTATTGTCCTGTATCTTCTGGTCTCTCTTTTAGGAATAGTTGTATTTGTTGTATTTTCACAAATATATATGGTTTTGGGAGGAGATTTCCGCTGCCCTGCTCACACCGCCATCTTCCCAGAAGTCCTGACTACATCTTTACTTTCTTAGTAGTTGTTTGCTATCTTAAGCAGATTACTCAAACCTAGCTTTTCTAATTATTCCTAGAAAACAGATCTGCTATGAGTTAGCTCATCATAGCTGGAAGGGGAAGTAACCTAGGAACACGTGTGTGTATGTGAGTGTATCAGCATAGGTAGAGCCTTTATTCATGAGGCTGTGAGTGATCTGACCAGAAATCCTGTGGCTGCTATTTCCCTGGCAGCTGGTCAGAGTAGATAAGTTCTTATCTAAAATTGCAATTATCATTAAGCTGTGACTTTTTTTCTTTCTTCTTCAGAATTTTGTGTCATGTATCGAGAACTACAGAAGAAGAGGACAGGAACTATATGCGTCTTTATACAAAGATCATATACAAGTAAGAAACAAAACAGTTCCTTTCTCTACACAGTAGACCGGAATCTACCTTGAACTTGAAATGACAGAATCAGAATGGCCTTTGGCTGGAGTTCTAGATTGGCTAAGTCAATGATCAGTCATCAGTGATTCAGTCCCACTGTGTGAACCGTGTGATGGATCCGGACCCACATTGTCAGCAGCCTGGGAGAAAAACAGTGTGCCCATCTCTCAATTACTCATTCATGCACTAGTAAGTAGGTATATCACCTGTGCCGTTGGCTAGGGACACAATTTTCAACACAGCAGACATGTACCTTACTCTCAGACAGTGAGTGAACTTAAGGAGAGATATACATTCAACAACCGCACAATAGGTCGTTATTACTTGTGATGAGCAATAGACATGGAAAATACGGAAACAATGAGAAATTATAATGGATTTAATTATAATACATTTAATTCGGGCCCATCAGAGGCACTCTGTGGCCCAGTGACCTTTAGGTTGAGATCTGCAGAAAGTATTCTGAGGAAGTGTTTTTGGCTGGAAGTGGGGGAGGCGTGCATGAAGGGCCTGAGTCAGGGGACAGCTGTTTGTCATCAGTTAACTGGAAGAAGGGACCAAACGAGCTGACCTGGAAAGGGCGGAGGGTGAGGGTGAGGCAGGGCCCGAGCAGACAGGGCTTGCCACCAGGGTGGGGATTTCGCTTTTTAATCCTAAATGCAGTGGTTGCCGCGATGAGGGCAGGCTTAGATATTTGAAATGCCTTTGTGGGTGTGACTTCTGTACAATGTAGGTAAAGAGCCCTGGGCGTCATGGCTGTGAGATCTCTGTTTGGATCTCAGGTCTTTCACTTCCTAGGCTGCGTGTGAACCTCAGCATCCTCATCTCTAAAATGGGATAATCCTGCCCACCTGTGAGGTTAAAGAGCCAGTATAGAGCATCTATCCTGGCTGGCAGGGAACAGCTGTCCCGTATGTGGTTATGGAATGGCTAAGAAGTTACTCTTTAATTGCTGTTTTTAATGAAAACTGTAAAAAATGCTTGTTAACAATAGAACACAATATACAGTATTAAAATCTTACTAATTATATTACTTACATTGCAATTTCTCTGTTCCCACACCTGTGCTAGGTTAGGAACGGCAGAGATTATAGTAGCACTGCTCTGCCTTGAAGGTTCTTAAAATGCAAGAGAGGGCCTGAGAATAAAGAAGGCTCCACAAACAAGGTGATGAGGCAAACACCTCCTGGTAGGATGTCCTACTAGGAAGAGAGGAGCAGTGCGGTGAAAGAACCATTGGGTGAGACTAGGGTGTGGGGAAGGGTCAAAGAATGGTGGAAACAGTGGTGCCCAAGTGGAGGAAATAGAATAGGCTCTGAGCAACTTAAGCCAAGCAACCTGGTTAAATTCCACCCTTATAAGTTCCTTCGAGAGCCTATAATGTGTCCCTGGGAATAGAAATTCTTGGGTTGTGGAGTTTGCACCCCAGAAACACTTAGTCCAGAAACACAGCCTCTGAGCTCTCCTGTGAGTAAAGGCAGAGGCAATTATCAGACAAGGTAGAGGTTTGTGGAGGTAAAGGACATGCTACGGGCACAGCCATCAGCAGGCATGTCTGGCTTCTCCAACTGCCCAAGCTGGCCACTCTCACAAACTCTCAGTTTGGAGAACTGAGAACTGAGTTCGGAGAAACTGTCACCACGGGCACCTATCTCCCCCCAACATTGCTGGCTGCACTGCACAGCTGGGTGGGTGTCTTGCCGGTTTATTGGGTGTTGTACGTGTCCTTTGGACAGGCGCTTGCCTGTCAATGCCCCACCACTTGTATTCACAGACTTCTCTCAAGACTAGCAATGTGCCTAATAAACTCAATTGCTACTGGGGGAAAACTAAGATGAATTTTTAGGATTGCATCCTGCGCTTATGGCCATCCTCACCACACTTGTTATATTCAAGGTAGAGGATGTTATGTCTCTAAACTCCCAAAGCTGCATCCAGTTAAGAGTGTGACCATTTCTCTTCCTCTGGGTGGGAGGGCCTGGACGATTTGGTTGTGGTCAGGCGAGATGTGCCTCTGCGGTATTTCAGGAGTTTCTGCTGAAATTTATAAGATCGAAAGTTCACATGGGAAGGATAGAAGCTCAGCAGAGGCTCGGAGCCTAGCGGGCACGGATCCGGCCCCCAGAATGTCAGCCTGGCTCTTTTTCAGCAGCGGGCCTGATGAGGGTTCAGACAGTACTTGAGAAAGTTGTACAGTTTTACTGCTGATTGAGGTATTTTCAAGAAAATCCGCATTTTAAGGCAAATCCATAGGATACTTTCCGAGTGTTTAAACATTTAAGACAGATTATTTCAAAGTTTAAAGGGATGCAGAGGTAATCACCAAAGGGCTCTGGAGCAGCCATCCTGCTTTTTTAAAGGGGCTACACACTTTGCCAGTGCGGGCCCTGCTCCACTTCTAGGAAGGTCAAGCTCAAACTCTGGGAAGAAATTAGGCTTCTGAAACCTGCCGTGTTCTTCAAGGACAGCTTGCCCCAGGCGCACTCACAGAGGTCCACCCGAGCGGGGGGCAACAGTGAGATTTAGGGGTCCTGGCCCATAGGGCTCTCGGTAATAGGCTGTGTAAGACTTCTCTAACTTGGCATTTTGCCCACAACTGTGACGTTACTGGAGATGGCAGGAGCCCACAGCATGAAAAGATAGCATCACCCAGTGCCCTGGGAGTTAACCCACACGTTATCATGTCCCACCATTCTATCACCAGCAAGTTGGGCAATTCTAATATCCAACCTCCCAAATTTCTCGTCACTCCAGAGGCAAAAACAGCTGCCGCTCTAGCCCTGTCCAGAGTCCCCTCTCCCTTTTCCAAAGTACATTTGTTCTCTTCTTTGGGGTCCAGTTGCTCTGATCCCACCCTGTGATATCCCCAGACCATCCTGTTCTGATATTGAGTCCTCACATAATCTACAGAAACATCACATTCTGTCTGTGCTATTTTTGTCTACAGGCTTTATTGGTTAAAGCTCTTTTCAGAATGCCTGCTGCCCCAGACATGGCCTTTCTCTCAGTCTGTGAGGAGCGCCTGCTCGGCTGCACTTTCTTCGGGGCTCTTCAGGAGCCAATAGGCTGTTGCCATTTCTTGCTTAGTCTCTGTGCACCCAGTCAAGACGTTGTCACAGCTCCTTCAGATGCCAAGTGTCAGAAACTCAACTCAAACTGGCTTAGGCAACAAAAGAAATATTTTGTGTCACTGAAAAATCCAGGGGAAGTGTAGGCTTCAAGAGCTGAATCCAGATATTCAAACTCTTCTCCAAAGAATCTGTCTCCTCTCTCTTCTCTTTCCCTCGCTCTCACACACACGTTCACGTAAACGTACGTACACACGTGCATGAGATTACTCATATGTTTGGGGCGCCAGCGCACTGGGATGAGAGAGCATTTGAGCCTGAAGCAAACTCACACTCTGCTCTCCAGGTGTCTTGTAGAACTAGACAGTGTTCACGTAAAGGATGGGGAACCATTTCCTAACTTGCAGAGAAACTTTTTCATTTCCAAGCTGCATGCCTGAGGCTGTATCTGCCCTATGGGGCACGTCCCCTGATGCGTATGAAGGTGCCCTGGTTTGGGAGCGGGTGGCTTTGAATGTGTACCCAGAGACCCACCTCTCTGCTGTCTCCGCCCTATGAGCTCCCGAGAGAATCATTCTCAATACCAGGGAATGACGCTCACTAGCCTCTCCTATAACCACTCTCTGCCCCTCAGATTAGCCAGTCTTGGGGGACATCCAACCTTGAAGCCAGGGCAGAGTCAGCCTCAGCGAAGAGCCTGAAATTAGGGAATAGCTGGTTGCCCAGAGGAATACCGCAGTCATCTTACCTAAGAGTTTCTGTTCATCCAAAAATCATAGCCGCCTTTAACATTCCAGAATCTCTGCCTCTGAGTTTTTGGTATGGCATGTGGCCCCCCTTGAGCTTTGTTTTGAACAACGTCCTTACTTTGTGCAGAAACATGTGCATTATAGAGCACCCTCAGGTTCCAGAACTCAGAGCTCCTGCTATCAGTCGTCTCGTATCCTCTGTCCTGGGAAGACTTTGTAGCTTTGCATCATGGACTAACCAGTCATTCATCTCCGAGGGATCTGACCACTGGCGCACACCTGTGTGGCTGCAGATATCCCACGTGATGGAGACTCTGGCAGCCGTGGCCACTAGGTCACACAGGTGGGGCGTTGGGGTGGAGGGGCTGCTCTTTGAAGCCCAGGGTGGACAACCCAACAACCTGGGATTGTTCAACCTCTGTGAAGCTCAGTATGCTACTATGAACATGTACTGCTGCAAAATCTCCAGGGAGCTGAAATATTTTCCCCAAACGAGTGTTCATTTCACATAACCAAATCCCTATAAAAAACGTTTTGAACAGTCATTATTTTCCTGGAGTTCTTTATTAACCAATCAGATTGTTGTTTAAAATGCTGTAATTGTTTTCGATATGAATTTAAGAACCATGGAGAAACAAAATAATCTTGTTTTGAAATAGGATTTGTTTATTCACAATAATCATACTAACTGCTTATGCTGGGTAAGGAACCCCATAAAATTCTTCCAAATATTGTCTCATTTAATCCTTATATAAACCCATGGTTTTAATGTTATAATCTTAACCAATTTGACTGATGGGGAAGCTGAAGCTCCTTCAGCTTAAACTGCTCGTGAATAGCGGAGGCGTGACGAAAACTCAGGTTTCATCTGATGCCAAAGATGACATGCTAAGCACTAGATTCTCTGCTGTATTTTCATGGGGGTTTTTAAGTTCTGAAAATGATTCCCCTGTTCAAAATGGCCCAGATTTGCAGGGACTAGATCTAAGTCTGCCAGTCTTTGAAGTAATAGTGGCAGAAGTCATGAGTTGATACCATGATACAAGGCTCCCAGGAAAGGAATCCAGCATGCAGGCTTCAGCGAAGGCTGTGGAAGCAGACAGCTGGGCTTAAATCTCGGCTTGGTCACCAGGCGGTCCTCAGAGAAGCGACTTCTTCTCTCCTAGAATTGGTTTCTTCACAAGGATGATGGAAATTATTTACAAATGCCAAGTTTCACTGGGTAGAGGAAATGAGACACAGTGGGTGAGGGGCTCAGCCCGATGCCTGATAATAAGTTTCTTTTTTCTTTACCTGATAATAAGTTTCTTTTTTCTTTATGTTAAGATCTGTGCTTATTGTCATTAATACTTTCACCTCTCAATTTTCTGAAAAATTAAAATTTAGGGCAAATACCATCAAATAGTTGAATAATTGCAAAGGTTTACCCTGCAGGCAAAGTTGATTCTGCATTCCAAGCTGAACTGAAATGTTTCCTTGACGGGTGATGTCTGAAACAAAAGCAGTTTCAGGGTGTCGACCTATTTTATAAAAGGTTTGCATTATATTTTGGCAGAAGGTGTTAACACTCAAGTGCCACCTATGTAAACTGTGAGGATTTCATAGATATTGCAGGAGATTATTTTCATTGGTATCACAGGTTTTAGCTTCTGTGAATATTCTAGAATTCTGATATTAAGATTTCAAAGACCCTTCGACATGATCTAGTCTAAACCTCTCATTTAACATTTGGAGTCTGCGGTCCAGAGACAGGAGCGACTTGCTCAACTCTGCCAATATTGTGGGCACGCCTGCTAATTTCCACACCTATAGTCCAGAGACTGGAAGGAGTATTGTCAGCATCGTATTTGAAGGGTGGGGGCTCTGCTGAGATTCTGTGTCCAATTTATAAAATAGCTGTCCAATGACCCTTGACAATAGTGTCAGGACCTTTGGGGTCTGTTGCTCTCAGGGCAGCACCCAGCGGTCATGCGGCTCTGAAGGCCCAAAGGCGATGGTTTTCTCCTCCCCCAACCTGGATTAAGTGTCCTCAAAGGTGAGGACCCAGTTTCTTCCCCTGGCCTGGTCCTGGCTCCAGCGAGTATACACCCACCCTGAGGATGCTCGGAGCTGCCTATACAGGGAGTTACTTTTCTCAGACAATTACAGGGGGGTCTTGGTCTGTCCACTCAAGAGGTTTGGGCCCAGGCCCAGGGGGAAATGTATCTAGGGGTGACACTATGCTTCTGATTCCCAGAGGCGGAGATGTGGCAACATCAGGGCTGCCAACGCCTGGGCGAGGATCCGGGAGCAGCTTTTTGGGGAGCTGGGCGTGTGGGGCCAGCCAGCAGAAGCCAGCCCCCGCTCGCAGTGGGAACTGGACTGGAGAGAAGGACCCGCCCGCATGAGGAAGCGCATCCGACGCTTGTCTCCACTGGAGGCCCCGAGTCCAGGAAGGCTCAAGGTAGGAGGGAGACGCAGTGAGTGCTTTGAGACAAGGAGCGTGCAGGGAAGTGTCGCTGTGGCCTTCCCATCTCATGTTGCTTTCACCAGGTGTGCTGTGGCCTGGGCAGGTAGCAGAGAGAATGTGTGTGGTTAAGTGTGGGAGAGCTGTAATTTATTCTTGATGCCATTTAACAGAAAAGAAGAATCACTGCCCCTCCCACGTACATAGAAGGGCTAGTATAACTACAGCCTGAATGAATGAATAAATGAGTGAGTGAATGAAAAGCGAGTGGTTCATATCTACACCACAGACCCAGTACCACACTGCCATGCATAGAAGTCCAGTGAATAATCTGGATGCCAGTGTCTGGGAAAAGCCACGTGATGGCCACTGTCCGCTTGCATCCAGGTATTGGTCATGGAGTCTTAACCAGCACTGCTGTGCGCATTACCACCCTAGCAAATCCTGTAACAGGCTTTATGAAGGAAATATCTTGAACTCAGCTATTACTGCAGGTTTGAGCCAGCGACCCACTTAGTCCAAGCAACAGAATCTGGCCAGTCCCTGGTGGTTCTCCATAATGAAGCTTGAACTCTGGGTTGTCAAACTCACATTTTTGCCTTTTAAAGGCATGGGGAACCAGTTGAATTGGGAGTGGATATAGAAAAATCTGTTAATAGTCTTTCATATCCCCATGAAACAATCCTGATTTAAGATATTTTGAAAGGCAGCCTTCCAAACACTGGAACACAAGACATGGCCTTCCACGTTCCTCCCAAGTTACAATGTTGGGTTTAGTCTTTCATCGATAACCTCAGAATCTTTTGTCCACGTTAAATACTTCATAAAACCTAATGAAAAAATTATATTTCATTTATTCAGTAGACACTTGAATTTTTAATATATTGTCAATAAACATCCAGTGGTATATCCTGTTTTTCCCTCAATACCTTTCTATATTGGAGACAGGAAAAATAAGTAGCCTGCCCGCTTTGCTAGTGGCAAAGGTTTGGCTATGAAACCTGGTCTTTCGGTCCATCTCCAGACCATGTTCCTGGTCTTCTCTCTGGGTTGGCCCATGCCACAGACATCCAGGATGCTACGTAATCCCTTTTGGCATCATCTTTGGTAATTACTGTAAGTCCTACTTAATGGAAGATTGTGGGTTTTTTCCCCTTTGACTCAGGAACATTAATACTTGCATTTCATTGTGGCCCTTTAGGATTTAGTATTTCTCTCCCCTTCCATCTGAGACTTGAATATATCCATGATTTGAAGGAATCAAAGTGTGTCTATTTGTAAATCTGTGGAAGTAATAGCCAGGATTTAATTTCTCTTTTCTCTGGTTTCATTTCAGGAAAGCCAAGACAGAAATGGTGATGTTTCTCAAACACATGATGAAAACCAAGGTATTCAGTTTATCAGCTTATCTATTTTTCATTTACTAATTAAACAATTCTTGGTTTTACTTAATATCTTCTTAAAGATATGAAATTAATATTTTTTGAGAAAGAAAATATTGCAAGTCTAGATAGACAGTGCTAAGACTGTTCATTACTGTGCTCTCTAGAGAGAAGAGGAAACTCTTCCATACCTAGACACTCGATCAGGGGAAATTTTTTATATTATGGTTGCAACAGTAATAGTTCAGGGGAAGTATCTTGTCAATTTGCTATATCAGGGAAACCTTAAAAGTGCCCCCAAACGCAGCAGATACATACTCAGCTTGTGGCCCAAAACACACAGAAGGAAAATAAAACGCACAAGAGGAAAATAAGGAAAATAAAATGGATAGAATAGATATTTAATACTTTTCTACACTGAACTCTCTCATTATGAAAATGACAGCTACAATAGTTATTATTATTTCCCATACTAAAAGAAATACTTTGAATCCTTTTTTTATGTCTATGCTTATTCTTTGTATGATTCTCATGGAGGAATTTGGGTGAGTCGATTTGCTGAAAATCCTAGGTTATTTTCAGAGGTCATTTTGGCGTGAATACATCCAAACGAACACACAAATGCACACAGGGACACACACTTAGTATTTCTGATTTTGTGCATTCCCACCAGACTCTGCCTTTTTGCTTCAGATGTTCCCTGTCTGAGTTTCATCGTCTCCTAGGCTGCAACCAGTGTGATATCCTTAACCACATGACAGCGTCTTCACGCTGACCAAACTTGTCTCATATGGTGACTCGGGACCTGATTTTGCATTATTCTTGCTATCTTGCCAGTCTGCAGTAACAAAGTGCCCCCATGAGGATCCTGGGCTGTGACGGCAGGATGGTTTTGTCTCTCTGTCTCTCTGTCTCTCTCTCTCCCTCTCTCGAGATAAGATACAGAACTAAATAAACCAAACTGAACAGTGAGGGCAAACAGCCCAGAGCGTACCAGATCAGACTCTGGACTCAGAGACACTTGATTCAGATTCTGCTTCTAGTTCTCAGTAGCCATGGGACCTTCAGCAAAGTAATTAGGTTCTTTCAGTTTTCCCGTTTGTGAAGTGAGGACGAAATCAACTGTCTAACCTAGAAATAGGATGATAGGAAATGATGTCATCAAACATGTCCAGAGGAAGAGTGCTTCCTAACGGTGCTGGTATCACTGGCACTGCCTCTGGGGCCACCAGTGATATTTGTTTTATCTCACACAGTGTCATGGGTTTTCCAAGTGGTTTTCTTTTCTTTTTTACAATAAGAGGGTAGTAAAAAAAAAAAATCCATAATTAGAAAAAAACCCCACTCTTTTAAAGGAGTGAACAAAATAAAGTTCAGAAAAAGCAGATCCTGGGTGACCCTCCAGGGAGCTGCTTTGCTGAAGTGTGAGGGTGAATTCTGAGATGTCTCACTGTGGCCACTAGAGAGCTGCCAGGCAGCCAGGCCTGGGCACACTTTCCTGAATGAAACAGCCTAAAAGGGTCACCTAAGAGGGTCAGAGGGGTGGTGATCACTTTCAGAAACAGTGAGAGTCACGCTGAGACCACACAATTCCCACCTGCCCTGAAACCTTGCAGCCCCCCTGGGTGACTTAGGCCAGGCTGTGCACCATCTATCTTGATATCAGGTGGCTCATGCCAAACACGGTGTCCCTTTATGCTGCTGCAGATGAGCTGACCTCAAAGGATGAGAGCAAGACAGAGGTGGGGGTGGACTGCACCCAGCTGACCTTCTTCCCTGCCTTACACGAGAGTCTGCACTCCGAAGATTTCTTGGAACTGTGTCGGGAAAGACAAGTGATTTTGCAGGAGTTCCTTGATCATGAAAAGGTAATACAGCCCATTGCAATCATTCTTTAAAGATTTTCAGACAGGAGAGAACTACGGTTTCATCACTCACATGGGAGGTATTATCTCCCTGCACTATAAAAAAAATCAATGAGCAAAAAGGATTAGGCATGCTCCTAAATTTCTGGGCTCAGAGCAAGGGTACATATGCAAGCTCACACGCCCTGCATGAAAATGTTTAAAGGATATAAATCAAGCTAATAAGCTGTTCAGTGAAATGTGCTCTAACTTTCTACACTAACCTTTGTAATACCTGGAAGACCAGTTTCAAATTTAGAATTCTTGACCACCTTGTAGTTAGCATCTTGGCCCCCTGCCTGAAGCCTGATCATCTTGAAGGGGTCCATTCCACACCTTGAGGGGCTCTGGGCAGATGTGTGGTGTGGAAGATGAAGGACATGCCTTGGAGTAAAACAGATCTGTGCTCAAATCCCAACTTGACCACATACTAAGTGTTATGTTACCTGACCTGTATGAGCCTCAGTTTTCTTATCTTTAATATGGACTGTATTGCAACCATTCCACACATTTCTTGCAAGGCATAAATGAGATAATGAAAGCAAAGAGAGATGGCTCGGAGCTGCACACATGTGAGGTAGCTCTTCAAGACTAATTCTTTTCCTTTTCCAGAGAGTGAGTGGTCTAAGGGCTGGGTGGGCCTCTGAGTCTCATGGATCAACTCTGCTGTGCTGGGTGTAAGTGAAGGAGGTATCCCAGCAAAGCAAAGGCGTAGGGAGGGGCAGCTGGCAAGCCGCCCAGGGATGACGCAGAGATGGAAGCATGGGAGCTGAGGGCTAGGCTGGCTGCAGGGTGGGTGAGAGTGGATCTGGACTAAGTGCCACAGAGTGAGCAGGCTGGGTTTCCAGGGCAGGTGACAAGCTCAGGGAGCCTCTGATGGGCATGCGCAAGGTGCAGAAATGGAAGCATGTCCTTCCCGGGGGCAGATTTCTCACGGAGTCTCCCAGAGGGTGGGCAGCTGGGACTTGCTCCTTGCAGAGCTTGGATAGAAAGGCTGGCTTGAAGAGCAGTGGCCTAGTGGACTGTGGCAGAACTTACAGCAAGTCACCTAGCTGCTTGCGGATTTGGGTAGCAACTCAAGCAACACAGTCCTGCAACAACAGCGTCCTTCTTATGCCTGCTTAACCCGAAGTTCTCAGGCACAGAGTACATTTGTAAGGCCCCGTCACACCTCACCACCACAACTTCCCTCACGCTGGTTGGCTGCTGCAGAGCCCTGCAGGCTCCTGGCGGCTGACTCTCTGAAGCCGATCTGGACCGGTCCCCTCTCTGAGACCTGGAATACTGGTCTTTCCCCCATCGCTCTCTCCGCTGGCCCCCAAATCACTTCCTACCCTTGCTCCTGTCACACAGGCTAACTGTCACCACCTCACCTGTGTGCCTCTCATGGAGGGGCCGCCAGGTGCCTAGCCCTAGGCATGTCTGGAGTGGCCGTTAGTAGACACTGATGAAAGAAGATTTGTTAAATTCGTGTTCATTTTATTTTGATTATGGAAGTAATGTATGTCTACTCTGTGAAACTAAAAAATGGATATCAAACATATACCTATCATGTACATATACACATGTATGTATTTGTATACATGTCGGCATATGGTCATAATATCCAGCTGTTGAGGACTAACCGCTGGTAACAGCTGAGAATGCATCAATACAAAAATATAAGGATATCTAAGAACAATATACAATATGTTCTTATAGGTGAATGGATATTTAATAAACGTGTAGTTAATTGAGGAAATAGCTAAGTGATCAATTCTTTCTTCCCATAAAAACTTCTCTTTGCCTTAGGCCCTTAAAAGATCACACAAAGCAGTGATTCCCAATAAGGGGCAACTTGACCTGCCCCCAGACATTGGCCAGTTTCCGAAGACCTTTTCAGTTGTCACGCGTTAGTGGGGAGGGTGCTGTTGGCATCCGGTGGACAAAGGCCCGGGGTGCTGCTGAACATCCCATAATGCTCAGGACAGCCCTACCCTCCACCAGAAAAGGATTATTAGCCCAAAATGTCCATGGTGCCAAGGTGAGAAACCTGATGTAAAGGAGGCATATGAAACAGACAGCAAGTCCCAGTCATCCCTTCCAGCTTTTCCTGACGGGGCAAGGAAATACTGGATCATACGTCATCTCCATATTGGTTCTTTTCATCATTTTGATAAGAAGAAATCAATGGCAATGCTTTGGTTTTATTTCCTATATGAATTTTCTATTGCTGCTATAACAAATTGCCACACGCTTAGTAACTTAAAACAACACATTTACCGTCTCAAGTCCAGGCACCTCAGCTGATTCTCTGCTTAGAGTCACACAGGGCTGAAACTAACATGTTGGCAAGGCTGCATTTCTTTCTAGAGGTTCTGGAAATGAATCCATTCCCGAGTTTATTCGGGCATTGGCAGAACTCGGTTCTACCCTTCTGTAGGACTGAGGCTCCGGTCTCTTTGTTGGCTGCCGGACGGCTGTCACTCGCTTCTAGAGGCCCCCTGCACCCCTTGCCACGTGCCCCCCCACCCTCATTCCAGCGTCAAAGCCAGCCACAGCAGCCAAACCCTTCTCGCCCTTCTACTCTCTGAACCCCTTCCTCCTCACCTCCCCTTTGCCCCCATCGCCCACCCACCCACTCCCCCACCTTCCTCCTCTGTGGCCAAGGGCTCATGGAATCACCTTGGATTTACCACATAATCCAGGATAATCTGTTTTAAGGTCTGCTGCCTCATTACCTTAATTTCATCTGCAAAGTCTCTTCAAGCAGCACCTAGCTTAGTGTTTGGTGGGACTGCCATGGACGAGGCTCTTGAAGGGTATCTTCAGAATGCTGCCTGCCACGTTTAGTCTCACTCAGGGCCGGTATCCCACCTAATCCATGTCCTCCCCTTCCAAGGAGAGCTTCTGCAGGTGGCCTGGCTCCCGTGTGCTTCCCAAGGCCGGCCTGGAGCTTCCAGCCTGACTGGGCTGGGCCGAGAACAACGTCTCCATGTACAGCCACCACCAAGAGTGAGTCCCAGCCCCGGTCCGTGCGGCAGGCAGATGCCCCTGGTCACTGTCCTGGTCTCTGAGGGTCTTGTTTTTGCTGATTGGACATTTCCCTTAAGGATCTTACTGAGTTCGGGGCTCAAGAGCCTGAAACCCACAGGTGACTCACTTTCCCAGCCCCTCAGAGGCAGGACAGGACCAGGCTGTTCCCCATCTTCCCCTGTCTTGTACTTAAACTTCAGTCTTCCTTGTCTTCATGTGGCAGGGTGGGAATCTGTCAGGAGCACCACGTGCAGCTTGTTGCGGTGCAGGGTCTCCAGGCTGTGCAGATGGGGGCAGCGTGCAGGACACGGCAGGGGCTGAGAACGGGAGCTGCTCTGTTTCTGCTCGATACTCGGTGTCCCCTTGCCTGCCAGCAGGGGCCAGCCCCAGGGTGGGAGGCCCTATCAGCTCCAGGAACAGGAGACTGAGCAGCTCCAAGACCAGGGCGATTCGGGACATTATCTGGACATTTGTACTTGGCACGAGTTGTTTTGATTCATTTTGTTGGCTTGTGCTTATTGCCTCTGGTTTCATGATAAATCGTGGGAGAAGTTGTTTCCTGATCCAGCCTGAGTTTCTCCTGGGTCAGGGCCGCCAAACCACCAGACCACCTGCTCCCGGAGGCGAGATTGGGGAGGGCTCCCTGCGGGTGGGGCGGGTAAGTAATGGAGCTACTTCTGACCTCATTTCCTGTATCTTTAAAATGGATTATGTTCCTTGACTCGCCAGTTTGTGTCAAAGATCAAAAAGGTGCTGTGTGTCGCCCCCCAGAACTCTGTGCTCGGCTCAGGGGCAGCCCTCGGTGGGCTGTATCTGCTCCCGTCCCTGTGGCCATTGTCTTCCTTTAAGAGCACCTTAGGGTGGGTTCTCCGGCTCCAAGAAGGAAGGGAGTAGGGTACAGACCCTGGGACCTAAGTCGCGGCTCCGAGGAAGGAAGGGCCTATCAGTGCAGACCATGAAGGGCTCTGAGTTCTGATTCAAACCTGCCGCGGGCCCAGAGCAACCTGGGCTCTGGGATAAAAGGGAGGCCAGGGGCTGCAGGGCAGGGAAGTGCTGCGGCGAGTGCTTGGGCAGAATGGCAGGCTCAACGGGCCTGAGTGGGTCTACGTCCTGCCAGGATGGTGGAGGATGGGACAGGGTTGGGGAAGAACCCAGGAGAGCCCTGACCTGCAGGGACGAGGCCCCCTAGGAGTCCAGCAGCCTTACAAAATGCCTAGTCTCTGCCTGGGTCCCAGCATGCCAGGCCTGTGCCAACCTGCCCGCCTGCACTTGTCTAGCCCCTGGCAGGTTGAGGACACAGCAGGTTTCCACAGCAGGTGCGTGACCATGTGTATGTGTGTGACTGTGTGAACATGTGACTGTGTGCGTGTGTATACAAGAGGGTATTCTCTGCATTTCTCCGGTTGGTATTTTCTGCCTCTGATTAGACATTTTGTAGCAAGTATTGAGTGGAAGTTGGGAATTCCCTAGTTCACATGTGTCCATAAGAGCTTTTGGGCCTCCTGCTTTTTCTAAATTTGTAAGTGAAGCACACCCACAGCAGGGGTGTGAGGCAGATGTGTTGCCAAGCTCAGAAAACCTAGGCGCACCTGCCTTGAAGCAGCCACTGTGTAAGCTGGGCGGACAGCCCCTCGGCTTCTCCTGCTCTGCGGTCTCAGAAGTGCAGGCTTTGCAGCCTTTGCCGGGCTCAGCCGAGGAGACTCTCAGGGTGGAATCTCCTCCAGGCTTCTGGGTGACCTGTTACCACCCAGCGCCCCTGGGGGAAGCAGGCAGACCTGGAGCTCCAGGACGCAGCAGATTAACTGGTTTCTTTGTGTGAACATTGGAGCTCTGATCGCCTCCAGCGATACCTGGGACAGTAATTACTCTGTGCCACCTTTGCGTCATTGATTAATGATTTCCAGAACCACAAACACATTTCTCTGCAAATGCTCCAATTGATGTGAGGCGTGTTTTATTTAATGCATGTTAATCGTGGTCCCAAGTCAGCCACCGTGCTGTTGGGGATGGTCCTTTGCACGCCTGCACGCAGCTGCTCTCAGGCGTGATGCCCCACTTGGCGAAGTGGGCTTCCAGATCCCGCCCAGAGTCGGAATCAAGTGAGAATTGTTTTTGTTGTGCTGTTCTCTTTAATTACCTGAAAAACAAAACTTTCATTTTTTTTGTTTTATACAAGTTCCGTGTAAAATATTAGCATGACTTTGGTAGACAGGAATCGGAGCAAGGGCAGTTATCTTGGTTCTGGACAGCAAAGCGCAGCGTCAGGCTCTTCCAGGAGTTTTGAGCTGAGGCCATTTATAGATGAAGAATTGTGTTAACCTCCGTGTAGCAACTTTCCGTTTAGGTGAATCACAGCTACTGACTTTCTGAAATACAGAGATGCGTGGGTCATCCCCACTCAACGCCTCTGACAGTCTCTTGGGCACACTCTGTCATAAGGCCGTTCCCAGCAGCCTCCCTGAGGCCCCCTTTTACCCTTAAACATGCATGCGGACACCTCCCCGCCCCTACACACACACACCTCTGACTTCTCATTACGCCCAAACGCGGCCAGTGGCACCCCGGAATTCCAGTTCTTGAATTCATGCCTTGGAATGAGCCTCCCCTATCCTTCTTCTTCTTAACTGTTTCTATCTTCTTAATTCCTAACCCCAGCCATGGGGCCGCCTCCTTGGGAACCGCCTCTCTGATGCCACCCCGCCCTGCCACACCCCTGTTGGGGCCAGGCAGCCCGCTCTGCCCCCAGACTGCATATGCGCCCCTTCTATGTGGTGGTGGACAGTGAACGTTCCCTCTCTTCTGTTGACCATGAGCACCACAAAGGCATGCCTCGTCTCCCTTTGCGCCTGGCGCAAGGCCTGGGGTACACACTAAACATTCAATACATGTTTGTCGATTAATTCATGAACAAATGAATGAGTGAGTAACGTGCCGTGTGCTTCCCTGACATGAGACCTCAGCTCTCATAGCCTAGCTGGTGTCTGTGGGTCAGTGTCTCAGAGTTTGCTCTTCAGATTGTTTGCATCAGAATCATCTGGGCTGCTTATTAAAAGGCAGATTCCAGGTCTCATTCTGTACCTGCTGGATCAGAACATCTGGGAATGTAGCCTAGGAATACGGAGTTCAACAAGCTGGCCAGGTGATTCTCATACATACTAATTCTTCGAATAAATGTCTGAGATCCATGAGTCCAGGTTTTACCATAGCCGCCCCAGCTAGAAACATGCTCCAATTTCAATCAGTCGCCCACAAGCAGACAGATCCTTCATAAATGCAGCTCATGCTAGACCCTGTGTTTTAAACAGTCTTCAGGACTTGCAATATGTTTCACATCACACTGGTGCAATTTCCGTCCTTTACATGTGGTCCCCTCTAAGCTGGCCGAGAAAGGCCAGGAGGCAGGGCTGCTTGGGGCCTCACTCAGAAGTGGCGCACGCAGGCAGGCAGGGGGCGTCCCTGCTCCTTGTCTCCACTGAAGAGAAGAGCTGACGCAAAAAGATCTGCACATTTCTTCTCATATTTGCCAAATTGATATATAAAAAAACAGCATCTCCTTATTGTTTTAGTATAGATTCCTTTGATTACTCGTGTGACTGGATACTCCATCTAAGGGATCCAGGTGGAAAAAGTAGATAACAGAGTTCATAGCCAACATAAATGCAATTATATGTATGATTATCTCTATCTCTATATATTATATACATATAATATATATATATATATATTCTCTCTCCTTTTGACACTTAACTTTGTCTCAGCAATCTGTGCTTTTTTGAAAAATGAGAATATTTATTCCATATGTATAACAATGTACCGACAGCAAGGTCAGGCAAGCAGAACATGTACAAAAAAGCGCCCATGATACATGTGAGCAGGGCTAAATTTTTGTTTGCAATAGATTTTGCACAAACGTGTAAGAGAATGTACATGTTAGCTCTGTTCTGGGTGTCTCACCCAACAGCTCTGCACCTGTTAAATTGGGGCCTTTCACTAAACTGCGGGCCGATGATGCTGAAAAGAACCACAGAGGGCATCCAGTGGACTTTCCCCTTTTACAGACGTGCACACGGAGGCCCAACTCCAGGACGGTGTGCTGGTGTGGGCTTCCATGGGATGTCCAGATGCCCAGCAGATTGACGCCCCTCTCTAACTTCAGCTCCGGCATTTTTGGATTTCCAGACAATTTGCTCCTTATCATATACAGGGCCAGGTGTGGCCACATACTTTTTTACCCATCTCTCAAGAGTGATACTAAATCACCTAGCCAATCTTAAAAAAAATTCTACTTATGAAGCAGAAGTTCCATTCTTTCTAAAGTGATCAATAGACTCATGGCATGAGGGATTTCTTAATCATGAGTAAACTTGGGGATGGAGCCCTCCCAGGGCTAATTTAAATGGAAGAGCAGGTAATAGTTCACTTGGGTTCATTTTCCAGTTTTTAAAACGCCATTTGTTTCTAGCAGAATCAATTTTTAAGCTATTAACCCAGCTCTCACCAGGCATTTTTCTTGTGGTTTGGTTTATTCTGGTTATTACTTAATTCTTCCCAAAGGAAAACACCAGGAGACCATAGGAATGTGCTCCGGCCCCTGCCCTTGACACCACAGAGGTGGTGCAAGGGTGGAGATCACAGGAGGGGACAGGTTATGGAGGTGCCTAGGCCAGAGCTCATGCCATGGCTCTACATCTCACCATACGGACTTGAGGTCGGAGTCTTCTCTGTATAAAAGTAGAAGAGAAAAAGTTAAACAGTCTAGCATAACCCTCCTAACAGTGCTGGTGGGGGTGTTAAATCGGTGCTACCTTGCAGGAGGGACACTCAAATCAAAATTTTAAATTCCCACACCCTTGATCTATAATACTACTTCTGGGACTTGAGCCTTCAGATTTGCTTGTGTGTTCAAAGTGACATTCATATAAGGATGGTCGCTGCCGGACGGGTTGTATGTCAACACATTTGAAAACAAACTAAATCAATGCGGTTGGTCAAGTAAGTTATAACACAGCTGCACAAGCAGACAGTCCACACCATTCATGAGACAACTCTTTAAAAAGTGAGTTGGAGGGGTCTCCAAGGTGAGCCATCGAGGGAAAAAACTACGTGAGGAACAGTGAGGATATAAATTCTGAATGTCTTTAGAAGTATATACTGCAGGAGAGGTCAGACTGAGCCCTTACCATTTTAAAGTCTCCAGCTAGACCTGAGCATTAGGTTGACAGAAGACAGATTAATAAGAGGAAAGCATTATGTTTAGATTTAAAAATTTTTTACCAGAACGCAGGAATCTTCACAGGAAAATGAAGACCCAAAAAGTGGTTAGGCCCGAGAGCTTAGGTTGCACAAAGAGTAGTAAACATGGAAAAGCAACTAAATATATAGGGAGGCTGAAGGAAGGTAAGGGTTCATTTACCAAAGAGGGTTTGTACAGGTTTCTGTCGGTCTGGACTCCCTGTTTCTTTGATGAGAATGTTCTTTTCCTCCTCGCAGAGGGAAAACTTCTTCCACATGGGAGTTTTAGCTCGTGCATTTGGGAAGAAAAGTAGAGGCCAGGGCTCCCTTCTTGTCCCTGCTGCTTTTCAAGCATCTTTAACTCAAATCATCTGTATGCCAGAAGGCATATTTTGGGATGGTAGCTCTGCTACCCTTTGGTGATGCTAGTTGCCTCTGGGAAAGACCTCTAGGGAAGGTAGAGGGTTCTGTTCATGCTTAAATTCCAAAGGAGACATTTATGCACAATATTTCCTATTTTTTTTTCTCCACAGTTGTTTATTATCAGTTTCTGTTCCTTGTTTAGAGTCCAACTTCCCTCCCTCCTGCTTCTCCACCACCACATCGCACACCATCACTCCTCCACAGGATAGTGAAATGGCCAGAACGTCCTCCAGCCACTCAGCTCTTTCTAATCCATTCTCCACCCAGCAGCCAGTGTCAGCTCTCAGAAGGGACCCTTTTCTATTGCAGCCAGAATAAAGCCCAGCGGTCTCACCAAGGCATCTAAGGCCCCTGTGATCTAGGCAAGCCTGCTTTCCAACTACATCTCAGCTGTGCAGACCTCCCTTCTGCCCCCAGATCTGCCCTTCCTGCCTCTAAGCTCTGGACTGGATGTCCTTTCCCCAGAAAAGCTCTTCTCCAGGCTTTCCCACAGATGCTCTGTTTCCATTCTTCAAGCTTCAGGGTTTGTCTAAAATAGTGTCCCCTCCAAGTTTCTCTCTGCCTGAGGGTCATCACCCTGTTTATCCTCTTTTGGCATGTCTCACAATGTGTAATAGTTTATTGGTTGACGTGTATGCCTACTGTCCATCTGCCCCCACTGGACGGTAAGTCTCATGAGGGTAGGCTCTGTCCCCGGAGCCTGGTGTGTGTGTGTCATAGGTACCAAATCCCAAGATGTGGAATAGATGGCCTTCCGGATGAGTGAGCGGGGCTGGAAATGAGTCCACCTTGAACTGTGTCTCTGAAGGTGGTTTGAGGGCAGGAGGGGCCAGGAGGGCCAGCTGCCTGCAGCGGACTGGGGTTCTAGGAACCAGGACTCTTGGCGAGTCCTCACCATCATCATGGTCAATGCTGTCTTTGAACAAAACCCTTGACGGGTCACCACTTTCTGTTCGTGACCCTGACTTTGGTTGATCCAGTCAGTGCAGGAGCTGGAGAACTGGTGTTGAGGGCCTGCCTTCTGGGTTTCATCGCCGAAGCCTCACCTTTGCTCACAAAAGCGAGCAAGGAGCTTAGGTTCAGTCCCAGGCTCTGCCACTTACTAGGTGATTGACGGTTGGTAAGATTGTTATCTCCAGGACCCCTTTTGTTCTCCTCAATAGTAAAATCTCCCTGTCACTTGATAGGCTTATACTGGTTAATATGTATAAAATGTTTACAATAGTCCTATGGTAGGTAGTCAAAAAAATACCAGTTCCCCTCTTCTTGTCATTGGAATTAGCTCAGAATTACCATGAGAACATGCTGGGCTTGGCCTCACTCTTGGTGCATTTGGGCTTCTGTCAGCTAGAATTCATCTCTTCCCTCACTTGCTCCTCCAGAAATATGAGGTCCTTTACTCCACGTGAGGACCCACATAGTCCTTCATGAGAGACTCTGGGCCGTTCAAAGACATTTCTGAGGTTGGTCTCCCTGGGAAGCCAGCTGTGAGCAGATGTGTGCACTCCAGAAGCTAATTGGAAGTGAAGGTCGTGGGACCGCGTGGAAGGAGCAGTAGGGCTCTGACATAGGCTCAGTGAGGGCCTCAGCAGATTCCCCTGCAGCCTGAGTTCTGGGACGGCTCCTGAGAGTGGCCGTGAACTGACGCAAAGGGTCTGGCCCTTGCTATCTGCACCGGCCATTGCTGGGTACCGACTGCTGTGGGGAAGGGGGCATTACCTTCGGCCAGATGCTCTCATTGATGAGGAGGAAATCTGCCAACATACCCAGCTTCCGAAAGGATGTGGGCTGGAGCCTGAAAGGAGGTGTTGGGCAGAGTACGTGCCTCCTCTGCACACACCTTGGGCTGACCTTGGCCTCGCAGGGACGGTCTCACACTTGTGGCTCTGGGGGGCCCTGTCCCTGTCCCGGCTCAGCCATTTACCACCTGGTCCCTGGGCAAGTTCCTTCACCTTGTACCTCGAAAACTTCCCCTGCTGCTACCTGAGGAATGTTTTGCCTGCTGTGGGTCGTGGACGGGCTGAAAGCGAGAGAGAATGTTAACATGCTCAGTAGAGCAGTGAACGCCCGTCCAAATGCCTCGGTGGGGTTGGGTGGCCTGGGGTGGATTAAATAACCAGACGGGGCGTCAGGTTTCCAAGCGCTGTTTACACTGTGAAAAGCAGGGCAGCTCAGGGGCCGTGGCTCTGCCTTTCTCACAGGGGGCTGCTCCCACCCCCGAGGGCCAGGGGGTGACCGGTCGCTGCCCTCCTGCCCTGCATGAGAACGATGGGCGCGCTTCACATGCCCGCAGCCTGACCCCGGCACTCTCTCCCTCTAGGTGACACAGAAGCACTCCCTGGTGATCATGCAGGGCCACCTGGTCTCTGAAGGGGTCCTGCTCTTGGGCCACCAACACTTCTACATCTGCGAGAACTTCACGCTCTCTTCCGTGGGTGACGTCTACTGCACCCGCCACTGCTTGTCCAAGTGAGTTCCTCTTCTCCCAGCAGGGTCTGCCCCGAGCTTTCACCTACCTTTTCAGCCACTCTGCCTCCAACCCCTGCCACCTTATTGCTACTGTGGGTTTAGGTTTGGGCCTGAAACTGGACCATGTGGTGAAACAGGAGAAACGGAAGGTACAGGCGGCCATGACCGTGGTTCTCCAAGGCTAAAATCTGGAACGCTCACCGCGCAGCAACTCCTCGCCTGTCCTGAGCTGGAATGCACATCAGACGAAGACCGTCTCCCCTTACATTATTTGGGTGATTGGGTCCAGCCCATTCCACAGTTTGCTGATAGCTCATTCTGTGTAAAACTGCCCCTTCATGCTGAGTGAGGCCACGAGTCCGTCAGCAGCATAAACAGCCCGATGGAAAAAGTCTGGAGAACACTATCGCCATGGGACGACATATGCCAGGGAGGACTCCTCAGGGTTCACACTTGATGATGTGAGGTTAGCGTGGTGAGGGGAGGGGAGTTATGGATGTGGGCTATGCTCTGGGTCTTTAAAGATGAGTGAGATTGATGGAGAACTTTGAGGAGTCATTTCTACACTAATACCAGAGGTCTTGCCAGAAAATTCAGAGGTTCTTCTTTATAATCAAGCGTATTTCGTCTGTTTGGATTCAGTCAGCTCTTACTGATTAATTCTCTTGTGTTTATAAAGCACAACCACTCAAAATCAAATTGACTGTGTCGGTACTTTTCCAGGAAGTTCCGTCGCTAAGTTGTATGTTTTCACTTGATCATCGCTTTTGAAGAAATTTGGATGGAGATTTCTTTTCTGATTAGCAAAGGTTCAAATCATGACAAGATAACTGCTCAGCCCAGTGGCTCTTGAACTTATTCACATCGAACCACCCAAAGGCTTGTTAAAACAGACTTCTGGGACTGACTTTCACACCAGTTTCTAGTTTGGCAGGTCAGGGGTAGAGCCTAAGGTTTTAACAAGTTCCCAACCGATGCTGATCCTGCTGGTCCAGACCCACACTTCCAGAACCACTGTTAGACTATCGACAGAAGAACCAGAGTCTTACCTGACAGTGACCAAGAATTGTCACATCATTTCCAGCCTATGTCAGGAAGTCGAGTTTAAGGTGTGGAAGAATGGATGTCAGCCCACCTCCTTTGGTTTAGATTTGCTTTAAAATGCTTGACATTTTCCTTTCTGCTAATTTCCATCTTTTATTTATACCAAACGTTCACTGATTGCTGTGAGTCTTCTGTGCTTTTCCAAGACAGAAGGAGCATAATTAATACTTGGCACACTCATCCCATCTTATTGCTCCTGTTTTATTGATACTGATCAATATGGACAATGGGTCTGCAGACTTGCCTTTCTGAGAGCTGATGAAAGCTTTCCACTCTACCTGCATGCAGGGCGTGCTGGGTAATGACTTGCATAATCCACTGCTTCACTCACCACCTCTGACTTAAATCGAGTTAGTGTTAGATAAGAACTTATTGATTAGGTAAGTTGTGTTCTTGAGGTGCATCTAATCATGATCAAATCGACTGTATCTGCACTTTTAATAGAAGCCCGGTAGTCAGGTTGTCCTCACTCGATCTGCAACGACAAGGGAGACTTCCCATGTCCAGAATGTACTTTTCCAGGATGCAAGTAGGAGTGTAGTGAGAACAAATTACTACACTGGCATATCATCTGGGAATTGCATAGGTAATTTTAGCCACCATACCTCAAAGAAGTATTTGTTAACCAGGCAGTGCCTTCTGAGGTCTTATCTTCTGTCCTAAGAAACCGCTGGCACTCATGGAGATGCGGTTCTCAGAGAGGCTATTAGATCATGTCAGATCAATGGGGATTAAGTCTTCTTTTGACCATGGAGGCTACAGAAGATACATAAATAAGTCAGTTAAAAATAAAGCTAAGTCAACCCTGAAATGTTTCTTTAAAAGACTGACATCAAATTGAGTACAGTTGAGCACTAGACCTTGAAAGAGGCTCTCTGATGTACCATAAAAATAGCCCGAATAAAACTCAAGAACACGGCGAATTCTCCAGCATGATTGGACTTTGTATACTTTGGAACATTCCTCAGAAGCTAAGCATGTTTCTAAAAGGTTTATTTTTGCTTTTGGTGGGACCCCTTCTCGGCCACACAGGGTGACTCTGTGTTATTAGTTTCCCAGGGCTGATACAATAAAGTGCCAAAAACTGGGTGGCTTAAAAAAACAGAAAATTATTTCCTTATGTTCTGGAGGCCAGAAAACCAAAATCAAAGTGTCGGTGGGGCCACGTTCCATCTACAGCTTTGGGGGAGGATCCTTCCTTGCTGCATGAAGCCCCAATTTTTCCCTGAAACCCTTGGCATTCCTGGGCTTGCAGGTGCACCACTCCAGTCGCAGGGCCATGTTCTCTGTGTGTCTTCACACAATCTTCCCTCTCTGTGTGTCCGTCTTTGTGTCCAATATTTACTCCATATAAGTCAGCAGTTTAAAGGCATTGTTTCTCTGTTTAATTCAACAAATACTTACTGAAAATCTGTCTTGTGCCAGGCACCGTGGTAGGTTCCATAGATACAAAGAGATGAGTCGGATACAGATGAAGTCCGGTACCGTTTATGATCTAGTGGATGTCAGAAATATGAATTCTGACAATAACTGTGTAACTTCTAACGTGGGTGTCAATTCCAGAGTACCAATTTCAGACGTAAATTCTGACAATAATTGGAAAACTTCAAAAATATCTTGAAATACTGTGGCCTGAAATCCACTTCTGCTGTCAAAGACAAGGTCAAACAATGTCATGATTATCGATTAGCTTACTGTGATTGCCCTGGTATGAATATTAAGTTACACTATGACCAGCCTGGATAATTTGCATGTACCATGGTAGCCATATGCAAAAGGGTGAGCAGCAATCTGTGAACTTTGGCTACAGCTCCATCTACAGAAGAACCTGGACCAGCTATTCCTGTCTGCTCATTGACCTTAGGGGCCTGGGCTCCAGTTTAACATACAGAGCATGTAGAGTATGGCGTTGGCAAGAAACCCTTGTCACGGCTATGTCACTTATGCGGCAGGAGACAGAATTCCACTTTGGACTTATGTCAGTGAATGCAATAATGTTGTTTATAATTTAGTCTCCCTGAGAATTTGGACCTGTCCGTGCATTCTTGCCTTATATGGTTATTTGATCCCTGAAAGCAGGAGAAAATGACTGCTTTTTTCTTAAAAGCTCCTTCATAAAAGCATTTTCCAGAATATTCTTCCTCATACCAGCAGTGTTTCAGAATCCTGGGTTGCAGAATCAGTCAGCAGAGAGTAAACTGAAAGGAGGGAGCTGCGAGGAAGAACCCTGAAAATGCCCGCAAGCCTTTCCTCCCTAGAGGAGAAAGGGTATCGGATTGACTGAGCTTGAGATTCAGAGTCAGAAGACTTGGACTTGAATCCAGTTGACCTTGGAAAAGTCCCTTCTCCCCTTTGGAAGGCAGTCGCCTCATTTCTGATATTGGAACAGTAATAACAGAAGATTAAACAACAGACAGGGAAGTTCTTGGCAGGCTGTGGAGCATGACAGACGCCAGGCCTCTCAGCACGCACTCCCAGAGCTCCAGGGAAGCCGTGGAGGACGGAGAGCCATGGGCACAGGCCTGTGCCCCACTGAGCTCACTCACAGTCTGCTGGGAAAATAAACCAACCAAATGTGTATCGACGGGGGTCCCCGCAAGCCTGCCGTCGTTGTCATTTCCTCCACTGCCTTGACCTGAGCCCAGGGGGAGAACTAGAATGACATCATCGCCCCGCTGGGAATCAGTGAAGCTTAGAGGAAGCTCAGCTTAGCCCCAGATGAGCATATTAATAATGGACAAAGGACCTTGGCCAGGAGCAGGTTTGAATTAAGCATCCAGAACCAAAGGCACATTTATATTTGATCAATCCTTCAGCCATGCGGCTCAGAGCAGAGGACCTAACAGGACCATTCCAAGGGGCGGGTGAAGCCGCCAAGCGCCTGAGTCCACGTCCTTGAGGTCTGCCTGTGCAGGGGCTAAGCAGTGACTCAAGCTGTGTCCCTCATGGGCAGCCTTCTAGCGGTGACCCTTCTGCACAGCGTGCGAGTCTAGGCTCCTTAGGGCTGCAGATGCTGGACCACCCCCGCCGACCCTTGATTGTGCGGCAGCCTGACTTCTCTCCCTGCTTCTTCTCAGCTCTGGGCTCTTTGGGTCTGCGGTGGACACACAGGTTCCTCAAGAGCTGGAGTGCTCGGGAGACCTTCATTTCCCTTCATTGTCCTAAAAGGGTGTTTGATGAGAACTTTTGTAGTCATGTGCATAATTTTAATTTGCCACGTAACTCAGTTCGGAAGTGTAACCGTCTATAACTGAATTCAAATCTATTTCTCAAGTCTTTCTTTGAATTGGTGGTTAAAAAACTTCACCTGTCTACATAGATGTATTTCCATTAATTCCAGTGCGCAAAGTGTCCAAATTCATGGTGCCTTTCCGTCCTGTCCCTCTTCCCAAGGAGGGTCACCCTGTCCCCTGGGAGAGGGTGCCTGGCCTGGCCGGGGCTCTTGTTGGCCTCCCCTCCAGGCAGCTGGCCCCCTGGCTCTGGCGCAGGGCTCTGGACCCCCTGCTGGTGCTGTGGTCACTGTCTTCAGCCCGTCAGTGCTCTTGGCCACAGTACCCCTCTGGGGCCCAGGGGCTCTCTGCTGCTTCCTTCCATGCTACGCTAGACGAAGCCCCAAATGTGGGCTGCCCCACAAGCCGGCTCCACCTGCCAAGGGCACGTTAGACACAGGGTGTTTCCTGGAGGGTCTCCGTCTTTCTGCAGCATGTCCCAGGACGGAGGGAAGCCCCTGTGGCCTGAAGTTTCTCCACACATAGCTGGGATATCTCTTTCACTCTTTCCCTAACCCTTTGACCCATTCCTGAACCCAGGGAGCCTTCTCAGAGTCACCCCTGCAGCCAGGGCCCCTGTGTGCCCCAGAGGCTGCCCCTTGGCCTTGCTGGCCCCTTTCCCAGTGAGGCTGATGCCTCACCCTGCCCCTCAGAAAGGGTCAGCAGCTCAGTGGGTGCCGGCACCCTAGTCAGCAGAGACCGCAGCACACTGGGGTGTCCCCAGAAGGCCCTGGGGCGGGAAAGGGACCAAGCCCACCAAACGCCCTCTCACTGCATGTCTTGTTTCCTTTTCAGCATCAGCGATCCATTCATTTTCAACATGTGCAGCAAAGACAGGTCCTCTGACCACTACTTGTGCCAGCGTCACAGCTACGGTGAAATCAGAGAGCTCCGGCTGGCACGCTTCCTCCTGCAGGTGAGCCTCAGGAGGGGGAAGAGGGACAGCCACCCCTCCCTGGGGCAGCTGGTCCAGCGCCATCGAGGTGGGAAGAGGGACAG
>JAQQAC010023241.1:9081951-9125277 GCA_029783875.1 Phataginus tricuspis
GGGCAGCTGGTCCAGCGCCATCGAGGTGGGAAGAGGGACAGCCCTCCCTCCCTGGGGCAGCTGGTCCAGCGCCATTGAGGTCCCCTCCAAATGTGAGGGACACACCTCCATGACCCCTTCATGCCTGTGCTCAGCCCAGCGCCCTTTGGGACACATCTGTGACCCCTGGGTCTATGCTGGGCCTGCCCCCCGGCCTGAGTTCCCACTTCATTCACTCTCTTTCCCGTCCCGGCCCTTTGGCTCTCGGGCCCTTCTCTTCCTGCCTATATATCATTTAGGATGTAGCCTCTTTGCTTCCTTTCCCCTTGGCATGCCCCAGAGCTGCCTTAGAGATTTGGAATACAGGACAGGGCAGCTCCTTTGCCTCAGGACGGAGCTGGTGAGAGAGCTGAGTGCCCGTCTGCCGGGTTCTGACGCTCCTCCCCTCTGCCTTTCCCACAGCCTCACTTGTCCCCCAGCTCCTGGTCCTTTCCTGGCATGTGGTTTAGAGATCTCCCGACTCTCCCCTCCACCAGGGTCCCAGAGCCCCACCCAGTGCCTTCAAGGGCTCACCAGGTGCTAGCAGAGCTGAGGCCCTGCAGAGGGACAGCCCTGCCCTAGTCACTACCTAAGGCTTCTCACCTCGGGTATAAGCTGCACTTCACAAGCATCGCCTCAGTGGCAAAGGAAGGAGAAACTCAGAAACCCTTGCTGGCCTTCCCCAGGGCAACCTCACCCTGGGGGAAGCTCCTCGGTACCCTCAGGCCTCCCAGCCATGGCAGAGGAAGAGGTGAGGGAGCCCCCTTGTGGGAGGGGAGGGGTGCAGACCCCTCCCACACTTCTCTGCATGGTGTCTGTTCTCTTAAGGCCGGTGTTTGGCCCTGGTGAGCCTAGTAACAGAGGCGCCTTTCATGTGTATGTCTCTTTGGGTGTGTAATTCATCAGGTGAGCCTCCTGCAGGGGGCCTGGTTGCTCTTCTCTGCAACTGAAGCTCAGGGAGGCCTTTCAGGGGGGCTCATTCTAGGAAGGATCAGCTTCCCCCTTGATGAAGGTGCAGCAAGCTGCCGGGATCTGACCAGGCCTCTCCCTCCTTCTCCACTGGTCTCTCCACGAAACGTCGGTCCTCATATTGCCTGGCCTTGGTGTGCTTCTTTGCAAGGACACTGAGCTGGGAGCGGCTGCATGGAGGGAGCCCCTCCGTGGCGGCTCTGGGCCGCGTGGCCAGCGTGGTCTGTACGGTCCTGCCGCTAGAGCACGTTTGGGCACCTCTCCAGACTTCCGTTTCAGCGAACAGGCAACCACGTCTTATCTTTTCCACCATTACATATTTAGCACTTAGCACAATTTTTGTCAAAAGTAAGTACTCAAAAACTATTTTTTTAAGGAGTATGTCTACCTTACAGGTTATGTATGGTAGCAAAGAGGTAAAGTAGTGGCTTTTTTCCCCCAGTAAATGGTGATTCTTTCCAGAAGGTTGGTTAGCCTGACAGTGGTGGAGGCTGGAAGGCCTTGTGAGCTCGGCCAAGCGAGATGGGGTGGAGGGAGCTTTGTGAGCAAGCCCCCATTTCTCTGGAAATCTCTCAGGAGAAAGTCAGAGTCTGGGCACTCAGGGTCGCTGGGGGAAGCCACATAGTCTTCATTCATCATCTACTTTGTACGGTATTTATATTTCTATTTGGGAGGAAGGAAGCCCCAGGATCCCATGTGCACCTGCCGAGGGGAGAAGTCTGTGCTATCATTACAGAAACTCTCCCTCCGCTCTGGACTTTGGGAGCGCACTTCCAGCGGGCTGCAGCAGACCCAAACTCTGCAGCTGGGTGGAGCATCTGTGGGGCCGAGCCGCCCCATCTGTCCCTGCAGCCCAGCCGTGGGAATTCTCTCCCAGACTGTCTTATCTCAGGCCCGTCCTACATGTAGATGCTATTCCAAGTCTGTTATTTCCATAGATGGGAGGGAGAGAGGGTCAGAGGAGGGAAAAGAAAAGAGTGAATTGTGCAGAGTTCCTTCCGGCATTAACAAACCCCCCTTGCTATGTCAGCATGGCCACATTCAAATGGCTCAGTGACACGGGCTCGGCGAAGCGCCCTCCGCCTTCAGGTCTGTAGGTGGGCCTACGGTGCCCCATGGACTGGGGGCGGCACCCACCCAACCAGTTGCACTAATGTTTCTGGTTAAGGTGACAGTGTTTCTGGCTCAGGAAACCAAACCCGAGACCTGGAAGTGAAAGTATTTGAAGGGGCCACTGGGAACCGTCCTCCCTGTGTCTGCTCCTTGCTCGTCCTGGGAGCGGGGCTGTTGCTTCCCGCCTCAGCCCAAGGAACTCCGAGGCCCCCTGTCCACCTACCCATGCCACAGAGCCCCGAACAGGGTCACCAAGGTCTTCCTATCCCTGGGGGAGGTTGAAAGGACTGACCAGGAAGAGCTGGTGACACAGAGAGCCGAATGGCCCGCTGCCAGTGGCCGTATCACCTGGGGGGGCCTCCGTTCCAGGAAACCTGAGGATCTCTGAAAGGGGTTTGTTTCTTTGTATAGGACATGGCCCTGGAGATCTTTTTCCGAAATGGATATTCCAAGTTTCTTGTCTTTCACAACAGTGATCGGAATAAGGTCTTCAAAAGGTAAGGCTTTGACTATCCTCCTCTGAGGAAACTTATCATGAATGGAGAGCAGAGGAAGAGCCTGCCCAGCTCTGATCTCAGGGAAATTGTTCTCATCTCACAGCAAGCAGGACTGAGGTTAGACACAAGAGAGAACTTCCCGACTCACAGAGTTGTCGAATCATGGAACAAAGCATAGGGAAAGGTAGAGAAGTGCCTTCCCTCGATCCTGGGAAACAGACTCCATTTCACGGACTGAGATGTTTAGGGCAGTAATGAAGGATGGGAGAAAAATTGTGCAAATGCATATTTAAGAAACTGGCTGTTTCATGGGCCTTCAGAATTTTCTGGCTTTATTTTCTAATTTTCCAAGTAGGTTTTTTTTGGCTTAATCTTTCTTTTTGATCCCAGTTGCCAATTCTAGCTGTTCCAACTTCATATTTTGCTGGAAAGAATTCCAAACCACTGGTTTCCCACTTGTGCATGGAACATCTTCTTCCTTAAAGAGAGAAGCCTGCTATTTCAGTTTAACTTCTCTTCCTCCAAGTAGATTAATCAATCTAAGAAATTTCAGCTAGTGTCAGATTTTTAATACTGATCGCTATTTAGCAGATTAGTTATTGTCCTTAAAGTTATAGGTAAGTAAATTTGTAAAGAATTGAGGAGGGACAGGACAGAAAGGACGGGAGATTCCTAGCCATCAGCAGACCGCGCAGAAGCTGGGAGAAAGTCATGTTCCGCTCCACTTCGGGCTGGAATTTCCCAGGTGCCATTTGACACCCCGGCCTGGGAAGCCCCATTTTGTGCCCAGAGGTTCTAGCCTTGCCTTCCTGTTGCCCCTGACTAGTCCCTGGCACCGTGACAGCTGCTGGGTCCAAAGGCAGAGCCAGAATAGAGAAAAACAACTCCTGCTGAGAGGCTGTTCGCGCCAGCATTGACTGAGCGCCCCTTTGAGGTTCTTCCAAGACCCGCTGTTACGTTGCCTCCTAAAATCTTCAAGTTCCATTGCAGACCAAACTGAAGAAGTAGACATGCAATGCTGAGCCTCACATTCTTTTCCCCCAGGATTTCTGTATATTAAGCAACACTTCTCACAGTCCATCTAGAAGCCTCACACATCCACAGCACGGGCAGTGAATGTCACCCAGCCATATTCCAGGCTGCTCAAGGAGCCTTAGGATGGCCCTTGTCCCCAGAGCAGAGCAGCCGTTGCTGAAATGGAAATGTCAAGTGCCTGGCCCAGAGGAGGGGTCTAAAACAGGAGTGTTTGTTGTAGCTATTGTTTTATTGTTATTAAGACCGAGTATGTAAGGCCAGAGGGTACTGAGGGGGTGCCTCAGAGGTCTGGTGTGCACAACCTGGGGGCAGAACGGGGCAGGGGAGGAGCAAGAATGCACCCAACCTCCTGCCAGGCACCAAAAACGTCTCCCTGGTGGCGGAAGAGTCTTGACTCTGCTCATACAATTATTCTTTCCCTTTTTGTTTAGCTTCTGCTCTTTCCAGCCCAGCCTGAAGGGAAAAGGCATCACAGAGGACCCCCTCAGTCTAAGGTAAGGGTGCAGAGAGGGCCCGGACAGCGGTGCAGGCCTCACTTCGGTTTTCCTCATGTGCCTGATCTACTGTAAAGTCATGCGGAAAGCGCACCCATCTGTCTCCCCTTTTGTTTTTCTCTCTCCCTCCCCATACATCCCTCATCCCACTCCTGAAATTCCTTCTGCCCGGTAAGCCTCTACAAACAGACTGAGGTCCCATATGCTCTGTGACCTTTTCAGACCAAAATAGCAGGACGCAGCCCTCTGCCCATGGTGGGTGGGGCAGGTGGCCCGTGGAGGCCTTGGCATCAGGCCTCTCGGCTGAGAGTATGAGCGGTCCCAGGTCTGTCTTTCCTCTGAGACCCTCTGAAAGTCGGAAGCTAAATTAATGTGTGCTGGTATGTGAACCAGATGACAGTTTATGAAGCTATGATATGGAATGTCTTTCCCAGGGAATGAAACGCTTACATCCCCTTCCCAGGGCCCCGTTTACAAGTACCTAGTTCTCCAGAAGGCAAATTCAGGATGAGCAGTGCTTTTAAATCAGGAATAAGAATAGAGGAAGATGGTTGTGGTTTTCCCCAGAAGTGTGTGGGGATATGGTGGATAGGAGTGTCCCCAGGAGTGACATTCAAAATATTTGTGATGACTATGGAATGGGTACCACCAAGTCCTTCAAAATTATTTATCGATAGCTTGTTACATGTGGTGTTTGCTGCTTGACAGACAACAACCAAAATACTCAATATCTCCCCTGTCCTTATTGAGTTTACATTCTCATGAGGAAGATAGACAGAAAACAATTTAAATGAGTGAAATATAGCATATTAGATTATAGGTACAGGTACAAAAAACCAAAGTAGATAGAGATAAATGAGTGAAATCTTTGGTTGGTAAGGGAAACCCTTACCACGAAAGCGATATTTGAATTTAGGCTTGAAAAGTGTGGGGAAACAAGTTATGCAGATACTAGGAAAAGTGTTTTAGTCTGAGGGGAAAGCAAAGCAAAGACCTTGAGGAGGAACAGAGCGGGCTGGGCAGAGACCAGAGTGGCTGGAGTGCTGGCAACCGAGGGGACAGAGGTAATGGGCTAGTGCACGGAAGCCTGGGGGACTCCTTGTAAGAGTGTCGGCTTTTCGTGGGAATCAATGGGCAGTATCGGAGAAATGCTGTGATCTAGTTTATATTTTTAAACAATCACTCTAGCTTCTTTGTCAAGAACAGACCATAGCTGGTCAAAGGCAAAAGCTGGGAGACTGGTTGGGAGGCTTTTGCGGTAAGCCAGGTGAGAGATGATGGTGGCTTGGGTCAGGGGGTGACAGCAGAGATGGCGTGAAGTGCTTGGGTGATACACATGTGTTGAAGGCATGTCTGATGGGACTTGTTGACGAATCAAGCGTGGAGTATGTATATGTGAGAGGGAGGGCGTAAGGGTAAGAGCAAGAATTTGGGCTTGAGCAGTCAGAAAACGAAATGCAGAAGACCACAGGAAGAATTATTTGGGGACGTGGTGGATATCGGGAGCTCGGTTTTGGACATGTCGATTTTGAGATGCCTGTGAGACATCCAGGTAGAGATACCATGTAGGCCATTGCATATATAAATTTGGAGTTTAAGAGTGAGATGTAAATATGAAGTAGTATCTAAAGCTGCAAGCCTGGATAAGATCACCAAGAGAATGAGCGCTCATGGAAAAGAGGTTTACGGCTGGTGCCATAGGGCATGCCAGCCTTCAGAAGTTAAGGACATAGGGAGGAACCAGCCAAAGAGATTGAGAAGTTGTACCTGGAAAGGTAGGAGGAACTGTAGGTACGGAAGATGTCTTGGAAGCCAGGTAAAGGGTTTCAGGATAGGAGTGGACAACTGTGTTGATGATTAAAAATTGTCGGTAGCCCAAATAAGATAGAAACTGAGAAATGACCATTAAATTTTGCAACACGGGGCACTAATGACCTTCAAAAGACCAGCTGGAGTGGCTGCTAGCAAAGGCTCTCTGTTTGTCAGGCAATAACTCGGTAGTTGGTAGGTCATAGGGAAGTACAGGACATGCCAGGGGATGGTCTAGGAGGTCTGGGTAGCAGCGGGCCACTGGAGGGAGTATAATTGCTTACCAACTGGAATGGCATATTTCAATAGCTCAGTGATGGTACAGCCCTAATCGTGAGTATGAATCCTGATGACATCGTATTATTTATTTTTCATGTAAACTTTAATGTCCACAGTTGGATTTCTCTGCAATGTTTCAGTACAATTGGTATAAACTGACTGAAGCAAAAGAGAGGATTCATTACCTCACGTACCTGAAGACAAGGAAAAGCCTGGCTCTAGATATGGCTGAATCTCTGAACTCAGCAAGTCCATAGGAGGCTCTGGCGCTCCATCTCATCGTGAGGATTCCCTCTGGCTTGGCCTGTTCTCATCAGGCTCTTCCACAATGTCATCAAGGTCCCCAACAGCTCCAGGCTGACGGACAGTCAGTCAGTCAGTTGGAATTCTGCCACACAGGAATGCTCTGTCCTGGCCATGTTAGCAAAAATCCCCAAAGTGGTTTTCATTTGCCCAAGTTGAGTAGCACCCATCAAGTGCATTCATAGGCCAGTTCAGGGTCCTATGCCCACCCATCTTCTGCAAGTAGGGTCAGCCCACCCAACAACATAGACCAAACCGAGAGGAGAGTGGCTCCCCAAGAGAATCAAACTTCTACCCAAGAGGGGTCGCCAAAAGCAGATGGCCATCCTCTGCTCCATGCAGACGGCACCACAGCCCGCAGCATTCGTCCATTTTTCGCACTCCCTGGAACTTCTCTCTTCTTGAGTGAACTTTGACATAAATAACTTCACTGAACCCCCTTTGTCTCTGCAGATCACCTTCTTACAAATGTATGATGTAGGATCCCTCAGTGGTCAAGAAACTGTCCCTACCACTGTGAATGGCCCTCTGTCCACTCCCATTGCATTGTTCTCAGAGGCTTAGAGGGGCTCTTTCCCAGCAGGGCCCCCCCTTCATCCACACAGGTCATCTTCCAGCTCTGCCCCAGGCAGAGAGAAAGCAGACAGAGGAGGGCAGAGGAAAGAATGCATAAGAGAAGCGAGACCTCATCTCTGGCCACTAAGTTGAGGGATTTGTACAAAAGATGACTGCCAGGTGACAAAAAGATCATTCTCTGCCTGGGGATGAGTCAAATGTGCCGAAGTCACTCCTCTGTCATCCACAGGGTTAACCTCAGACACCAAACCTGTGTATCCCCTTGTACCTGTGGGACAGCTGGGCTCTGCTGATTTTATTTCCATTGCGTTTATTTTTCCATCCCGATCATATGAGCCCACTGGAACAGGATCTTCCAGGGTCACTCTGTGCCTGCAGGGCACAGCCTCAGTGCAGGTCCCCGCGCAGAGACCCTTGCGGAGTACAAAATAGGAAAGCCGCTGGGGTCAGTTGGGTCAGATGCAAAGTGCTCCAGAGAAATGCTTATCTAAACTCAAGGAAGGTGAGCTTTGACCAGGTGACGGAGCCCCAGTGGGAGCCCTGGTCCCAGGCGTGGAGACCACCGGAGCAGCCAGGGCGTGAGGCGGGACTGTGCTGCCGCGGCCAGCTGTGGGCTTCGAGATCAAACTGATTTGCTCTCATAGTAGGTGCTCGATAAATGTTGTAATTCCTTTGCTTAGCTTCAGAATCACCTACTATGTATTTGGGGCATGGTTAGGGATCAACTGACTGAAAACAGGTGACTGAGCTCCCAGCTCTTTTGCATCCAGCCTTTCCAGGCCTTCCCCCGCCAGCCACACTGTGTCTTCAGGAGCTGCAGGGAGAGAAGGCAACAATGGTCTCAGTCGTAGGGGGGCTTGGCTGGCTGTTGACCCAGGCCTGGAACAACATCAGTCATTTTCCATTTGGACAACCAAGGGCAATGCCCAGTCCTTACAGAGAGTCTTGAAAAACTCCTTGATGCCTTTTGGATATGCTACTAACCATGAGCTTCTCATTTCTGGAGGAGGTGTGCAGTCCATTCTGAGGGTTTTCAACTTGGCCTGTGCTTTAGGTCTTCATCTCTTCAGCCCCCAGGTCTTGATGGCTGACGTGGCCCCTCTGCAGGCCATCCCCCACATGCACAAAACCGGAGCTTTTGGGTACCAGAGTTTTGCCTAGAGTTTCAGTGACAATGGGAACCTTCATAACTGAGTTCCAAGGAGGGTCTGCGGACCTGGATTTCAAGTGGAAAATATTTGCAAATCCTGGATGGATCTGGCATCTATAATCCATCTGTGTCTGTCCATTGCACAAGACTAGATCATTCTGAAGGCAGCATGGTGATATAACCAGACATCTGTGGGGTGCAAGCCTACAGGGGCTTTAATACAGAGCCAGCTGGACCCCTTGGATAAGTGTCTGTGAGCCGGAGAGCTCCATGGTGTTAGACCCAGGAAGGCTGGGCTGAGAGGTGAGGGGGTGAGTCAGAAACGTTCCAGGAGGGGGCAGCTAGCTGGGAATGCGCGTGTGCATGAACACACGTCTGTCCACTTCTGGTTATGCTTCCACAAGGGTTGGAAACAGCTTCCCAATGAAATACACAGCACAATGATTCTTTAAAAATTAACTCCTTTAAAGGAGAAAAAATAGGTGTGATCAGGTACCCGGAGCAGCCTAGTTCCTCTAATTGTCCCGAAACTAAGAAAAACAAAACAGTTGTTCTGGGTTACACCATCTTTCAGTGTCAGATAACAAGAAACAGAGGGTTTTGTGGACTTTTTCTCCTAGAGCATATTTTCTCATAAACTGAATATTGAATTTGTCCTTGTCTGAGGGTAGTGGGTCCCAAAGAAGACAATTCCCTTTTCATAAAATATAGAAAAAAGAACACCACAGAAAGCAATTGTCTACATTGATTCTCTGAAAAAGTACGGCCCTAATATCTGGACTTATTTCTGTCCAGACATTTCTTTAGGGCACTACTGGCTCAGGCATATCACTTCCCAGTGATGTCAGTTCATACTGGGCCCAGAGTTTAGAAGACGCAGAGGATTACAAGGCTGGAGGCCTGTGTGACCCTTGCTCTTTCAAATCTCTGTTGTGCGCGGCACGGGTCTTTCGATGGGCGTCCTTCCGTAGCCGGGATCTCTGACGAGGTCTGAAGTGCTCAGTAGCCGCGTCATCGAGGCAAAAAGTGTCCCCGGGCCGGAGGAGGCTGCTGGGTGTGAGGCAGGGCTTATGTTTGGGGGCCTGATTGCATCTGGGCATTTGTAATTTCTGAAATGGGCCTTCTCCAATATGTAGCCTATTTAAATGTGTTCAGAATGAAATTCGTTTTGGGCAAGGTCTATGGCTGAGTGTTGTTAGTTTCTCTTCTAGATTATGTTTGAAAACTAATGAAAGGCACAGAACTTAGAAAACCAACTGTAAGATGCTATAAATTCCCATAGAAGAGAATTAGTCACACCCCAGAGGCACCCCTGGGGGCAGTGTGGGGACTAAGAATCGAGTACCCTTTCTCCTCGCTTCTGATCCTTCAGTCCTACCCTCCAGAGGCCAAAACTGTGACTAACTGGGAGGCTAAAATTCTGTACTGGATGTGATAACTTTGATAAAGACAGCTCAGCTCCACCACTGAGTAGGGAAACACGCTCCGGGGCCTTCCTGGCACAGCGCAGCCCTGGGAAGGCGATGGCAGAGATAGCAAAACTCAGTCCCCGGGCTCTGGAGCCAGAGGTGAACTAGCACCCTGGTGGGGTTACCAAAGCCCCAGCGTTTAGGAGTTTTTCCCCATTTATTGACTCAATGGACCATGGGCAGCAGAGTCAGAGGCCTGCAGCGAGCTCTGCCTGGGCCCTCCAGACCTTGGTTTTGGGTCTCATCCGTGTAACTCTTTGAGTTTCTTGTCACGTTTCCTCTTAGCTCTATTCTTAGCTGTGACTTCAGACCCATTTCTAGGCAGAAGCCTAAATGAATCCCTGCTCTTTACACTAAGCCTGCCCCCTCTGTCCTTCCAGCTCTACTCAGTCATGTGGCTTCCACAGGGGGTTGAGAGCAGGAGCGGGAAACCCAGAGCTGTGAAGGGAGAAACTCACTGCTCCAGTTTTCCCAACCCCTCTTGCTGCTTGAACCCAAAGCACCACCAGAGAAGCCGGACATGGATAGAGAAGCCATGTGTATTCTTTTAATTATTTTAACATCTTTCTCCAGAATCTTTAAGGACAAGATCAACAGGGGCTAATTTTAGATGAGTCTGGTAAACTGAAGTTAAGATGCTGTTTCTCCCGAAATGCCTTCAGTGTTCGGAATGGTTGAGGAACTTCAAGCTTGCCTCAGTTACTCATAAATTAGCACTTGGCAGGTATACAAGGATCTGTTTATTGTTCCATCTAGGCTGTAAGATTGTTTTAAATGAATACAGATTCATAGGAAGTTGTAAAAACAATACACAGAGAACCCAGGCAGCCCTTCACTTAATTTTCTCCAACAGTTACATATGAGGTAACTATCGGACAATTTCAAAACTAGGACACGGGCATTGGTCTAGCATGTCTGCACAGAGCTGCGTCATTTTATCATACGTGTACATTCATGTAACCACCACCCCTGTCCACATGTGCAGTTGTTTTTATCAGCTCAAAGACATCTCCTGTGCTACCACTTTCTGGTCATCCTGTCCTCTATTGCCCCTCAGCAACCTTAAATCCTGGCGGCCACTGATCTGTTTTTTATCTATCATTTTGTCATTTAGATAATGTTCTATAAATGGAATGACAGAGTATGTGACTTTTGGAGATTGGCCTTTTTTACTCAGAATACTGTCACGGAGATCCATCCAACTTATTGCATGTATCAATAGTAAGCTCCTTTTAATCCCTGAGCTGTAGTCCATGATGGATGGACCAGGGCTTGTTTAACCATCAACCATTTGCCTATTGAGGCAAATATGGTGGTTATTTGTTTGGGGCCATGTAAAGAAGACTATTTACATTTAATGTAATTTTTAAAACATTAGGACAAAAGTCTGCCTTTTATTTTTTGTTTCCTATTTTTTCCCCTGCTGCTCATTTCTCTGTTCTCTTTTTCCTGACTACCACTACTGAAAGATTCATTAAAATTCCATTTTGATTTATCTGTAGCACTTCTGAGCATATTTGTTTGTATTTTTTACCTACATTTTAGTTGCCCGAGATAGTGAATTATACATACCTAACTTATCACAGGTGACTAGTATTAAGATTTTGCCAGTTTGAGTGAAATGTGCAGACTGTAAGTCTTTAAAATCTTAGTCTTATTTTAAATCTTTACTTCATCTATAATTTATATCAGTCATTTCTTCTACGTACATTAAAAAAAAAAGACACACCAAACATCTTCCCAAAGTCATTCCACACACAGATGGTTTAAAGCAAAAAGAGGCAAAGTGAATTTCAGAAGCATGTCCGTGGCTTGGCCGGCACCAGAGGGCCTGACTCCCGAAACACTCGGCCGGCACCAGAGGGCCTGACTCCCGAAACACTCGGCCGGCACCAGAGGGCCTGACTTCCAAAATATTCTCTTTGCCACTCTCTTCTCCCAACTGAGAGCTTTTCTTCTTCGGAGGTGTTTTTTCTTGTTAGCTGATGAGTCTTCACGTTTTTGCCATCCGCTACTCTAGGGATGGTGAGCGTATCCTAGGGATGGAGACACAAGAGGCTAAGCAATTATTCCGGGTCACGAAGGGGAAACACAGCAAGTATAGAGGTCACACAGGGGTCACCTAGATCATGCCTGGCTTTCAGAGAGGGTGGTCACTGGGTTAGTGTGAATAGGGTTTTTATTCTGTTTGAGGGAACAGAAACCCCATGATTCTCCTATCAAGTGTTTTTAGGCTTTACTACAATTTCCAGGAAGTAAAGGGGACTGCAGTATTTTAGAGCATGAAGAAAAACATCCATATCAAACCTCTTCCTTGACAGTAGGACTCTGGTCTGCACTTCATCCTGCTGCACAGGGTGTCCTGGCTGACAAGCTGTGTGATGTGGACGTATCCTGTGGCGAGTCAAAGCTCCCTGCCCATTTATTTCTCAATCCCAGTGAAGTTCAATGCACGTAAGACCCCTTCCTAAGACATAGCTTTAAGAATGCAAGCATAATAAAGTACCTAGATCAAGGATGGTGAATAAATGTCATCTTACATGCCAGCTACTCGTTTGCCAGTGAATCCACAGAGGCGCCTGGAGAAGGATTTGGGGGACAAGCCCAGGGGGTGTGTGCTGTGCTGGAGCAGGAGGGTAAGTGAGGGGCAGATCCAGGGTCTAGACCAAGGTCCTTCCTAAGGACACGGGAAGATCTTTGTTCTTAACTCCTGCTCTTTGCTGATGCTTTTGAATGACTAAGCAGGGAATGCTGAATCCAAAGATGAAGTGTCTTAAGGGGGAGGAATGGAAATGGGCAGTGTCCGCATAACCAGCCACCACTCTCGGTGTGGATCACACGCACTTGCATGGATTCTGGACTTTTTGGGTCAGAGATGAAGTAGCTGACAGAGCAGGACGGCTACCTTAGGGACATGTTCATGGCAAAACATACCAGTGGTGCCTCCTGAGCTCAAGGCATGACATTGCATGCACTTCACAGGCATGACTGCACCATTCCTCTTAGGAAAGGCTTCTGATGAATCATTTTAGACATTAAATGAAGGAAAAACTCAATGGTGGCAAGGATAGAGTGAAACAGCTCTTTAATACATTACTGGTAGATACATAAATGTCTATAAACTTTTTAGAAGCTACCTGATAGCCTGTATCCAAAAGTATTTTTAAAAAACATACTCTTTAACACAGTATTTGCAATTATGAAATTATACCAAGGAAATACTGCAAAATGTTTTTAAAATCTTGATCGTACAGCCTGTCATGATGATACTATTTCTATTAGTGAAAAGCTGGAAACAACTTAAATGCCCACCAGTAACTTATAGTTCTTCATATCCATGTCTAACTGTCTCGCAGATGTCTTGTGTTACGATTATGAAGACCATGTAGCAACATGAGTTCAAAGCAGGATAAACATGACATGAATTCTGTAATTTTAACTACATACAAGAATGTGTAGAAAAATAACTAGTAAGGAAATCTGTCAATATTATAGTTTACTTATACTGTAGAATTGTGATGCTTTCAACTGTTATATTTTAAACTATGTTGTGGTTTTGTTACCTTTATAATGGAAAACATTTAATTAAGGGCATAACTGCAAAGGGAATTTTGAATCCCTAACTTCAGAGATTTTATAAATATAACAGAGTTGTCACAACTGAACATTGCAAAGGAAAGTAAGCAGTGAGGGTGAAGAAATGCAGCATGCAGTCCACTCTGGTTTATAACATAAAAGAGAAATAAGCTAGTTCCACAGAAGAGATGGATATTTCTTAGTGCTTTTCCACTGACCACTACAAAACTTATCACCAATGCAGAAAAATGTTAATTAAAAAAAAAAACCAATAAAACAAAAAACAAACTTTCCTAAAGTATCTTCCTGTACCCTCTTAGGCAGTATGAAGGTGTGAGTGAGAGGTACAGAGAAGATTCTCAGCTACCGGGAGGACTGGCTCTACCACTGTCATCCTGCCAAAAGATCTGATGGTACTAGGGACTCTGTCCCAAGCAGTATTTCAGCTTTGAGACACACCAAGCCCCAGTTCTGCAAGGAAGAGGCAGAGCTTCCCTGGCCTGAGATATGTCCAACTCCAGAATCTCTGGCTTTTCTCTATGCCAGGCCATCCCTGCACACCACTTGACCCCAATCTCCCAACCTCCTTAGCCAATGACACTCTGTCCTGCCTTCTTTCAACTGGTCTTTCCTCTGGGCGGCACAGAGCAAGCCAAGCTTTCCCCTGGTCCAGTTCCTGCACCCAGCACACCTAGCACAATGCCTAGTGAGGCATTTATTTTGTGACTGCACCAACCCACAGAGGCACCCATTCTCTCCTTACTCCCACAGGGGTCAGGAAAAGCAGTGGATGTGATAAGATGGGAGTGCAACCTCCTTCACTCCCAGCCAGTCAAGGGCCTGCAGGTTTAGTCGGGAAACTCCGAGGGCAAATCATGCAAGCACAGATAAGAGGAGAAAGGTGCTGCTTTGAATCTAAGATGTTGCCTTCCAGTACTTAATGATAATATCTGTCCATCTCTATGGCCCAATTCTGTCCTCTTTGCAAGACTAAATGTCCATCTGCCCTCTTCCCAACCCATGTTCTGAGATCCCTGACCTTTGTAGTCCTGCGCCAAAACATTCCCATAGAATAAACTACACATTTGGGAGCTGGCAGGTGGTCATGAAACATGTGATAGTGAGACTAAGGCTGTGCTGGCCTTGGTCCCTGCCTGGGCGCAGGCTGCAAGCAGGAGAAGTGAGACGAAGGGCCCTCTTCTAACTCACTGGGCCTTGATGTGTGGGTATGTGCATGCAGAGAAGACACAGCATGGAATGGCAAAAACTAGAAGCCTTCAGTCAACAAAATCACAAGGCAAGGAGGTAGGGAAAGGCCTTTTATGGGCTTGGCTGGTGGAGCTGTTTCAGGAATGGGGGAACCCCTCAAGCGCCTGTGGATGGAGCCACTGCCATCTTCTCTCCCTCCTTTTTCCCTTTCTGCCTCAGGGTCAGGGTCCAGGTAACCTCCAATCTTCCTGGGACTCCTTGGCCGGGGAGTTGGGTGAGATCAAACTGGAAAAGATGGCCTTTCTTGGGGTCGGCGTGGCCATGCTCTTGATTCTGTTCAGCTCGTCCCGGGCCTGTTGGCATTTTCTCAGGCAAGGCCCACACAGGTCCTTCTCCTCCACCAGGCAGAGGTTTTCCAGCCTCTTGATGGAATCTGTGGATGTATCTGACCCCTCTGCCTTTGGAAAGGGGTTCCGCTTCACGTTGAGCTTCTTCAGTTTTGGGAGCTTGGAGATACTTTTGGGAATGTTGCTGAGCAGGTTGTCATGGAGGCCCACCTCGTGGAGCTCCTTCAGGGTGCCCAGCGTGGTGGGCACGCTGTCCAGGTGGTTCAAGCCCAAGTTCATGGTGCGGATGTTCTTGAGCTGATTGAGCTCCACAGGCAGCCCACTGGTGGTCAGCCTGTTGTTACTGACGTTGAGGTGGAGCAGGGCGGTCATCTGGCCGATGGACGCAGGGAGCTTGTCGATGTAGTTGCTGTGCAGGTCCAGCCACCGCAGGTTCTGGAACTTGGAGATTGAGTCGGGAATCTTCCTGATCATATTCCGGCTAAGATCCAGCTCGTCTATGTCACTGAATCGCAAAATACACTTGGGAAAGGTGGTAATTCCCATCTTACTCAAATCAAGGCGTTTTCTCCCATCAAATGTGATTTTGATACAATTCTTGGCCACATTGAGGGTGATCTTCTTGCCCTTGGGGCCTTTGCCACCCTTTGCCATGTTCCTTTAGTAAGTATGTTTGAGGAGGGTTGTTTTGGTCAGTTGGTGATCAGTTTGAGGAAAGTCACATGAAACTGCTAGAAGACGGGCTCTGATAAGAAGAGAAAAAATATCTAGTTAGAAGATGACTTCAGGGTCCTGGACTTCCCCCAAATTATAATGCTTTACCCTCTAATCGTTTAAAAGGAGAGAAAGAGGAGTATGGAAAGAAACTTGGCTGTCCGCAGATGTAACCCAGCCAAAGATCTTCAGCAAACTGAGTGCCCTCCTCAGACCTCAGTAGTCTCAGGTGTAAAACGGGCGGCAGGTTGGGCTGAGGGGTGCTCAATACCCTCTGGCTGTGCCATTCCCTTAGGAATCTCTCCATTGTCCTGGACTTTCACAGGTCCCTCCTCCCCCAGAAGATATGTGCACACACGTGAGCCTGCACACGCATGGTGTGTCTTCCTGGATACCCACCACTTCCCAGACCCTCACGTGCATCTGGTGTTTTTTTGGCTTTCTCCATGAGTTCCTAGGATGGGGCTGCTGAGTCCTTAGACTCAGCACAGCCTGGATGGATATGAGGGGAATCGGATGGGAGTTAAGAATGACCTGTGTGTTCCACCTCTCTTCACCGTCCCAGAGGAACTAGTCAGAGCTTGGTTTCTGTAACCTCGGGGCCGCAGGAACAGCCCAGGAAAGTCAAGCTCAGCCCATAAGCAAGAGGATGTCCCTTCCCTTCCTCCCCTCACGTCCTTCCCACTGCAGTTCAGCCGTAGGCATCTCTGCACCCACAGGTGCGACAGTAGTTCTGACGGCTGGAACTGCAGTTCAGCCGTAGGCATCTCTGCACCCACAGGTGCGACAGTAGTTCTGACGGCTGGACAGAGAAGTAAAAGGTGCAGAGTGATGGCTGGATTCTGGTCTTGGTAGGCTTGGTGTAGAAGTCCACCTCTACCATGGATGATTCTTTTAAAGATTCAATGCCTGTTGCCTTATTGGTGAAAACAGCCTCCTTAAAGGGCTCTCAGGGGCTGTAAACTACCTGAACTATAAAGTGCTTATGACGGTGCCGGGCACAGAGTAAGAGCTTGAGTAATATTAACTATTAATTGTTATTATCAGGAACTTCCCATATACTGATTTCAATCCTTGACAATCCAGGAACACTGTAGGATTATCCCCATTATGAAGAGAGGAGGCTCCGGAGCGAGAAAGCTCTACAGCGAGGAAGCGGCTGTAAGCGATCTTGTCGTATTCCAGAGCCTCTTTTCTAAAACTCAGTGCTGGGAGCTTGCGGGTGATCTGTCTTGGACCAAGCTCCCGCACCAGACAGAAGCGTGCTGTCACCCGTCTCCCCCGGGGGGTGCGCGGGAGACGAGCTGTGTGGTTTCTGCACGTCATCATTCAGGCTGTTTATAACCAAGTTTATGTAACACATGATGCACCAGCTGTCGGGCTATGCGAGCCTGTCATCACATTTCAGGGTCAGAGAGCAGAGGCGAAAAATTGTCTTCCACATGCTTAATAAATGACAGCATTGCCCCTCCTAGCTGAAGGTCAGAGGGTCCCACCCTGTGCAAGTCCTACAGGATCAGAGCCTCCCAGGGTGGACAGAGTCCCCGTAGCAAACCAGAGTAAATCTCAGCTCTCAGCAGCATTAATGTCCCTTCAAGCAGGCCTTGTACCCTGAACCTAGCCTTTGGCAACCACATTCAGGCACAGGGGGCTGGTTACAAGACAAAACGATGCTCACTGGTATTAAAGGGTCTATTATGGTGCAGCTCTGAGAACCCAGTGGGGATAAAGCAGCTTAAAAGCTCCAGTCATAGTTGGGATGCTGTAAGTGCCCTCTGAGCTGTCCCACCCATTGAATGTGTCATGAAGGGCGCCGGACAGAACAGGTGCGGCAGCTCTCTGAGGACTCTGAAGATAAATAGTATCAGACAGCCTGGAGAAGGAACTCAAAAGTAAGACCAACTCTGCACCAGTGGTGACAGGAAGCTCTCCAAGAAAAGCCTCTCTGCGACCAAGGGTCAAGGAAGGGGGCCCTTCAGGGTCAGGGAGAGAGAGAGAGAGAGAGCTCCTGGTTTTTCCCAATTTGTTTTTCCCATTCTCTCCTGCCTCAGCCCCAGGCAAGCCTGTATCACCCAGGCAGCCAGGCAGGTACCTACGACTCTGAGAGGCGAGAGCCATGGCTTCTGAGCAAACTCTGGTCCGGAGAGCATGAAGTTTGCCTTTTCCTCGCTCTCCTACTGCCCCTTGGCCCTGAAGGCAGAAACGGGGGCAGGAAGTGCACAGCACATTTAGACAACAAAACTCCTAAAGGTCAAGAAGGAGGTGGAGCCGCTCCTGGGGGCCACAAAGTACTGGGGAGATTGCAAAGAGAAGGGCATTTACCGAACTTGTGTATGAGCTCCTGGGGGCGCCCTGAGCTGCCTGTGTGTGGTGAAAACCCTGAACAGGGTCTTCTGTGCCTAATCCCAAACCCTGAGCCCAGAGGCTTTGAGAACCGAGCTAAGAGACCACTGTGCAGGTTCCAGACTGGCGCCCGGGTGACGACCGGGGGGACTGATTCGATGAATAACACTGTAAACTTTTTGATGACTGAATGGGTATTAGAACCACAGATTCTACAGAAGTTACGCCAGAACTTGCAGCCTGTGATTGCCTACTAAGAAAGAAACCGATATCGATACAGAGATATGTCCTGCAAGAAGGAGGAGAAAAAGAACTGTAGTGCAGAAAAAATATTTGAAAGAAAAATGGGTTAAAAACTCCCCAACGTTGGGAAAAGACATAAAAATTACAGATGAGAGAAGTTCATTGAACTCCAAACAGGATAAATAAGATACTAAAATAAAATAAATTGTAAAAAAAAAAAAAAAAGAAAAAGAAAAGAAAATACAGTGAAGAACATAAAAGAAGGCTTAAATAAATGAAGACACTGATAGAAATATTCAAAAAAAATAATAATAATCCAAAGAAATCCACACTCAGACATAATCAAACTGCTCAAAATCAAAGAAAAAACTTCTCAGAGAAAAATGACGCATACCCTACAGGGATCCAGCTATGTGAATAAATACAGGTTTCTCATCACAAACCATGGAAGCCAGAGGTACTGGAAAAAATGTTTAATGTGCTGAAAGAAAAGAAGGGCCACCCCACAGTGAACGCGGGCGTCCGTGATGAACGCAAGCCAAGCGAAGGCATTTTCAGACGGATGAAAAAGGAAAGCATTTGCCCCTAGGTTTGCTGCTATAAAAGGAGTTTTCCAAAGGAATTTCTTCAGATGAAAGGGAAACGATAATGGAGAGAAACTTGGACTTGAGAATAAAGGGAAGAGCAATGAAAATGGTAGATTTGGGGAAAAATAGACTATTTTTCTCTAAGTTCTTTAAAGTATGAGTGACAATTGAAAGCAAAATTTATTACCGTCTGATGGGGTTTTTATGTATGTAGACGAAACACATGTGACAACTAGACAATGGGGGAAGTTAATGGGACCTATAGGGAGGTAAGGCTTTTCCATTGCTTTTGAAGTGGTAAATTATATCTAAGTGGGCTGTGGAAAGTTAAGTTTGTGTATTTAATCTCCAGAGCAATCCCTCAAACAATATACAAAGAGACATAGTTAAATCTAAGTATATAAATTAAAATGAGATAGTAAGAAAAAAGTTCAAATACTCTACAAGAAAGCAGGGAAAGGGAAATGGAACAAACAGAAAATAACCATTAAAATAGCAAACCTAAATACAAACAAGAACACTTACATCAAATGATACTAATTTAAACACACCAATTAAAAAAACATAATTTTCAGAATAGATAATACAAAAGACCCAATTATATGCTACCTATAAGAAGTCCCTTTTAAATAAACTAAAGGAAGTTAAACTAAAAGCCTGGAAAAGGACGTACTATGCAAACACTAAAGGAAAACTGTAGTGTCTTTATTAATATCAGAGTATTTTTCAGAGCGTGAAAATTTACCTGCGATTTAGGAGAATACTACATAATGATAAAAGGAACCCCTTACCAAGAAGATACAAAAATCCTAAATGTCTATGTACTTAACAACAGAGCTTTAATATACATGAAGCAAAAACGGATAAAATTGAAAGAAGTGGACAAATCTGTAATATAGCTTGATGATTTCTTTATAATATATATATTATTATTCTAATAGAATTGGAGACGTCAATACTTGCCTCTCACTAATCAATAGTACAAATCGAGCCAGCAAGGAACAGGGTTTCTCAGCCTTGACTCTGCTGACTTTTTGGGCCAGATAATCCTTTATTGTTTGTCGTGATGGGCAGAAGGCCTGTCCTGTGAAGTGAAGGATGGTTAGCAGCAGAAGGCCAGAAGATTCCACCCAATAAATGCCAGTGATTCTCCATAGCTGCGAAAACCAATCATGTCTCTAAACATCGCCAGCTGTTCACTGGGGGGGCAAAATGACCCACAGAGGAGAAGCACAGATAGAGAAGAACTGAACATTCCCTCAATCAACTGGATCTAATTGTTGACACATAAAACACTCCACCCAGCAACAAAATACCCATTCTTTTCAAGTGTATAAGTAACATTCACAAGTATATACGGACTACGGTCTTGGTCATGGAACAAACCTTAGCAAATATAATCGAACTGAAATCATACAGAGGATGTTCTCTGGAAATAATGGAATGAAATTAGAGATTGGTATCAGACTGATAACTGGAGATTCTCCATATAGTTAACAAGTAAACAACATATTTATAAATAATCCATGAATCAAAGAAATCTCAAGGGAAATTAGAAGATTTTTTTGAACTAAACAAAAATGAAAATAGAAACCTATCAAAACTTACGGTATGCAACTAAGTAAGTGATTAGAGGGAAATTTATAGCTTTCAATGCTCATATTAGGAACATTTTAAAAAGAAAGACTAATCTAAAATCAATAGTATGATCTTGCACTTTAAGAAACTAGTAAAGAAGGGCAAAATGAACCTAAATAAAAGCAGGCCCACTGAGAAAATAAGAAAAACAAGAGCAGAAGTCAATACAATTGAAAGGAGAAAATCAATGAAGCTAAAAACTGGTTATTTTAAGGATTAATAAAACTGATACATCTCTAGACAAACTAACAATGAAAAAAGAAAGAAGACACAGTAACTAAAGCAAGGATATGACTAAAACCCCACAGACACTAAAAGGACGATAGGGGAGAAACAATAAACTTCTCAACAAATGATAATGGAGTAATTGGTTACCCATATGTAAAAGTTGAATTGCAACCTAAAGAAATGAACTCAGATTTACTCAAAATGGCTCACAAATATAAAATATAAAACCATAAAACTTCTTAAAAAAAAGTAAGAGAAAATCTTTATGACCTTCACTTAGAATCCGTAAATGAAAATATTGACAAATTGGACTTCAACAAAAATTAAATATTTTGCTATATTAAAGAAAAACTATTGGGAATGAAAAGACAAGCTACAGAATGGAAGAATATTTTCAGATCACATATCCAACAAAGGACAAGTATCCAGAATCTATAAAGAACCCAAGATCGATAGTCGGAAAGCAAACAACACAAACAAACAAAAAATGCCCAAGAGCGTTAGCAAGACATTTCACCATAGACGTTATGTGGTTGACAAATAAGCCCGCAAAGGCTTGGTCAGCATCTTCAGTCACTAGAGAAATGCAAATTAAAATCAGTCAGATACTACTACACAGTTATCAGATTGTCTAAAATACACACAAAGTGAAACATAACACAAAAACCGACATAGTACGAAGATCTGGCAAGCATATGGAGTCACTAGAGCTCTCTTATGCTGCTGACTGGAATTCAGAATGCTACAATCTGAAAAAATCTGGCAAGTTCTTATAAAAGTGACCATATACTTATCATATGAATGAGTTCCTCAACTAAGATTTCCACTAGCAAAGTAAAAATGTATGATCATACAAAAACTTGTTCACATGGGTTTATAGCTGCTCTATTCACAATTGCCAAAAACAGAAGAAAAGAAAAGTCAGTGGGTGGATGGATAAAGAAATTGTGGCATATCCTTGTAATAGAACACTTCTGAGCATAAAGAGGATGGATCTATTGATACTCGCAACATCTTGGATGAATCCTGAGAGCATTTTGCTGAGTAAAAGAGGCCCATCTCAAAAGTCTATGTAATGAATGAGTCCATTTATATGACATTCTGGAGAAGCCACAACGATAGGTGCAGAAAACAGAGGGATGGTCGGTCAGGAATTAGGGGTGGGGAAGGTCAGACTACAAAGAAGTGACATGGCTTAACTTGCTGAGGGGCCGGCATTGCCTGGGCTCTGACTATGGCGGTGGTTTACGTGAAGCTGTACACATGTCAGAGCTCAGAGAACTGTACATAAGAGGGCAATTTTGCTGTAGCTAAATTAAAGTTTTTTAATTTAAAAATATTTGGGATTCCATATTCTGTTTCTGTCCCTCTCACCATGGCTGCTCGCTCAGTCTGGCTCGAAAATCTAATATTTTTATGCTCCCACTCATCCCGGTTCTGCCTGAGAAAGGGCATTTAAATAGGTGCCATGTGGGCACTGCTGTGGTGCATATGCATGTCACACATGTGCACACTGTAGGGAACCGCTATGCACAAAGTGACATGTCTGAAAAGCTGTCCTACTGCACTTGTGTTAAAATCTTCGTTAAAAAAAAATGATGGACTGAGGTCAGGGGAGTCTGTGTTCTGACCTTAGGTTTTATCAATGACTTCTCCACATAATAGGGTTTTCAGATTTAGCAAGTAGAATTACGAGATGCCCAGTTAAATTGGAGCTTCAGATAAACAATGGGTAATTTTGAGTATACATAGGTCCCAAACATTGAATAGTTCCGTATTTTCTTTGGCAACTCTATCCCATGGCCTGAAAAATGGTAAGATTTTCTTTATCCATGACCCTTATTAGTCCTTTGGGATTAGTTGAAGTCAAGTCCGACTGCTTATTTCTGCATTCATTCACTCGCTCACTTAGTAAGTATATTAAGAGCTCACTACATACCCAGCCTCTGTGTTACACAGGTGAGCGATACATAGGGCCCGTCCCAGGCTCAAACGGCTCCAATCTAGATTTGTTACTGTTTCTGGCCACCAGATTCCCTTGAGCACACAAAAGCGTGAGCTGTCTTTTGTATTATGTATAAGATAAAGTTCAGCTCAGGGAGGGCAAACACACCAAGCATGGGTTAGAGGGGCCCTGGATGGGAAGGGTCCTTCCAGTAGACTGAAGACCCAGCCGGTTGGGCCCAGCTGAGCCCGCTCCCTGCAGCCCACCCGCACTGGATAAGCCGTGCCCCGGCCCTGACGGATGATGGGGAGGAAACAGCACAGAGCTGTCTACAGAGTGCTTATCCCTAGGAGCTTCCAACAGGCCCTTTGGCTCTGAGCCTGCTTGTTAATCACCTGCAAGGCCAAGTAGGGGCTGGCCGGGGTAATGCACTCCACCTCCTCCCCAGCAGGTCTGGGTCCCCAGAGAGTCCCAGGCCAGATGAAGCACCATCTGCCCCCACCCCTTTCATGCTTCTCCTCACCTGAACTGGCTGACAGCTTTGTTCTTAGATATGAAGGGCAGGGGGCAGGGGGTGTTGTGTTGCCCAGGGTCCATCCTGACCCCCTAAGCTGCTGCGTGCCCCTAGAAGCAGACAGTGCCAGGAGCCCCCGCAGACCAGGGACAGCCCTTCTCTCATTCAACTAGGAATGGTCAGCATTCTGCCCAGGTTTGCCCATCAAATAAGAGAGTAAGTATTGGCCAAGGAAGTGTGAAACAGATCATCTTTTGATACAACTAAAATTGACCAGATGACCTGTTATTTCCAATTCATAGAATCCTTAAATGTCAGAGTAGGACCAACCCACCCAAAGCAGTTGGCAATTATATAAGGAGATGTAAACAGATAAACAGATAGATGGATAGATAGACAGATGGACGGATAGATGGTTGGATGGATGGATGGATGGTTAGAGACACAAATAATAGATTTCATTTCACATGAACAGCTTAGAAGCCCAGATATTAGAAGTTTCTAGATGTACTGTGTCTTTTTGTGTTATACAATCAGTTTTTATACTTTGGAAAAACTGGACCAGTTGGTTTGACGTTAATTTCTAATTAATTTTTCTATCTAGCTATTGTGAATCAAACAGCATGGTGGGGCACCCCATGGATAGCCAAATTAAAAATGTAATGGCAACCTATATTTTAATGCCATCAATATATTTGTGAGCATTTTCAGTTGTAAGATCGCTATCATTTCTGTGATAATAGAATTTATCTGGTGCTTCACACCCATGTATCTTTGTATTTTTAAGTAGGACTAACATTTTTTTCCAAGAGGTATTTTTTTAATTGAAGTATAGTTAATATACAATATTATATTGGTTTCAAGTGTACACCTTAGTGATTAGACAGTTATCTACATTATTAAGTGTTCATTCCAACTAATGTAGTTACTGTCATCATAGGAAGATGTTACCAAACTATTGATTATATTCTCTATGTTGTATTTTCATCTCTGTGCCAAATTTATATTATGATTGAGATTTTGTGCCTCTCGGTCCCCTTCACCTATTTCACCACGTGCCCCAACCCCTCCCCCGTGGTAAATGCCAGTTGCTTCTCAGGATCTATGAGTCTATTGCTGTTTTGTCTGTTTTGTTTATAGATTCCACATTTAAGTGAAATCATACTGTATTTGTTTTTTTCCACCTGGCTTATTTCACTCAGCATAATACCCTCTAGGTCCGTCCATGTTGTCACAAATGGCAGATTTCTTCCTTTTTTTTATGGCTGAATAACATTCCATTGTGCATATGTACCACATCTTTTTTATCTATTCATCCATTGACGGACACTTTCGTTGCTTCCACATCTTGGCCATTGTAAATAATGCGGCAATAAACATGGGGGTGTGTATATCTTTTTGAATCAGAGATTTTGTTTTCTTTGGGTAAATTCCTAGAAGTGGAATTACTGGGTCATGTGGTATTTCTATTTTTAGTTTGTTGAGGAACCTCCATACTGCTTTCCACAGTGGCTGCACCAACTGACATTCCCACCAACAGTGTAGGAGGGTGCCCTTTTCTCCACATGCTTGCCAGCACTTGTTATTTCTTGTCTTTTGGATGCTGGCCAGTCAGACTGGTGTGAGGTGATATCTCAGTGTGGTTTTGGTTTGCATTTCCTTGATGATTACTGGTGTGGAGCATCTTTTCATGTGCCTTTTGGCCATCTGTATGTCTTCTTTGGAAACATGAAGGAAGGCTGACTTTGTCTGTATATATCTGATGCCTAAACATCTTGCTAACATGACCTCACAATAGTTCATTCATTTGGCTGATGCATTGAGACACAGAATAGACACACTGTAGAACTGAGAGCCCAAAAGTCACTGCTGTTTTACCCTAGCCAGAATTTGGGGCTAACTTCATAGCAAGCTTCACACCATATGGCTAAGAAATATCTTTTGCTTGTGGGCCATCTCTAAAGGGGAAATAATGCAAACTTCCCTCAAGAAACACACTAATTCAAAAGCATTGCATTTATTCTCTCTCTCAACTCTCATGAGACCCATTGATTAGACATGGAAAAGGATCGCCTCACCTCGCCATGACCTCCCATGTGGCTTCAACTTTGTCCCTGTGATGACAAGCCACATGGCAGGTGGAGATGTGGGTGGTCACTGTGCGGGTATCTGTGGAGTGGGCATGTCCAGAACCTCTGCCAGTCCTCCAAAATAGGCACTAATGTTTGACTCGGGCATAGTCTGCCCTGGGGAAAAGAATTGCCACTTGTCACAGTGCCTGCTGCGGGCCAGGAACTGTGCGTTTTGCTACTTGCTTTACAGGGTTATCTGGTTTGGGGAAGTATAGACTGACTGGGGCTATAAACATGAAGGGCTTTTATTTTTTCCACTATCGCCCCCAGCTGTGTTTTGCTGAGCCCCTCTTTCCGGTGGGCAGAAGGACAGATTGCCAAGAAGGGGGGGACAGACTGGAGGCAGAAAGGTTTCTGTGGTGCTCACAGCAAGAGCTCCACCAGACACTTGGCAGAACTGGTGGAGAGATGACAGTGACAGGCAGGAGAGAGGTGCAGACAGCAGGAGTGGGGTCTCACAGGGACCTCAGGGCCATGGGGGTTCTCTGACATCACTTTCAGAAACACTCCCTCATATCAAGAGCCATTCAACATCATCCACTCAGGTGACATTGTTACAAAAAGTTAAGTGCTGCAAACGTGTGGTCAGGTCCTTCTGTATCTCCAGTCTCCATAACAACTACACGAAGTATCAACCCTATTTTTAAAATAAGAGAATTATGGTGGAGGGAAGTCAGGTGGCTTTCCCAAGGTCAGACACCACACCCAGCCACAGTCAACCTAGAGTTTATGATCTTTCCACTACACTCTGCTGCCTCTCTTCCTTCTGTTGCTTTGCTCTAGCCGTGAGAGATGCCCCCTCCTGCGGGGCACACTGCCGGCCCCAGCTACTCCGAAGAGGGGAAGGCATTCGGGAATCCTAGCGTTCCCAGGGCGAAAGTCACTTCTATAACAGAAAATTGGGGCTGCCTGCTCCCCGTGTCCCCACAAAGGGGTGCCGCCATTCTGGGTCTCCTGTGGGCTCTCCGACTTGGCAACCAAGGAGAGTCATGGAGTACTCAGCCTCTGGGGGGCCGGACACTCTCTCAGGTCCATTGTAACTTGACGGCGGGAGCGCCGAGTGCCAGGGAGGTGCAGTGGGACTCACCTGCGGGCAGCTTAAAGGGAAATGAGGTGCCCCCACCCCGGCTGAGGCCGCTGGCCGACTGGATGGAGACGGGGGAGATAGCGCTTTAATCTTTGGCCCAAGTGTCTGTAGGGGTCTGTAATACAAATGACCTACTGGCCTTTTGGAGGGGCCACATGCAAATTGGGGTCCCTGAAGGAACTGTTTCAGCCTGATTTAACTGTCTGCTCACTCCAGGAGCCAATATACAGGGAACCTGTATTCCTAGATACATATATGTGTGTGTATATCTGAATAATATGAATTTTAGAGATATTTTAATAGCATTAATGGAGACAGACAATGAGAGAGAGAAACATTTTAAAGGACACAAGTAATGCCACCGGTTGGTTTACTCAGTCGGTGTGTGCCCCACATGGGCAGTTATGGCGACAGGAATCTGTTGTTCCTCAGCTCTTCCAGTCCCTACGGAGCCCTATGGTGTGAGCTTCTTGCCACAGTGAATGCAACAAGAGTGTAAGGATACAGGTTTTTAATTCAGCAGAGCCTTGGAAAGTTAGCCCACTGCATTCCCAGATGCTCACCAGAGAAGCAGGGCCCTGCTCTGTCCGGGGGCTGCTGGCTGTGCGGTGGCCCCTCAAGGCTGTAAGCAGGCCGCCAGAAGTTTGATGTTCACCGTTATGGGCTCCCTTTAACATCTAACACTTTCTGATGACGCCATCCACCGCACGCCCCCACATACCCTCTACACCAGTCCTTACAAGCACACTATGCCTTCTTCTCCACAGGGCAACCTCCCGTTCGCATTTCATTCATCCTCACAACTGTCCCTTGAGGTAGGAATACTCTTCTCACTCAGAGATAAGGATTCTGAGATAAGATAAGGCAACAGGGAGTAAAGTGGTTTATCCAAGCTCACACCACTTGCCTTATTTCAGGGCTTCTGGGTGGGTCATTCTCCCCATGATGGGAGAGCTGCAGCAAGTGTCTACGTGGAAATTATAAGGTTCACTTCATTTGGCAATTATATGGTTAATTTGATCAACGCTCTAAGTACCTTACTAGGACATTCCGCGTGTGCAGCTCTGTCTACGCCGAGTATTATTTACCTCTCCATGCTTACCACCAGTGTGGCATTGCACATGTGCTGCCTGGGAAGCCGTTATCTGTCAAACTACCCTCTTCCCCCTGGCGGATAATAAGAATTCAACTTTTATTTGGAGCAAAAGTTCCCAGGGGGTCACATGGCCCAATAACAAAAGATTATGATTTCTTATTGGTTTAATAGCATCTATTTTGTAATTCTGAATGTACTCTGTTTTAATTGGATTTGTTAAAGGAACAAAAGGGAATAGGTGCCTTACAATTAAAATAAAATATTAAGATTATTAGTTTAACAGCCTAGAAATGCCTTGTTCATCAACTAACACATTCAAAACACACAACCCAACCTCGACGCACAGGAAAGCGGAAGAACCACAGTCAGTCCTGGCGCCTTTAACCCCCCAGAGGTGAGCCTTAATTCAATTTCCACCAACATGGTTTAAGTACTGCAATGGCCAGACAGACATTATTGCATTTTCTCCCCATAGCCACAGCCTCCTTTGCACATAAGGGAACAGGGGCTCAGAGAAGTGGCTTGCAGGGTGAAAACTACAGGGCCTGAGGCCATAAGGGCTACCACCCCTCTCCGTTTGCCGTAGGGCGACCCAGGACAGTCCCCTAAGCCTCACTGAGCTTCAGCTCCTGCTCGTGTAAATGCCATGATAAAGTGGCTACTTCCGAAGGGTGCGTGAGGGCAAGGAGGGTTTGGAGGCCTATGGTGTGATTTTGTATGTAGGCAGGAGACCAGTGGCACAGGGAGGGGAGCATGATTATCGTCAACAGTAGAGGCAGGACTCTAGGATTCCAAGTGGATAGTGACTGGTTCAGGCACCACCGCCTAGGGTCCTCACTGACTAGGGCATCTCCGCCTCCCTAGGTACAGACTTCAGATCACCTTACCCTGGAGGACAGGGAGGCATGGCTCTTCCAAGGGCGCAGGTCCCCAGAACTGCAGAATGCGGGGCCGTTCTTCTCAAGTGCCCAGTGTGAGAAATGCTCTCACTGGCCCAAACTTATTTAAAGACAACAGCGGAGCGAGGCTTTAATGACGGTCTTGCAAGACCGAGTGTCTGGTAAGCAGGCACACTCGGGGCGGTTACACCGAGCAATTTATTTCTTAGCATGCAAGTCCCTCCTCATTGGCTGAGTACTACAGGGTTCACATTCTTTCCTGGACATCACCTAAGCACATGATATCTATATTAGGCTTTTTTTTACATTTGTCTTAATTTCATTGTCTGGTTTAAAACTTTTTCTGCATTTCTTTTTTTCCGAAGAGATGCACAGCCCTCTCTTTTTTATCTTATCTCCCTCCCCCCCCCAGCCGGAGTGACTCCCTGGTACATGTTCTTACATGTAGGCTTCTTGTTAGTAGCCTTTTGTTCAAGCATTAATTCCTCTGGGAATAAATCACATTTAGTTTTATGCCATTTCTAACACCAGGGGGTGTGCCTTCTTTCTGCGCCTCGACCCCATCCAGCCTCAGAGAGAATCTGCTGAGGGGTGGGCTTGGTGCCGACCCTGGTGTGCCCTGGCCAGTACACTGGAAGGTGCCCCAGTGTGGTCCCCGCTTCTGCTCTTCACAGCCCCCAGCACTGGGGAAAGCTTTGCTGTAAATCCACCCACCGTTGGACTTTGAGACACTTGAAGGGGAGCCCTGGGGACCAACCCTAAGGGAACAGCCAAACCTCCCATGGCCTTTGGAATTCATTCATTCTTCAGCAAAACATCTGAATCGGATAAGTTCTGGGAGTGAGGTGCCGCCTTACACAGCACACGGAATGAAGGCCCTGCTCACGTTCTGGGAGAGATGAACGAAAGCAAATGTGTGATGAGCGCCCCGTGGCGATGAAAGCAGGGAAGGGAGTCGGGACAAAAGGACAAAAAAATGGAAGGGGCTTGGGGAGAGCTGCTCTTTTGGCGAGGGTGACCAGGCAGGACCCGTGAGAAGACATCTGAGCAGGGACGGAAGGAAGTGAGGATTCAGGGAGATACAGGGCATTTCAGGTAGAGGGGACACCAGGCCGAAAGGCTCTGTGGCAGAGGGGAGGGGAGAAGATGGAAGGGCGGATGGGAGGCCAGAGACATAACCGAAAAAATGATGGCAGACGTGCTCTGGCTTAGTTTTCAGATGATACTCTAGCTGTTGGGAGAAAATCCTCAGGGCCTGTCAAACCAAGGCGGAAGGCCAGTCCCTTCCCCTGCCCCAGGGGGCTCGCAGACAGGGCCTTGCCCTCTGCCCCGGCGCCTCTGCTGAGACAGAGGCTCCTGCCCTGTGTTCCTGCTCCCGGGCGATCTGTTCTCGGCACAGCAGCCAGAGAATTTCTGTCGTCACAGCAAATGCCACCACGTTACTCCTTGGCTCACAGCCCTCCAGGGTGTCCCATTTCACCCCAGGAAAGTAGGGAGTCCTCCGGTGGCCGATAGCCTGCCCCTGGCCTCTCTGAAGGGCTGCCACTGCCTGTCCTCACACTCCACATCAGCCGCCCGGCCCAGCCATCCCTCCAACATGCCGGGCAAGCTTCTCCTTACGGCCTTTGCTCCAGCTGTTTCATTCTTCTAGAAGGTTCCTCTGATATTTACTTGGCTGACCAGGACACCGTCAAGGTTTGGTTAAGTCTCACCTTCTCAGTTCCGCTTGCCCTGACCCCCAGTTAATGAGGCAAACTGGCCCCCATTTTGGATGGACCCTTGCTCTGTATGCTTCCGTTGAGTGGTCACCCAGATGCATTTTATAGTGGGCTTATTTGTCGTGCTTATTTTTACTGCGCACCCCATCTCCTTCCTCCCCCACCAGACTCTAAACACTCAGTGCCTGGCACACAGTAGGCCCTCAGTGGAGTAGCCATTGGTTGAATGAATGAATTCTTAACAAGGTCAGTCCTCATTAAGTCCAGTTCCTGTGTCCTCAGAAAGGGGTCAGCTTTGTCCTCAGTTTCCCAGCTTGCATTCAGCTGCTGCATTATCAACTTGACCTATTGTTTGTTCTCCTTCTACTTTGAAAGGATTTCTAAAACATGCAGAATAATTTTTAAGAGAGAAGTCTTTGGGGGAAACTTGTCACTTTCACAGCAAATATTTATTGTCACTGAGTGTGGACCCAGTGTCAGGTGCCCCTCGAGGACAGTAAGGCTTTTCAATGAGCTGCCTTTAATGGCATGATGAGTAACTTGTCTATGAGAATAGGTACCAGGAGGCGGGCACAGGGTTGGTAGCGTCATGAATGAAGTTGTTTTCATTGGCTTAGGCCAAGGGGAAAGAAAAGTCCCAGAAGTAAGAATGGGCTTGTGCAAAGGAGAGAGAAAGGGTGGAGCGGGAGGTCTGAGGACACGGGAGACAGCCCAGGAAGACAGGGGCACCCGGCCGGCCAGGAACCCAGATGCCCCTCCCTTCAGGAAGTGAGACCCAAAGTCTCTGTATAAATAAATATGTTTATGGCAGTGACATTTAAGATTATAAAAGCAAGTGGACACAATTCAATATCTAACAATGGACAACTGATGAAATGATTGCAGTGTAGTCCTAGAATGAAATAAATGTTAAACAGAAATGAAATCTATTTATTTTTGTGTGTGGGGGGGTGCCCATGAAATATTTATCGATTGAATGAATGAACAATAAGTCAGTCAACAGCTGTTTACCTCTGATTTCTTATTAGAGACGCCAGATACATGTAATTTGCGGTTAGTTAAGTTTTCTGAACTTTCAGTCAAAAGCATTTCTAACGGAGAGACTGAATCATACCCTTTTATAACTTTTTCAGTGAATAGCCTAATCAGAAAAGAAAGCCACAAACACACAGGCTTTCACACACACACACACACACACAAAGTTCTACTTCTTCATTTACATGAATTCTGTGAAGTCACTCAAGCCACCCGTAAAATGGTGTGTGTGTGAGTGTGTGTGTCTGTATGCGTGTAGAAGAGAGATTTTTAAATATTGAGCAGATTTGGGGTCAAAGAGGGGAATCTGAGGAAACTTTGCTGGGTCAAGGACAAGAAGGGACCGCACATGTCTCAGAGGTTTGGAGGTGGACAAGCCCGGCTCATATCCTGACTTCCCACTTGCTCCTAACACGGAACCTTGAACCAGCTATGGTCCTTCTCTGAGCCTGTTTCCTGAGGGCAGTGTGACGATCCCCGTAGAAAAAGCTTGAGAGGTGAGAGGTGACAGATAAGCTCTGGTGATGGGACAGCGGCAGTGGGGATGGTTGCTAATGGAAACCTGGATTTGCCTGGCGGCAGGGGCAGGGGAGGGGGGAGCACCCGAGGGGCATCCCTCCCGCCTACAGATGCGCACATTCAGCAGGAGGTGGACAGTCCGGTTGTCTGAGGCAGCCCGCGCTGTACTGAGTGGTCCGCCGGCCTGGCCACGCTCAGCAGTGCTAGACGGGGTGCTGGATGGGCCGCGTTGGACAGCCATTCTCGTTTCCCTCCAGAGATACTCAGGACAGAGCAAGCCCTCCATCACACTGGAAACCCTCCGCCAGGGGCAGAAGACTGTGCTATAAAGACCGTGTAGCCCTTCATGTGTGAGTGACCTGCAATATGGTGCAATGTCGGGGAGAACATTGATTTAAACAGTGGCTAACCTTGCTCCATCCAGAGGTGAAGGGCATTGGAAGGACCATGGTCTAATTTTTAAAGGGATAGTTTAGATTGAAGGGTGCAAAAGAGTAGGTTTGGGTTCCTTACTTGTATGTAAGACCCCTGTCTGTCCAAAATGCTGACTTCGAATCTTAATTTTTTTTTCTGCAGAAATATTTCCTAAATTCAGATTGCCTTTCCCCCTTGAGTCTTTATCAGGCTTACTTGAGGTTATTACTGAAGCATTCAACACTATCACAAGTAAGGGACCCCTTTTCTGATGACTGAGAAATACATGTCATTTGCTAGGAATGATGAAACGATGGCAGTAAAGACGGCCGGCACTTTGTGTAGCACAGGGGAGCTGGGCAGCATTTCCCAAACAGGGCTGGTGCCCATGAATTAGCCATTTTGCCGGTTCCTTTCCTGTTATATACAAAAATACTCGCTAGGAGGCAGTCACATGGGTAGCACAGGATGTGGGGAATTGAGGCAAACAGACCTAGGCCGCACCCCAACCTTTACTTCCAACGTGGTTCTCCTCATGAGTTCAGTTTACTGATCTGCGAAATGGTTAGAAAACCGCAGGCTGCTGTGAGGAGTGAGTGAGATGAGGACTGAAGTGTCAGTCGCGCAGTGGACACTCAGTGAGTGGTGATCTGACTCCTGTAGTCAGTGCCCTTATGATGGTAGAAAAATACCGATAGATTCACCAAATAACACCATATTGATCACCTCCCCCCTCAAATTAGTAGCCCCGGGACACTCCCCACTGGTCATTAACCCCAGATATAGGACTTGTGGGACAAGCTTTGCTGATTCCCAATCACAGAAGTCTTTGCAATATTTTTACACTCGAATTCCTGTTGATAATATCAATAACAATAAAAGAAAAAATGATAATAACTTGTGGCAATGATTATGCTTCTGTCCACTTTTAACCTCTAGAACTGGCTACAGCCCAAACTACTCACTTGTTCAGTCACTCATTCGTTCCTTCATTCAGCAATTTTTATTTGAGTCATTCTGTGGGTCAGGGTCAGGCCGGAAGAATTCAGCGAGCAAGACAGACGTTGTGTTGCTCATGAAACTCCCGTTTTAGGAGAAAGCAGATCAGGCAATTAAAACAAAACAGAAAGATCTGAGGCCACTTCAGGTGTGAATGCTCTGCAAAAAATAAAGCTTGAAGAGGTGAAAGGGAATGTCAGGTGTCAGGAAGAGAATATTAGGAGGCAGCTAATTTAGACTGAGATGGTTGGGGAGTCCTCTCTAAGGTGACAGTTGAACTCCGACCTGAACACTAAGAGAGGCCACCAGGAGGACGTGAGGAGGACAGCCAGGAAGAGCACATACCCGGTGCAAAGTCCTAACGGCAAGGAGGAGCTTGAGTGTTTAAGAGAGAGGAGATGCAGGGCAGTTGCAGCAAGGACAGCAAGAGAGGGTGGAAGGTGAGGACAGAGAGTTGGGAAGGGACGGCACGAGGCGGGCCATGTGGCATTTCACAGACATTATAAGGAGCTCTTACGACTACTTAATGTATTGATTTTGATTGCCACTGGACAGATGTGGCCGCTGAGGCTAAAAAAAGGCCAAGTAGCTTGTCCAAAGTCACAAAGACTAGAATTAGGGGTGCCTACATCTTCCTGTTATAGCTGCCAAGGAAATAGGAAAGTAGGAATGTGTTGTGGCACGCTCCACAGAGTCTTTCCCTGCAAGGCCCAGCCCAGCCTGGGACTTAACCACTTGTTAGTGGGTTCCAGCGTTCAGGATAATTCCTGAAAGGGGTTTGCCTCCCACGAAGACAGACTGTGCTCCAAACCCCACCGTGTCAGCAGAAGTCAAGCGGGGTCTGCTCAAGTTTCCCTACTAGGCTCTAGCGCCCTGAGTGAATGGGTACCCTCACTGCAGTTTCCCGAGAGGCATAACTAGTTGGGGTGAAGCAGCAGTTCAGATACTAGGTCCCCGCCAGTAGCAAAATGCTCAGAGACTCAGACTTTAGAGAGAGAATCAAGCCTGAGCCCAAACTCCCACTCCCTTGTGCAGCAGCCTTGCCAAGCTTGCCCGTGGCCGGCACCCGAGAGTACCTGCCGTGCCCCCAGCCAGCTGCCCTCCCTGCCTGGGGCTCAGAGCCAGGGCCCTCCTCTCCTCCCTGAGGCATTAGTTCGCGCCTAGGGTTTGCAGATAAAGCGCCTCGGCAGAACCGGCTGCTTACTCGAAGAAGGAAAGAGAAAAGCAGAGTTTGAACAGTTTGATGTATGGCGAAACTGAAGTAAATCAGTAAATGCAGAGCCACCACCCCACCAGAGAAAAACTTACCCTGTTCATTCCAGTTCCTCCTCCTCAACTGTGAAACTTTGTCACCAGGCAACAAGATACTTGAAACCTGGAGTTAATTAGCTTAAGCTTGAAGGTGAAAGAACACAGCTGAAAGGTTGTCCAGGACACACCAGCTTCCCCGCTGGGGCTGGGCTCTCCGGGCTGGCCGTGGTGGGCTTTGTCCTGTGTCCCCCGCGGTGCAGTGGGGAGGGTCATAGCACCAGGGCAGAGCCTGCTTCCCATGGCGACTGCCGGAAATGGACATTGCCAACAGAGGGAAAAAAGCCATGTTTGCTTCTTTTAAGGGACAAATGTCTTAGTTCTATAGCACTGAATCTCATGAAATATCATTCAACTTCCTCTTAATTTCTCCAAACAGCTTTTCAGCTCTCTGATTTGTGAGAGGGCCACCTTTTTATCCGTTTATTTATTTGAATTTAATTATTTCTTGCAGTTTTCTCTTTGTACCCCTTTTGCACTATTAAATCAGAATGACTATAATGCTCATAAAATTCATACCATTCTATAGTCATTTTTTTCTCAATTAATAGTATGTCACGTGTGGGTATGTAGTTTCTAAAGCCTACATTTTGAAGGACTGCGTAGTACTGAATCTGGTGGACTTTGTTTTCCTGTGGTTTCTAATTTGGTGCCATCATGAATAAGGCTGCAATGAATGTATTTATGCATTTACAGTCTTTTGTTCTGTTTTTTTTTCCTTTAAATTAAATTCCCAGAAATTGAGAAAACTGTCAAAAAGTTAAACATTTAAATTATTATTCAAAGAATAAAACATTGTAGGAAAAATGTATATAGAAATAAAAAATAAAAATACCCTGAATTGCACCACCCAGGCAGAATTAAGAAATAAACAGAATGGTTACAAATAATGTGAAATGCAAAATTAACCGAAGCAATACAAATTTTTGGAAGTACAAAAGGGCAAATGAAATAGTTAAAATCAAAAAATAAAAATATATCTAACTATAAAAATTTTGAATACATGGACACCACCATTGTTTTAATACAAAACTGAAGTAAAATAGACCATTTAATTTAGACAATAAGTGGGTTTAAAATAATTGGCAGATGAAGATAAGTAGAACATTTAAAATTACCTGAAATCCTACTAACTAGTGCATTTCTAATTAGAACATTCATGAAAGTACATACTTTAAATTAGAAAACAAACAATATGGAAATCGAAAAACAGATAAGCAAAAATAAAATCAACTTTTTAAGGGGAAAAAACACGCAAGAAGGTAAGAATGTTTTAAAATGCAGACACGTAACCCTAAAAAGACTTAGCCACTCAGAATCGGCGTCTGGAGGTCACTTCGTGTTTGTGACCTCGCAGACATTTAATACACCTACAGCATGCTTCTGGCCTGGGTTTGCAATAATAATCTGGGAACTTACCTAATACTTATTTTTAACTCCAAATATACACAGATTACTAACTACTTCTAATACTGCCAGAACTAAGATTTTTTTTGTTGGTGGTGTTTTTGTTTGCTTTGCCTTTCTTTGCCTTCAGAGGAGCGAGCTTGTCTTCAGAGTCAGGGCCCAGGGTTAAGGTTTGGTCCCAGCAGGTGCTTTGTATGCATAGCGCAGTTTGGCCGTGCACGGGTACCCGCTCTGCACAGGCCCTGGGGCTGCGGCGAGCCATCGTGAACGCCCTAGTCTGCATGCAGCACCCTCATCCGATGCTTCCGTTTCCTCACCTGGAGATGGAGACTGGAGATACTTCATGGGAGGCTTGTGAAAATTAGACAACCAGCAAAAACGTCTTTGCAATCTGTAATGTTTATAGAAGCGTGGATAAAAATCACCCCTCAAAATAAGGAAGAATTTGAACCCAGTCTGGCAGTTGACCACCCACAAAGTTGTGATTGAAGATAGTATTCCCATCTTCGGAAGTCATCCAGAGGAGTTTATGTGCCTCTCTTGGGGAGCTGGAGGGTTGATAGGATGGCCTCTGAGGGCCCACCTTCCGTTCTTCTCAACCCCAAGTTGCCCGGAGGCCTGGACTCTTGTCCTATAGACTCCACAGCAAACCTGGAGTTGCTCCTCACACTTGTTGACCACTGGGTTGAGAGAGCAGGTGATTTAATTCACAGGTGGCACAATTATTCTAAGATCAGACAGCAGTGTATTGGCAGGCCTGGACAGGTCTTGGCAGGAAACAAGCTTTCACTCTTCCACCACACCCCTCTTCCTCTCAGAGTGGACAAGAATCGACCCTCCTGTGGAACAGCATCAACATCCACTAGAATTATGTCCACGGGGGGAGCCGTGTGCACACACCTGTGCTTGCCTTTTCCAGCCCCCTGATCACACTTGCTGTCCCCTACACACCTGTGTGGCAGGTGTGGTCAGCCATGTTTGTGGGATGAGGTTAACAGCAGTTCAGGACAGTCAGGTGGTGGGGGCAGGATCGGAACCCAGCCTCTCCTGACTCCAAAGCCAGTGCTTCCTCACACCCCCTCCCCAGACCTTAGGGGGGTTTTGGAGAGCCAAGAGCCATCTTGGGCCCCTTGTTTAATCTAAAACGGACACTATAGTGACGGAACGATGTAGTTCATCAGCTTTCAAAGAAATGCTTTAATTACCATGTATTTACAAAATTCACAGCAACCATTTCAAGCGTTCTGTAATTGCCTTCAGACTAATATGATTAAAAAAAAAACTTTAAAAAGTAGAACTCACCTTTTGTGAGGTATCTTGGCACTGGTGGTAACAGCATCCCTTCCCGATGGTCACAGAATGATGGACCCTCCTTAGAGCTCATAGCTGATGAGATGAGGAGTAAAATGGTGAAACGCCTTTGTCTTTTTCACACCATTCTACCTGGTGCTGATGTCACAAAAGGCCACAGGTGAAATTCTAGAACTCTGGCCTTTGTATCCTGGAACCTAACAGGCACAAGATGCGCCTTTATTCCCACTCCACCGTCAAACCTCTAAAGTCAAGTAGCAAGATTAGCAGGCGTTGCCCTACTAACTCCACGTCCTCAGGAGGCTCAGCACAGGCCTTTCCAGCACGGCGCCCCTCACTGGCTGCGGCCTGGGCTCTGCCCTGGTTCCCAGCCTTCAAAGCAGCCTGCCGCCTGGAACTGGGGTAGGCGGGTAGGCCCGCAGACAGATCAGAAGGACCAAGTCTTCACTTGAGACCTTGTAAGCTAAAGCGATAAATTGGACCACGTTCTACCTCTGTTTGTTATTTGCCTGGATAAAATGGACCAAACCAAGGATTTCTCTCCTGGGGGAGAAGATTAAAAACCCAGCCTGGGAGTTGCTTTCTGCTTATAGACAATCTACCAAGGAATGGAGTGACGAGGAGGGACAGGGGACATGATGTGGCGCCGTGCTGGGGGCAGAAGATGACGCACTGCCCCACCTGCCGCCTGGGAAGCCAGGCCTTGTCCAGAGAGCGGACCCTGCTGCCGTCCACATGGGCGGAACACCGGATGCGTGTGGGGTGGGGTCTCTACGTACCTGAGCAGGACTGAGGCAGAGGGCGTAGCTGGGAAGTGGAGTCATGATTTGGTTTGGTTTGATGGACCACCTTAAGCCAAGTCCTACCTTGGGAGGAGAACGAGGGTGTCAAGGAGACAGGCAGCGAAAGAAAGCAGAGCTAGAGAAGAACAAGGGATGCCACAGAGGCTGAGGAACTGGGCTTTCAAATCGCTACTGGGCAGAAGGCACGTTTCCCGCGAGAAAGTCCCTTCCCACCACTGTATGGTGTTAGCTTCTACGTCCCTCCCTGCCGCATTGGTCTAAATGGTATTCCTTTGGTTCGGTATGTATTTCTTAATTGTATTTGTAGAAACATAAATTGGTACAACCTTTTCAGAGGACCATCTGTCAATATGTAGCAACTCGAAAATGCTTATGCTTTTTAGTATCGCTGCCAGAAATGTATCTCATGGATATGCTCCCAAAGTTTCTAGAGGTTTATGTGTGAAGGCAGTGAGGGGGAAACATCGCGGGTGGGGATGGAGCGCCCCACAGGGGCAGACGCTGCCAGTCCCTATCTGTTCTGCACAGTGACCTCCTGTGGCTGTGGGCATCCATGCCATACAGCAGTGCGAGGGATCCCCACCGTGCTGTTAAGACAGTGAGGCAGGGCGCTCGCCTGTGCAGTGAGATAACACCATGCCTTGTTGGTTGTTTTAGGAAACTGTGAGCATATAGACGGCATGTGGGTCAGACTCCTCTGGGAACTGTTAACTGTGGGGGCTTCTTGAGCTGGAACAGTAGTTTGGAGACTTATTTTATATTTCATGGCCTTCTATATTGTTTACATGTTTTAACCACATACATATATCACATTCACGTGTCACTATGTTATATTCATATGGGCAAAGAAGGCCAAGGTAAGGCTGTGGGGAATCTGCTTGGGGTGGTGAGGCCCTGAGCCTGCTTCCACATGGCTCTGGGACTTCTCCACAGGCCCCACTGAGGCAGCAGCAACAGTGACTCCCGCAGGGCAGGGTGGGGGCGTGAGGAGCGCGGCTGATCATCTTGGTGCCCCGGCCGGGAGAGTGGCTGTGCGCCCAGGGAGGTCCATGGCTCCCCTGGCTGCGCTGGTCCTACAAAACCCAGAAATTCCACCCCCCTCCCATTCTCGCCTGGAGATACTTGGTCACCAGCGTCACTCTCTGTCCCACAGGAGACACCCCGGCTCCGACAGGACCACACTGCAGCGGTGGCAGGTACGGCAACCCCCTTGGAAGACGGGCTCTGAGGGGGCCCTCTGGGGTGCGGACCATCACGCAGCTCCGGCCCCAGTGAGGGAGGAGGAAGGCATGAGGATGGATCAGGAAGGGTCTTAGTTTTTTTAAATTTAATTTTAATTTTAAAATGTTGCAATATTTCCCTGGCAAGATTGCAGTGACTGAAGGTGATTCTTGAGCTTGGAGTCAGAGCTGGGTGGTGTGTGTGCGTGGGTGTGTACGCATGCCTCATGGGCATACACATGCTCCATCCATGAAGGTGAGCACGCATGTATAAAGGAACACACCTCTACAGGGGCACAAGTGTTCGCTCCTTGTCCTGGGAAAACACACTTGACTCCCATCCTGCATGAACCGCATTCAGCCCAGGACTCTCAGTGAGACAAAGGGACCCCAAGAGGGCCAACCCTAGAGGCCACACAGCAACAAGAAATTAAACCTTGGCCTTGCATAACAAACTCCTTCCCCAAGGAGCGGGCCGAAGAGAGGAGGGACCAGAGCCTGCAGGTGCCTATCAGAGATAACAGCTGTTCACCAGTTGGCCTTGACGAATTTTCCTCAAATAAAATCCCAGACTCTATCTGTGACCATATATCTGAAGGCCCTGAGAGTGATTATTATCCCAATAGGCAGGGACAAGATAAAGACAGTTCCTAAAGCCCCAGAGGAAAACAGGCCGGCCTGCTGGTGAGGGCATCTCTCCCAGGGACTGCAAAGTCCCTTCAGCTTATTTTTTAATCATAAAGATGTCAGCGGTAAGTTCACCCACAGCATTTGTGCTATTATTTAAATCAACTTTTAGCTATCGCACCCAACAGTTAACACTTTAGAAAGAATGCTTTATCCTAGGCTTTGGACTGCTGAGCTGAATTTTTTTCTTTTTCTGGGCAACTTGGCTTCCTGAACATATTTGCTTTAGTTCATATTGAAGTGATTGTGGCCTCCCTTAATCAGCCCGGCTCATTGTCAAGGTCCCTGGGGAGTAACAGAGGTGCACACTGCCCTCTGTCACCGCACGGGGAGGGTCTCCTGCAGAGGGCTGAGGGCTAGATTCCCATGGCCCCCAAAGAGATGCCGGCTGGGTTTGGCTTACCTATTTTGTTTCTCCTGGTAGAAAAGGGACATCAGCAACTTTGAGTATCTCATGCACCTCAACACCCTGGCCGGGAGGACGTACAATGACTACATGCAATATCCAGTGTTCCCCTGGGTCCTGGCTGACTACACCTCACAGGTACCGTGTTTACATGGACATTGCACAGATGTCCTGAGGCTTTCTGACTCCCAAGACCGGACACCCTGTGTTAGCCCACAGAGCCTCTGCTGCGAGGTTCAGTCCACCTGGGCCTGAGGGCTGCTTTGTGCTCAGCCCCTTGCCCTGAGGAGGCCTTTGGAGTCCGGCTGCCTGCATTCCTGCCCAGCCCCACCTGTGTTATGATCAGCGTGACTAGGACAGCTGCCAGAGTGCATCCCAAAGAGCTTCCTGGCCTCCTTACTATAAGGAAGGCAGCTGATTCCCATCTCCTGGGATACTGCCATGGACCAACACTCGTCCTTCAAGTGAAGTGGGCCATGGAATTTGTTGCTAGAATCAACATGTGCAGGGTGGAGGGGGAGATAGGAGAGAACAAGAGAGAGAGACCCAGAGACCCAGAGACTGGAGAGAATGAACTGTGTGTCCGTAGGCTGAACTCAGTATCCGAGCTGATGGTAGGTGAGCTTCACCCGGGATCTGGGCTGAGACATGTAGGGAGAGGGGAGGCTGGTGGAAAATCCAGAGCCTTTGCCTTGTGGCCCCTGCCTCTGGACCTCAGCAAGCAGGGGAGGGAAGAGGAGGAGCATTGGCACAGCTGGACCAAGGTAACATGGCTGGGGACAGTCAGGCCATGAAGCAGTGTCCTGGCCACCTGGGCTCTGGCCATCCGGAGGTGTGCTGGGCTGTGTGTACAAAGGGCAGAAAGTAGCTGGGTCCTGGTACAGACCAACCGTGGCCATTCCTGCCTAGGATGAATGGCCCCCAGGATTTGGGAGAGGGTACCTCAGTCTTTTGTGACTTCCCATCCCGAATTAAGGTATCGACTGCAGCAAAACTGTTCTCACCAGCCATATGTTGCTTTTTTTGCACTAACGATCCATCTGAGGCTGAGGTATTTCAAAACTGAGACTTGCAAATCCCAGCTTTAACTTACAGGTGGCAAAGGTGTGGTTGACCACCCCCCTTTCTACTTAACCCAAGATTTTGATTACTTACCAACATTTTTAAAATGGGAGGTTTCTCCTAAAAATCAGTGTTTCTAACATCTTTTGGAGAATCAGAAGATCTGGTAACCATGAAGCCACATTCTGCACTGGCAAAATTGCTTGTAGCAGAGCACGGCTCTCCGCGCATGCCGTCACACGAGGGTTTCAGGAGTGCCCGCTTCACCCTTAGCCCTGCTGGCTCCTGCAGGTGTAGGATGGTGGCAGCCCTGCCTCCCCAGGGGAGCTGCTAGTAAAAAGGAAGAGAGGGACGAAGAAACACCTTCTATAAAGACACAGAAACCCCAGAGAATACTTGGCTCTTCTGCTACCACGCAGAGCATCTCTGCTAAAGCAAACATGTGTAAGGACACCTGGCCCTGAAAGCTCCAGGTCTCCACGTCTGTGTATTCCCAACAGAGGGGGTGGGGGGTGACGCTGCATGCTTTCATTGCCCAGAAGGGCGAGGGCCTCCCGAAAAATGAGGCTGTTCCCCATGTCTTCCTCAAACAGGTAACTTCCGACTTCCCAGAAAATCAGTTTGATTCTAGGCAAGGGCCCTGGCCTATTGAAGCAAAGGGCTCCATGAGGAGGCAGCCAGCAGGAAGTCTCTTGGAAGTCTCTCTCCAGTACCTGGTGGTGAGGTTCTGGTTCGGGTCAACTTGGAACAGGCTCAGTGTGAACTCAATCTTCCCCTCCTCTCATTTTCCTTCTCTCCCCTATTAAGTCTGTGTGGATCACTGGCTCTGGGGCCGTAAAATCCCAGCACACCTGTGAATGAATCACCAGAAGGGGGTCAGGCCAAATGACAATAAACCAATAAAGAGAACCATAAAACTAAAGAGCGTGGCTGCAGAAGTCTCGCTGGGGCACAAGGGGGTCTAAGGGAGTTAACTTTAGTTGCACATCTGCCTTCTAGACGTTGAACTTGACAAATCCCAAGACTTTCCGGGATCTTTCAAAGCCCATGGGAGCTCAGACCAAGGAAAGGAAGCTGAAGTTTATCCAGAGGTTTAAAGAAGTTGAGAAGACTGAAGGTGGGTAGACCCCAGCCTGGGTTTTTTCTGCCATGCTGTTCATCTGAATGCCTTGATATGATAGTTGATAACTATTTAGGCCATCACCTAGCCTATAAACATCTATATCTGAATAGAGAATTCTAATCCACCGGTCTGTGCCACCCTTGCAAAACTATCCTGCTAAGAGCTAACACCGCTGTACCTAGGGGCAGGCCAGGTGGAGGGAAGTAAGATTTATTCAGCACTTTCTATATTCCAGGCAAAGGCCAACCTACATTCCTATGTACAATGCTCCTTTTTGAAGAGAAGGAAACTCAGGAGTTCAAGCAACTTGGTTAAGATCAGAGCCTCTGAATGGCAGAGCATGCATTCGTCTGGTTCTAGAACCTAGTTCTAAGACTATGCTCATTTGCACATCACCTTTACCATTTGCCACATTTTCATGCCACCTCTATTCCCACTGCCTTAATGCATTTCTTTAAGTCTATTCACTTCTTAAACTTCAGGGAATGTGTTTTTTAAAACAATGTTTCTATCATGCATTTGATATTAGCTATGCTGGTTTTCTCAAACACTTTGAAATAAACATATAACTATTAAAATAAGGAGCATCCATCCATGAGCCATGGAAAAATCCCTTGATAATCGAAGAGAACACACTCTGAGAAGGCTCACGCGTGCAGCGCAAGACCCCCGCTGTGCATGGGGCTGGCACCCAAACTTGGTCAGGGGAGATGGGAGGAGGGGAGAGGGTCGGGCAGGCTTTTTGTCTCCTCAGGTTAAAGTTCAATCAGTATGACCCCTCCCGGCCTCCCTGCCCAGGTGCAGTGCCCCAGCCACCTCACATGGCTGGGTCCTTTTCACAGACACAGGCAGAGGAGCCCCAGAGCTCTCAAGCTGTGTCCCAGCTGGGGCCTGTGGCTCTGTTCACTCCTGTTTCAACCCGGGTGTGCATGTGAGTTGCACACTGAGTTTGGGCCCTTGCACAAGGACATCCAGCAACGCCCCAGACAACTCTGATTTAGGGAACGCCTGAAGGCCCGAGGGCCTGGGACTGGCCGCAAAACG
>JAQQAC010023241.1:9125287-9167646 GCA_029783875.1 Phataginus tricuspis
AGCATCTGCAGCTGGCCCAGCACCCAGGGAAGCCAACCAGGCACGTCCTCTCATTGCAGGAGACATGACGGCCCAGTGCCACTACTGCACCCACTACTCCTCCGCCATCATTGTCGCCTCCTACCTGGTCCGGATGCCGCCCTTCACCCAGGCCTTCTGTTCTCTGCAGGTGAGCTCCCCGCTCCCCTGTTCACACAGGCACACCCGCACACACACACACACACACACACACACACACACAAGCTGTATCTCATGGACTAAGAGTTTTCTCCCAGGGACTCCCACTGAATGCTGCTGCAGGATCCGGGGCCATCCAACTCAGGCAGGCTGCTCCTCTTCAGTCACACCCACACATCTGCCCAACAGTGCTGCAGAAAAAAAAAGAATCTAAAAAATAAGGACTGAGATATGGGGAAGGAAACTTAACATAAATATGTTTTAGTGGTAAAGAAAGCAGAAAGCTTAAAGACTTGAAGGTACGTGGTCAAAGATTTAGAAAAACAAGCAGCAAATAGAAGGAATGGAAAGGATATGGCTGTGCCGTCAGAAAGTGTACAGCTGTGCTAAGTGTGAGCCAAAAGGCTTATAAGGATGAACAACGTGTTTGAATACTGAAATAAACAGCTCAACCATCAAAGAGGCTGACCAACCTGTCCTCCCATAAACTAGCAGATCATCATGCCAGCTTAGGGTTGCCAGACTTCACAAGTAAGGATACAGGATGCCCGGGTAAATTTGAATTTCAGATAAAAAGACTTATACAAAAAAAGTATTTGCTGTTGATCCGAAATTCAAATTTAGCTGGGCTTTCTTGTGTTTCCCTTGGCAGCCCTATACAGTTGGAAGTGAGCAAGTTTGACTCTGAGTGGGTGGTAGTGTCCAAGGCACATGGGATTGCTGGCCTGAGTCCCCCTTGGGCAGCTGAGAAGTTCTTCTCTCTTCCCATTCTGTCCTCATCACTGGGGTCCTGCTTCCCATGTTATCACAGGGCCATAGCTTTTGACTGGGGAGCGCTCTTGACAGCCCAGCTGCAGCCAGCTGGCTCAGCCAACCCCAGAGCAAATACGGCACATGGCCCCGGCTTTGCAAGTGTCCCGTGGAGAGGAGGTGATAAGCCATAGTCAGTGACAGGCCACAGAACACGCGGGACTTGTCCCGACAGTGAGGCTTCACCAAAGGCAAAGCACAAGTGTTCCAGGAATTGTATCGTCTGGTCCGACCTCAATAGCATGGCAGCTCTTTGTGGTCACTCAGATGACCTTGACCCTGAGAGACCCTGGATAGCACCAAAGCTAACTCCTGGGCCCTGGGCAGGAGAAAGGCTAAGCAAGGTCAAGGCACTCAAGGCACTCTCTCCACTAAGGAGCAAAAACCCTCCTGTCTTCTATTTCTTGACACAGTCTTCTGTCTCCTTGAAAGCATGGATTGTCTAGACATTGTATAACCCCCATCCCTGGATATTCGCTCAAAAATAATAAGCGTGTCTCCCTTGAGCCTTTCTCAGGCAACAAGCATTCTAAGTAAGTTTGGTTTGGAAAGCAAATGGTCCCAGAGCTGTGCCCCATGCCAGAAATCGCGCCCAGACATTGCTCATTGGTCCACAGCCAGTGATGAAGACCGTTGACGGTGACGGTGATGCGTTCCATTACCGCTTTCCATCTAGAGGCTTCTGGGTGCTTGAGAGGTCTTCCCCAGATCCTTCAGCCTGGTGCATGAAAACCCATCTCTATCTGCTACTGAACGTCCTCTCCCAGGGAGAGGAGGCGGAGTGAAACAGAAACAGATTCAGCCAGGAGATTTACATGCCAGCTCTGCCACTTCATAGACACGACGTCTTCCGCCGGTTATTTTACCCCTGGAAATGAGGGTTAATTAGACACATCTCACTGGGCTATTGAAATTAAATAAGGAAATGTGGGCAAAGCCCCCAGCTCAGGGCTGGACACTGCATTGGCCATCCATCATTGTTAGCTTCCTTCTTCTCCCTGCAACCCACCAGAATTTGCTCAAGCTGGTCCCCTTTGGCTTAAGCTGATTCAAGACAGTCTGGACTGAGTCAAAGCTTTCCAAGACGGCACGGGCCAAAAGAAACAGGTGTTGCAAACCCATGAGAATTTGGGGTTCAGGCCACTTTGATCTGAGATGGTCCAAACCACTGTGTTCAGAACCAATTTTATGTGCTTTCCTGTGACACAAATGTAGTCATACAAGCTTGAGCCTTTTTGACTCCCATGTTGAAGTTCGATGTGTCCCCCAGTTTTTCTGGATTCAAATCTGTGCCATATTGGCCCATCCCAGTTGAAATCATCTGGGCTGTCCGTGTGTGCTTGTGAATTGGTTTTACCTCCCTACTTCCAAGTGACTCTTCCAGTGAGTTACAAGTAGCCCAGGCCTTTGGAACCCGCAGAAGAACCAACCATCTTCCGCTTTTTCCTTAGAATAAGAGATGAATTTTATCTCCCAGGGGAATAGGTATGAAGGCCACATCTGGGGAAGGGGCCTGACCCCCCTTTGGGCATCCTGGGGCCTTCCCAGGCCTCCTTAGAAATGTTCTGGCATCTTCCCAAAGTCAGGCTCTTCCCTCCAGCGCTACCCTGCCTCCTTAGGGGCAGTCCTTGCTTCTCAAAGGGTGAAGCACCCCGGGTGGTGACAAGCAGAAGAACCTCACTATATCTGCAGCCCTGGGGCAGAGCGTGGTTTGGGGAAGGGAAAGGTGGAGAGGGTGCGGAATCTGGGCAGCAAGGCCTTCTTCGTCTCTCTGGAGAGAAGGAAAGCGAGAACTGCAGGTGTTTCCGGAGCCAAACGTGTGTTCAAGTGGCAGCATAGAAAGTGTGTGCTTTTCATTCTCCATTAAATAAACTCTGCCTCTTGCCAGAGTGACATGCGTGCTCAATAGCTTGGCCACGGAAGCATCTTTGGTGTGGAGAGCTGCATCTGGGCGGTGCCCCCGCTGAGGTCTGATGCAGCTCTGGGGCAGGCACAGAATTCTTTGGGCACTGGGCACCATGCAGAAGGACGTGGACAGTGTGAGAGGCCCACACACAGCCTAAGAATTGCAGCGCAGTACATTCTGATTCCTGGGTGGAAGGTGTGTTTCTCCCTCCATGTTTAAATCTTAATGAGTCTGGGCCAGTTTTAGAATTGATGCATACCTCTTTTGTGGCTATGTTTGTTTCTCTGCCCCAAACCCATTATTATAATGATAGTCTCTTACAGTCCAGGACATAGGGCATATAGGCTGTGTGACTTGAGGTGACACATGCAGGCAGTGGGGTCCCAGGCACAAGGGTCGTGTGCTCAGTCACCTCACTCCTCTGAAGATGTGAGCCTACTGTCCGGCCGGAGCCAGGGCCTTATTTCCCACGATGCTGTAATTCTCAGGCATCTCGCCTGCCTGGAGCCCATGTCCATGAGTTTCCATACAGTGGAGCAAGTGAGAGGCCACACTGCTGCCGAGGCCACGGCGCAGGCCCCCATTTCTGCCCCGGGAGGGCCACCCGTGGCCCTCAGGTCTGAGACCAGACCCAGCCTGGCAGGGCAGAGCAAGGCAGCCTGGCCCCGGGGAGGGTACGGGGCGCTGCTGTATTTAATAAGAAACTGAAATGAAGTGCTGCGTTAATGAAGTCACGGCCCGTGTGAAGCCAGCTGTTCCCAGCAGCGGGAAAGGGTTTTCGGAGCCCCCTGAGGTGAGAGGGCTGGTTCTGATGTAAGTAAGGCATATGCTAACGGAGGGGGAGCTTGCTGGGCCCGGCACGTCCTGAGGGGCCTGCAGAAGGCTGCGTCCAGCACTCTGCTCCTTGCACACGTATGTCCCTTCACCTCTTTGGTGGTGGTTTTGCCTCAAAACTGCTCCAATGCACCTGCTGTTTCCCCCCCGCGCTGTCCCAGGACCCCACCCCTCCTCAATCCCCCATTCTCCACCTTCTGCTTCTAAATCCTTCTTTCTCATTTTTTGAATCCTCGGTTACCTCCCCACAACACACTGGGATGGGGCCCGAGCCCAGGGTTGCTCCCCAGTTCCTAGTCTGTGATGGTCGAGGGGCACTGGGGTGGGGCTCACCCGGCACCTCTTCCTGCGTGCCCGGCCCCGAGGAGGCACGTCACACGTGTGTGTGCGCACATGCACACACAGTGGTCCTCCAAGGCTTGCCAAGGATGGCATGGAGGAAACGAGTTCACACTGCAGTGGGCGCTGAAATTCTCACCCAAGTCAGCGTGGTGCCGAAGCTAAGGTACTTCCCACTCTCGGCACACACTGCCGTTTTGATGGGCAACTGCCAGCAGCTTAGATCCACCCATGGACCGACGGGGTCCTGTAAATTAATTGTTCAATGTGGGATACTTTCAACTTACTGGAGAGAAGATCTGCCATGAGAATGAGTTGTCAGCCTGCTCATAAAACTCCATCCCCTGTTTGGGTGTGATGGTGGGTTGATTTGGGTCAGTCCCACCTGGAAGGAAGAAAAAAGACTTCCTAGCACGTATTGTAACAATATCTGTGTGTCAAGGGTCCTTGAGCACACGCAGCTACAGGACTTCTTGTAGGTCTGGGTGAAGACTTGAATGTTTTTTTTGTTTTCAGTATAGTTCCCCACCCATTTTGGAGAGAAGTTTGTAAATGTTGCAACTGAATGCTTGTCCAGGGACATGGTACACACAGATGTTGTCTTTAGCAGTGCTTTCACCGAAGAGCCCTCCTTTCAAGGGTGTTTCCAGTGTTGATCCGTGTACCACAACTATGGGGTTTTCTCTGATTTTAACTCATGTCAATACCCAGCAGCAGGCCTTGTCGGCCAGTTCTTTGCCCCATGATTTTGCTTTTAATTTTCATTCATCTCTTAGCAAAACTGAGCACCTCTTCAAGTCTTTTCAAGGAAGAGGGTACCTAGGTCTCTACTGCTTCTGAGCCCTTAATATTCAGAATATGTTTCTGATGCCCGTACATGTGAGCGGGGCATAAACATCCAAAAACGGTGACCATTTGCCTCAGGAACCTCCTGCCTTGGCCACGTTGCTCCGGGTGTGATGTCACATGGCAAAGTCTTCTGACAACAAGAGGTGCTTCCTTTGTTGATAATAACCTTGCTGTTTTTTATTTTGGTGTGTTTGAATACACATAGGATTCACTGTTCTTGGTCTTCAAGAGTATTTGCAGAAGAGATTCAGGAGCAGATCTTGGCTCAGTAACTCTCCGATCGCTTTGTTTCCACCCAACCTCCAGACTGAATTTTGTTGTTCTGGACTTTCATTCTGGACGGGCTCGGTAACCCTTAACTGTGCCCCTCTGCCTCCCTCCTTCTCCCGCTTCCCTCCTCCTGTCTTCTCTTCCCGCCCCCCTTCCTTCCTTCCCTGAGAATCTGCTCCTGGCTGGGCCTCGTTGCTGGCAGCCACCAGAGTCCGTGTCAGCCCGCAGACTTACAATACAAGTGAACAAAGCGGCTTCGCTTTTTCTTCTAGGGAATTTGGTGTTTCTTTTGTATTGCAGAAGGGAGAAAACCCATTAATTTTGAAACAAATGTATGCAAATACATTTATTAATATAGAAAATAGGGAAATCAGTTATTACTTCCTTTATAAATAATACAGGCTTAAGTTTTAAAGATATTACTTTTGCTAAAATGCATTAGACAGCTGTGAAAAAAATAACATTTTTCTTAGTGGTAATATCTTTAACCAGATTTGTAGCCCTAACAATATTTCCTATGTATATATTATTTTTATTTAATACAGGTAATCTTTTTATTACCAAATCATATTGCTTCTCAGGAGATTACCATCAACACTCATAAAAGCTGCAAAAGGAAGAACTGAGACGACGAGGAGGCATCAGTCTCCTGCAGACATAGGGCTCTGGCTGCAGACGAAATACGCAAAGCTCTTCATACATTTCGATGAGTGACTTGTTAGGTGTGGATTTATTTAGAAACACTCTCCTCCCATCCAATTTTGCTTCCACCTCAATTTGAATCTGATGGTGGGCATTATCCCCTAATTTCAACCAAGAGCAAAGTGACCTTGGAAAAAGCCACATCTTCCAGCTGCCCGGGTACTGGGTTTGGTTGCAACCCCAGTAACTGGGTCTCCTGGGGCCCCTGTCCATGCACAGAGGATGACCCTTGGGTCTCACTGGATCTTCAGGTTTGACTTGGAAAACTGACTAGCCCTGCAGGATGCCCAGGTGTGTGGTGGGCTCTCCCTTCTCAGAAAGAGCCGAGTCCTCTTGGCCCACGGAGAGTAGATCGAGCTTGCCCCAGGCCCAGAGCTTCCCCCAGGAAACTGGCATAAGGGCAAACTATGCCCTTTGGGGCTGCATTTGTGGGTTTGGCACCAGTCCTGCCCGTCTTGCTTCAATGAGGAAAAGCCCAAACATCGAGGAGCCTCCGTTTTTTGGTCTGCAAAATGGACATACCCATTCCTTCCTCATGCACCTGCTGTGAGGATCAGAGCTGATCATCTACACGTGTATAAAGGGCCTAACACGGACTGGACTTGCCAGGAGAAGGCTGGTGCCCTTCCTTACCCTTCATCTACCACTCTAGCTGCCCAAAGTCTTCCTTAGGCAAACATTGCCAGGAAACCTCAGCCTCTGAAAGGTGACCGTTGTTGACGGGGCCAGAGGAGGGCGATGACATTCTGGTCCCACCTGTCTGTTTTAGGGCAAGCCCACACTGTAGAAGTTGGCAGAAGCAAGGCCCAGCCTTGATGGGGGCAAGTGAGCTGTCCAGTCCCAGGGGGAAGGGGTTCCCATGGTGGACCCGTTCTTAGACCCAAAGCCCAGGCTCAGACCCTCATTCTGCTCCCTCTCTCCGAGCTCCTTCTTTCCTCCACGTGGGGCTTCTCCACCTCCTCCCAACCCCCAAAACCACCTGATGAGTAGCGGTAGCGTCAACTGAAGAGATGTGACAATTCCGATGATAGGAGTAGGAAATTCAAGGAAAGAGTTTGCTTGAAGTCTTACCTGGTCCCGTCCTAACTGCCAAGCTTGGGACTAGATCGGGCCATCTGGGGAAATGGGCCTTGGCACCAAGGCTGGCCCAGCAGGAGGCGCAGACATTTTGTCTCCAGGTGCCAGCCTCCGTGCCCTTGAAGGCTGGTGTGCCTCCAGCACTCCATCCTCGACCAAGGCCCTGGCCTAACCTGCTTTCTTCCACTTCTGCTCTTGGCCTAGGCCTTGCTCTCCGCTCAGAGCACTCTGCCAGCTTCTCTGTCGCCAGGCTGGTAGACTCACCAGGGGCCACCTTCTCCAGGAAGTTCCCCCTGACCCTCACGCACAGAGTCTGGTCCTCTCGTCCCATAGTTGGCTCTGAGGATCCTGTCTTCATGTCTGACTCAGAGCTGCCCTCAGCAAATGCAGGGTAACTCTCAGACAGATGGCTGAGGTTTCCCTGGCTCTCATCTGAACCAAGATTTCCAAACATGCCTCCACCGTAGAACTGCCGGTGCACGTTTCCAGGGAATGGCAGAGTGACAGGCCGATGAAGAGACCGTCACACGCACATGTGGGCTAATGAATGGATACGTGTGTAGGAGCACGTGAGTTCTAATGGCAGGTCCTGTACTTCAGCGACAGATTGGACCAACAGAGACCCGCAGAGCAGTGCCCTCTCAGCCCGAGTTCTCGCCACTGACCACGTTGGCCCTTTTTCCTCGCAGGGCGGAAGCTTCGATGTGGCGGATAGGATGTTCCACAGTGTGAAGAATGCGTGGGAGTCGGCCTCCAGGGAAAACATGAGTGACGTCAGGGAGCTGACCCCAGAGTTCTTCCACCTGCCCGAGTTCCTAACCAACTGCAATGCCGTGGAGTTTGGTGAGTGGAGGTCCCAGCCAGGCCAGGGTGGGCTGGGCAGTGCAGGGCTCCCTACCCCGATGTGGGTCCGTCGTGATCAGCTTTGTCACTGTCTTTGCCGAGCAGGCCCCTCACCAGAGCAGCGTGGTTGGGGATGCCGGGCCCCAGGCTGTGAGGGCAGCTCTGAGCCTGGTCCCACCCATGACCCTTCCTCTGAGGGTCCCCAGGCCTCAGTCAGCAGTGAGGGTCACCCAGGAAGCAGGAGCCCCTGCTAAGAGCCGGGCCTGGCACTGCGCTGCTGCATGTCCTTGGCAAGCCCCCACCCTCCTCTAGTCCCGTTTGCCTCCATGCCCCATAACTGGGTTCACCTGGACATCACAAGCTGAGTCTCCAGGGACAGATTGCTGGATGAAGTCCGAGGGCAGTTGTGCGGGCACCCTGGCGGCTGGCTCTTTCTTTTTCTTCGGGCCCCACCCGATACCATCTCAACCTATTGCTCTGAAAGAATCCCAGGAGGCCCCAGTGGGGAGGTCCCTGGTCTTTTGTGTGTACCCTGGGGGCCTCCGCTGCAAAATTCAGGGCGACTTGTGAGGATGTGTGGTCAGAGCCTGGAGCAGGATGTGGGCACCTCTACCCAGAGGCACGGGGTAGATTGCCCACCCTGTGGAGGGCACTCATGAACGGTCACCAGCACACATCTGGTGCCCCCGAGCTCCCCTTCCTTGGGCCTTCCTTCTTCCCCCAAACAGCATAGAGGGCACGCATTTTGAGCCAGACTGGGTGCCGATCCAGGGGACCACCAGCAAGGAGATCTAGTCCCTGCCCCAGGCACCCACCTCTTCTGCAGTGGTTTGCAGCCAGAATATATATGGAATATTTTTAAATATGCCCAAGCCCACGCCCAGCAAGTCTGATCCCTGCAACTTGGTGGCCTGAGCAGGGTTCAGATTCTCAGGTGCCTCACGCACATCAGGGGTGAAACCCTGACAAATACAAAGGGCAGTGCCCACGAGGTGTGGTGAGGCCCCCGAAAGGAGTAGATCAGGAATGGTGGGGCCAAGAGGAGGGTCAGGCAGCCAGAGGGGCCTGAGGGCAGTGCTGGAGGGAGAGCGGACTGTCTCGGAAATAAAGGCAGGGCTCTCTGAGGAAGGAGAGGAGCTGAGCAGTGAAAAAGGCCCATGCGCCAAGGACCGGGCATCCTCAGAGAAGTCAGGGAAACAAGGGGTTATGGAGCACCTACTGTAGGCACACATTTTTTTAGGTACTGGGTATTTAGTTGGGTCTCCTGGGTTGGAGTTCCCTGAAGGTGTTTATGTTCTGTCCTGGGATAGGGAAAGGGGATAGAAAATGTAGACACGTAAGTAAGTGAATTAATGTCTGTTGCTAAGAAGTTTTATGAGGAAAGAAAGTAGGAAAATGGTTCAAGAGTGACTCGGCAGGACTGTCCTATTCTGTCCCCAGGAAAGACGTGCTTGAGTTAGCGGCAGGGGAGTTGGGGCTGAGCGATGAGAAAGGCTGCAGCGGGCACAGCCCTGTGGGTTAGAGGAGAGGACGGTTTACTCTATGAAAGTTCCAGAGGGTTGAAGCAAGACAATAACTAATGTTTACTGAGTGACCAGCATACGCCTGGAATTTTCCTAAGCACGTTATGTGTATTTTCTCTTTTAACCTCTATACTAGCTCTGGGAGGTAACAGGTAGGATAAGTAAATCCCGAAGAAATTAAGCAATGAGCTCAAGGTTATGCGGGTAAATGGGTAGGAGAGAGACTTGGGCTTGAATCCAAGCTCTCCTTAATGTCTGCGGAAGCTGCCTCTAAAAACTTGACTGTCCTCACTTTAAAAATGGAGAGAAAATGAACTGCATGAACTATAGAGTTGAATGAAGATTCCATAAGACAATGTGTGTCACTAGCATTGTGCCCTGTCGTAGAGTTAGGCGCTCAAGATATGGTTGCTTTTATTGTTACTGTTTTTCTCTCCTTCCTGTTTCCTACCCAGATGAGAAGGCATAGAGTAGTGGAGAGGGAAGCATGCAAACCATCTTAGATGACTTGTGAATCAAACACAGACACTTCCCGGGACGCAGAGAGGGCCTTGTGGAGGGATCAAAGATGTGGAGACCAAGCCAGAATATTCCAGGTCGATGAAGGCGGGGACACTGCAGACAGAGGAGGCAGGAAGCAGAGTGGTCTGTGCGGGGCCCAGCTCACAGCCTGATCTGCACGGAATCCGCAGTCCTGGGCAGCACAGTGTTGACGGCCCCTGGCTCCTAGCCCGGTGTGCACTCCCACTTACTCAAAGCCCTGCTGTCTGTCATCTCACTCAGGCTGCATGCAGGACGGGACGGTGCTTGGGGATGTACAGCTCCCTCCCTGGGCTGATGGGGACCCTCGGAAATTCATCAGCCTGCACAGACAGGTGAGTTGAACAGGGTCCTGCCATAGTCCCCGGGATCCTGAACGAAGACCGCATTCTCCTCAGAGGCTTTCTGGGCAAGGGCAGGGCTAGCGACAAGCATTTCAGAGGCTTTTATACCTGGAGAGCCCAGAGAAGAGGCTGTGCTTGGTGCCCCAGGTTGGCAGGAAAAGGCTGGGGGTCTGGATTTTTTCAAAAGCTCCATTAGGCTTTGTCCTTGTGCCACTGTGTTGTGGGAATCACCAGGGAGAGCAAATTCAGATTCTGGCTGGATACCCTGGAGGGCAAGTCAGTGACTTCAGCCAGCCCTACAGGCAGGGTCTTACCCTGGACCATGCTGTTCTGTATAGCTCGGAGAGGGGCTGGGGGCCCCACGGAGTGCCCATTGGCTGAAGGATGTGCCAGGACTGGGGAGGATTTGACTTATTCCCAGAGAGGCTGATATGAGTAGAAGCCAGAGGCCATTTTTTGACACATATCTTGGATCAATACCTGGGTTACTACAAACACATGAGAATAGGTACCGTATCATTAGTCATCAGGGAAACATAAAGTCACAATGAAATGCAACTACATACCCACAGGAATGGCTAAAATTTTTAATATTGATAAAATCAAGACTAAGCAAGGATGTTGAGCACCCAGAATTCATCATACATTACTGGCAGGAAAAGAAAAACGGTAGCAACCACTTTGGAATAAAAGCTTGGTAGTTTCTTAGAAAGTTGAAGATGCATGAAATTGCTTATCACCCAGCAATTGCACTTGTAGGTATGGACACAAGAAAAGTTAAAACATGTCTACGGAAAAGTGTGTACATAAATATTCATCCGTTTTATTCACACTAGTCAAAAACTAAAAACAACTCAAAAATGTCCATCCACTTAGTAATGGATAAACAAATGATACATCTATATGATGGAACATTACCAAGAAAGGAAAAAAACATACAATTGATACATGGAGCAGCATGGATGAATCTGAAAAGCATTCTGCTAAGCAAAAACAAGCCGAAACCCAGAGCTACATACTAGGGGATTCTATTTATGTGACAGTCTAGAAAAGGCAAAACTCTAGGGACAGAATACAGACCAGTAGTCACTAAGGTCTGGAATAGGGGATGATGGAGAAGGAGTACAGAGAACATTTTAAGTTGATGTAAATGTCCTATATCTTGATTATGGTGGTGGTTATATGACTATATGCATTTGTCAAAACACATTGAACTGTACATTTTAGAAGGGTGAATTTTTCTATGTAAATTATACCTAAAAAGAAAAAAAATCTAAGGCAGGTCTGATGAGTAACAACAAAGATGGACCTTTTCCTTTGTCCTCCTCTCTCTGCCAATAGAAAATTCTACTCTGGTTTATCTTTGCCCCTAGCAATTCATTAACAGTAACAGCAGGCATCCGTCCCACAGATCACTGGTCTAGCGTTTTAGATCAGCGATGAACCTGACCTTCAGGCTGCAGCAGCCATACCTCCCACTGCTCTTGGGAAGCCCTTGGCCGGGGGTAGGTGAGCAGGCTCGCACTGCAGGCTTACCTGCCAATGCCAGTGGTCTAGTCTAGATGGATCAAATAACCACACAAATAACAAGGAAAGGTGAGAAATGCTACAGAGGAGAGGCATGCAGCACTCATGCTCAAGAAAGACCTCAAATGGCCCTACATGCTCACTTCTGGCCGATACTGAAGCTTAGTGCCAGTAGGATGTGAGGGAAAGACTATTTTAAACTACCTAGCTAAGCACTGAAACGATTCTCTAACATGCCCACAGAACCCCTTGGCAAAGACTAGAAGACTTGCTGGTTCCAGGGATGTAAAGAAGTCTTCATCAACCATTAGCTGACCATAGGCTAACAGGGCAGAGATTCCAGTGGCCACATACAACAAAAAAATACAGGCTTCATAGAACTAGATCAGAAAAGTCATGAAACAAACCATAACAGCAAACCCTGGGGAGAGGACAGAATCTGATTTCCAGCGCTGCCACATCATGTTATTTAAAATGTCGAATTTCCCACAAAAATTATGAGGCATGCAAAGAAAGTATGGCCCATACAAAGAGGGAAGAAACGGCCAATAAAAACTCTCCCTGAGGAAGCCAAACTTTGGACTTATTAGAACAGGACTTTAAATTGACTATTGTAAATATGTTCAAAGAACTAAGTAAAAACCATGTTTAAAGAACAAAAGAGGGTATGATCATGATGAAATATCAACAAAGAGATCAAAATTGTAGAAAGGAACCAAATAGAAAGTGCAGAGCTGAAAAGTACAGTAACTGAGATGAAAAATTCTCTAGGAGGAACCAGCAGCAGATCTGAGCAGCTGGAGGAAGAGTCAGCAAGCTGGGAAGACGTGTCCCTTGAGATGATCCAGCCTGCAGCACAGAAAGAAAAACGAATGGAGAAAAACAGACAGAGCCGAGAACACCACCAAGTATACTGACACCCACACAATTCCAAGTATCAGAAGGAAAGGAGAGAGAGGGGGGCAGAGGGAATATTTGAAGAAATAATGTCCAGAAAAAACCCTCAAATTTAATGCAAAGCATTAATTTATACATCAAAGACACTCAGTAATCTCCCAGTAGGGTAAACTCAAAGAGATTTATACCTAGACACATCATAATCAAACTGTCAAAGCATAAAGTCAAAAGAAAAATCTTGAAAGCAGCCAGAGAAGCAACTTCATCGCTTACAAGTTATCTTCAATATTATTAACAGTTAATATTTCATTAGAGACCCTGGAAGCCAGAAGGCAGTGGTGAAACATATTCAAAGTGCTGAAAGTCTCCATAGCAAAAACATTTTTCAAAAATGAAATTAATTAAGACATTCCCAGATAAGTAAGACAGAATTTATTACTAGCAGAACTGCCCTACAAGAAAATACTAAAAGGAGTTTTTTATACTAAAATAAAAGGACACTAGATAATAATTCAAATCCACATGAAGAAATAAAGTAAGTGATTGATGATAAGATGGTAAGGATGGGGAGCAAAAAATCTGACTGTGAAGGAAAGAACAAAGGGAGAAAATGGAGAAGATGGGACGTTAGAAGAATGTTAAGGTTTTATTTTTTTAATTTTAATAAACACATTTAATAGCCAGTGGGAAAGAGAGATTGAATATATGAGAAAAGGAATAGTAAGTTCCCGGGAAAGCAGGAGGATTTAGAATCCAAACCACAGGTGTAGGGTTATCTTTAGGTAAGAGGTGGGATAGTTTCTTGACTTGAACGGGAGGGAGGGAGGTGAGGGGGTGACAGGTGAAGGTAGGTTTATATGTGCGGTCAGGACAATGTGGGAGTTTCTCATCGGTGGCCTCTATTTTTCTCTGTGAAGTGGGAGGTGTGGCCAACTGCTGACACGGAAGAGGTTCAGGGCTGAGGAGAGCACGGGAAATGTTAGTCACGTGGAGTGATGGAGCATGAGTTGACCAGAGACACGTACCTGTGTTCTCTGACATTGCTCGGGCTCCATTTAAAGTCAGTGACCAGATATGTTAGGGTGATCAGTGAGCCCCTTGGCATGGCATCCTCCAGACACTCTGGTGAAAGCAATGAAGACGGAAAATATTTGGGTTTGCCCAGAGTGCTGTGAAAGACAGAAGTACACATGATTCAGTAACAGAGCAAGACATATTGCCCAGAGTGCTACTGAAACGATTGGCCGCAAAGTCTAAGCTGGAGCAAGATGTGGCTGAACGCAGGAGTCTGTTGATAGCGGCAAAGACGTAGAGGAGCGAAAGCACTGGGCGCCCTGACGAAGGGGAGGAGGCGTCTCAGGAAGCAGGGAAACAATCAGCAAGGTTTAAAGTGTGTCTGTGGGAGTAAGAAACTTTATTTGGAGTGGACTCAAAAGTACTTGGAGAAGTGGCGCTTAAGGAATTGAGAAGTATGAGGTCGAAATCACTCACTCGGATCTTGGAGAAGAAAGGAAGGCACGGCCACGATTCAGCGTCTTCAGTGAATGAGAAGAGCGGGTGGGAAATGCCAGCGGTGAGGACAAGGAGGGGGAGACTTGGATCTCATGAACCCACAGGAGCAAGAATGTTCTGTCTTCTTTTAACGAGAAGATGCAGAAAGAATGGTCTAGAGGTGGTGATGTGGAAGAAGGAGAACCCCAAGACCCACGGGGTATAATCTAGCAAGTAGCTGCCCCTCGAGGCTCCAGGAGACCCAGGCCTCACTTGAGGAAAGGAAGTGGAAGGGATGTTCCAAAAAGAGCCTGAGAAAATGGGAAATGTGTTTGTTATGAACTGGCAGAAAGAAAAGGCCCAGAGGAAGGGTCGGCTGTCCTGGCCTGTGGTCATCCCTTGGGTATCAGGGACCATTCTGCTATTGTGGTCACCAACAGGTGCTTTAACACATCTAAAGAAGGCTCTTAGGTGTGTTCCAGGCCAAATGGTAGGGTTGGAAGAGCTATAACTTTCATCACAACTCGCAAGTCATTACCCAAGTGTAGCCTTCTTGAAGCCACTGGGTCCAAATGCCTCAGAAAACTAGCCTGGCACAGGTGACCTGACTTCCCCAGGCCCAGGCATAAGGCTGCATATGCTGGCGGAGGGTCAGCAAGGGAAGCCCAGAAAATCCCAAATGAATGTCTTCAGGTCTAGAGGCCCAACCCTGAAGGTGGGCTCTGCTTGGCAAAAACATGCACCATCCTTCGGGTAAACTGGGATGTCCAAATACTGTCGCACATTTCCCTTTGCTCATGTGTGGCGACCGTTGAGAAATATTGCCAACGTGAGTTCCCTAATCGGACCTGGCACCATCCATCTGAGCCGTACACATGAAGAGGAGAGCATGCTCTGGCTCCTATGCTAAATTCTTTCTGTTTCCTATTCGCCGTCCCTTTTACCTAGAGGCAGATGTTACTGGCTTCAAGTGGAAGCTGTGTTCCTGAGTGGGGTGAGATTTAAATCCATCAAGAGGAATTAAGCTTAGAGCAAGGCTCTATGGCTGAGTCTAGAAATCCCTCATCCTCCCGTCTGGGAACAGCAAGCCTGTAAATGGGCAGAATATCCCTCAGGGTCATCACAGTCTTGGCCCTTAGACGTGTGGGTGAAACGTTCTTGCCCTCTGCATGCCCTAGACAATGCAGAAGTGCCCCAATCGGCGAAGCTTACATGCACGTTGACCGAGCTGCACCTCAAAGGTGGACTCCATCCTTTTCCTTCTAGGGATGATTGCAAAAGGTCCCCACACCCAGACATGAATAATTTCTAGGTACTGGCGTGAAATAAGCTCTGCACAGCAAGGCTGGAAGCCCCCTGTGGGGTTCTGAGGCTTGAAAGTGGGGACCGGGACGTAGGTTCAAAGCCACACCTGAGCCTGTCCCGGAAGTGGGGTAATTGCGCCTTCCAGTGAAAGCTGGTATTAATATGAACGGGCAGTACACATTAAAACCCCAAACCAGTGCGTGGCCCCTGATAGGTGCTAAGTGTAACCACTGTAGCTAACACTACCTGGAGCTCGCTGTGTGCCAGGCAAAGACACAACCTAATCCTCCCATAAACCCACAAAGGAGGTACCATGACTGCCCCCATTTAACAGATGTAGAAACTGAGGAACAGAGGTGTTAAGGACCATAAATGGCAGTGCTGGGGGCAATCTGCTCCTAGGGGCCGCTGTCCAGGCTCGACCTCCTGACACTCTCCCGTCAGAATCAGCCTCCCTTTCCCCTCGGCCGGATCTCAGCCGGCCCAAGACTTTATTTTCAGTCTGTTCTCTTCCATTTAGATACCACTCGTGGATTGTACGACATAGATATTCCAAACCTCATGGTCATTCAAGGGAGTGGTTGAGCCAGGGTGGTGGGAACCGTCCGACCTGTTTGCGGCCAGCTGGAGGCAGGAAACGGCTGGTCTTCAGGGCCTGCACATAGAGCCCAGGGAGGCACCACTCGTCCTCCCTGTGGAGAGTCAGCGTCCTGATGTGTGGGCCACTCCCTGTGTGTGCAGAGGACGCACAACTTCACGAGAGAGACCTGTGTTTGTCGTGCTTCTCGGGTTTTCGTTCCAGGCTTTGGAAAGCGACTTCGTCAGTGCCAACCTCCACCACTGGATAGATCTCATTTTTGGGTACAAGCAGCAGGGGCCAGCCGCAGTGGAGGCCGTTAATGCCTTCCACCCCTACTTCTATGGTGACAGAGCGGACCTCAGCCGCACCAGCGACCCCCTGATCAGGAGCGCCATCCTGGGCTTCGTCAGCAACTTCGGACAAGTGCCCAGACAGGTACCGGGTGCCAGGTCCTTTGTCTTGCTTCCTCAAAAGACTGTGTGCAGCGTGAGCTTGAGAATGAGAGGGCGTTTTCTCCTGGGAAGGGCGCGAGAGAGAGGGCTGGAGAGGGACTGTCGTCTCCAGTCATCTCCCTACACCCTCAGTTATCAGCTAATGTTGATGTAGATGATGATGTCATTAATGATACTGATGAAGGCTGCCCCCATCTGTGAGGCTTATGATAGACACTACAATAAATCCACGGGATTGTATTATCTATATATGTATCTATCCTACAGGGTTGTTGTGAAGATAGAATGAGTCATGACGTCAAGGGCTTGAAAGTGCCTGATATATGATTAGCAGCAAATATTAGTTATTGGTGTGATTACCTCACGGATTCCTCTCAGAGGCTCTGGCTATAGGAATGGTCATTTCACGGATCAGGAAACTGAGGCTTGGAGAGGCTAAATAACTTGCCTCCAGTTGCACCATTAGCAGGTGACAGAGGTAGAGCCCCAGCCCCACGGAGCCACCAGGAGTGAATACCCACGTTCTGCCTCCGGGGCGCCTGGTGAGGTTGCCCGGATCTCACGTGGGCTTCTTGCTCTGCTCGCTCCACCCCCCTCAGGATAGCTGTGTAGCAATGTGACACTGTGACCATGTTGGCATCCTGCAACTGGCGTGCAGGAAAGTCAAGCACTTACTTACCTGACCCCAGCCCTGTTGATCCTCAGACTTAAGTTCAGTGTAGAGATATTTATCCCTGGGCACAACTGTCTCGGTTCAGAAGCACAGCTGCATAAGCTGGGGTCCCAGTCTAGGCAGTCGGAAGCCCCACTGGGAAATGACCACATAGACCCAGCAGGTTCCCAGACTGTCCTGGGCAATGGCCTTCCCCACATGTGACCATGAAGCTTGGATGGGCTCATCTCACAGTGCAAAACTAAGAACAGCAAAACTATGAACATCTTGTTTTACCTGGCACTATGCAACATGCTCAGGTGTGCTCGGCTCCCAGGTCAGGGGAACATGGAAGGGCTGGCGGGTGACTGGGACAGGAGAGACACATCCAGATGGGGTTTGGCAAAGGAAAACTTTGTAGAGAGGAGAGAATTTCATGGAAGAGGCTTGGGTAGCCTAATGGTTTTATTCCTTTACTTTAAAAAATATAGTCATTCAGCTAAAGCAATTAAATAACTCATAGCTGCTGCCACGCACCTGTGTCCTGTATTATATACCCACAGTCTCGGTCCACAAGCAAAAATATTTTCATATCAGTGATCACGGCGTGAACACAAATTGAAAATCTGATTTTACTCAGTGATCTATGAGTTTTTAAAAATATATTTCTAAATAATCAACAGAATTAGAATTCTTCGAGTGGCTCCAGCCTAAAGACAGTATCAGAGGGCTTCAAGGCTGTGCCCTGTTCCCTTAAGGGGCTGTGCCCGCTGAGTTGTTACAGGGCCCCGGCCTGTGGTGGCAGAGCCACTCTGCCATGCAAGGAAGAACACTCATTAATGCTCATTTAAAAATCATCGTTCGGGTTTCCGTTTGCATCAATGGCCCACCCAGCCTTACTAGACGGTCCGCATCTGGTGAAGGGCCGCCGCCGAGGCAAGGCTGCTCTGAGACCTCCGGCTGCCCACCGAGCGCCGCCCTGCCATGCGCCCAGCAGAGGCCAGCCCTGCCGCAGCCCGGTCAGGGCGGGCGAGCGGCCAGTGGGAGCCGGCCTCAGGGGCACGCTCTGGCCCAGGAGCAGGGACTCTGCCAAGCAGCACGGCCTTGCCCTTCATGTTTTGCCCAGTTATGCAAAAAAAATCTGGCAAGGGGACAATTTGACAGTAGAGATCTAAGAAAAATGAGAACAAGAAAGGCCACTAATGGAGTTTGCCTGTGGTTCTTGGAATATGTAGGTAAACGCTATTAAAGAATTCTGTGTTGGTGCCCAGATGGGTGTGCCTGCAGGGTCTGTAAGGGAAGGGAAAATAAAGCCCGAGCCCAAGCGCCGGCAGGTGGAGAGAGGCGTGTGCTCCGGGCCGGGAGGCGGCCGCTCTGATGCCATGACACGAAGGCCGCCCTCCCGGTGCTCGGGGCTCCTCAGGGACCTCATCGTCCCCCCAGGCAGCTTGGAGAGGGAGACGGATTTGGCAGCTAGGAAGGCTGTTTCTGCCCGCCCTTCACTGTGACTTTGGGGAAGTAGCTGCCCCTCTCTGGAGCCCCAGGCCCCTCATCTGCAGCATTGAAGGGTTGAACCAGATGGTCCTGTTTACGCTCAGCTCAGTCAGCAGCAAGCCCAGCTCACAGGGCCCAGAGCAGGGGTACAGCTGTCACCTACCCAGGAACGACTCCTCTTCTGACTAGCTGCGACCTGCACGGGAACAACTCGGCCGACCAGCTGCCCTAGTGACCTGTGTGGTTTGCGTCTGTCCTTTTGCCTCTCCAGCTCTTTACGAAACCCCACCCATCCAGGACTCCTGCAGGGAAGCCTTCCCCTGGAAAGGATGTCACCATACCTGCGAGCCTGCCCGGCCACCCGCAGCCCTTTTTCTACTGCCTGCAGGCACTGAAGCCCTCCCAGGTCACAGTCAAAGGTGACTACCTCGTCCTGCTTTGTTTGTTGTCCTGCCCCAGGGCTGTCCCTTCAGTGACTGCAGGCCTCTGTGGCTCAGGGGCCCGGACCTGGGCAGGGCCTTTGATAGCTGTCTCAGGAATGGCAGGAATATGGGCAACCTCTGCTCGGAAGCATCCAGGCCACCTGTGTCCAACCCTGACTTCTTAGGACCCACCTGTCTGCCTCTCTGAGACACACACTCCTCTCTGTCCATGTAAACGCACACACACACACACACACACACACACACACTCCCCCTCACTTCCCCTCCACTGGGAGAGGCAGTCCCAGGTTTCCTGAAGGAAGGCTGCAGCCTCTGCTCCTCGGTACCACGGTCACTGTTGCCTCTCGCCAAGAGCACATGTCCTGGGGGAGGTGGCCAGGGTGTGAGGTGCTGCCCTGAGGCTTCCTAGAGAAGCCCTGTGCGTATCAAGTCTGTCCGGCGCTATGCACCACTTCTGGGAAATCCCACCACATGGAACTACATTCTGGGCCCAAGGAGTGTAAGGTCGGGTTTGCTGGGGTTTGTAACGTGTCCTTGTCTTCCCCTTGAAGTCCAAGAGCAGGCGTCATTGGCACCCACCCTGCTAGACAGGGCGCCTGGGGGGCAGGAAGAGCAGAGCCCAACAGCCTCAGCGCCTCCTCCTCACATGTCAGCCCTAAGAGACACTGGACACCTGCATGGCCAGGCTTAGTGTATGTGCTAAGTGGGGAGAAGGCACCTGGCTCGGGGCCGGGGTCTAAGGTGACCCCTGGAGTGAGGCCGGGAGTGGGGCGCCTTGATGAGTGGCTCCAGCCGGGCCTGTGCTTTGCCGAGTCCATTGCCTGCCCAGGGCTCCTTTCTGGCCCAGCTAACGGGGATGTTTGTTGTCCTGTGACCTGTGCGCTCCACTATACTAACCAGGGGGTAGATATGTACCTTTTCTCTCTAGGCTCGGAATCGCCCAAAGGCGCCATCGGCCACATCATGCCCACTGAGAAGAGCATCCTGGCCGTGGAGAAGAACAAGCTGCTGCTGCCCCCTCTCTGGAACAGGACCTTCAGCTGGGGCTTCGACGACTTCAGCTGCTGCCTAGGGAGCTACGGCTCCGACAAGGTGAGCAGGTGCAGGGAGGCCACAGGGCCTGGGCCTCCCTCCAGCTGGGGCAGAGGTGGCCAGGAAATGGGCGAGCCTGAAGCAGCCGCAGCCACCCGCCCCTCCACGTGGCTGTGCCCGTGGCCTGGGAGTGACAGGGCCTGTGTGGCCTGCCGAGGGCCCGCTGGCTGGTCACTGGGCCGCTGTGAGCTTGCCCAGGCTCTCGGGCAGCCTGAGTGAGCGTTCCTGGGGCTTCTCCAGCCCGTCGTGGCCTAGACCCAGAGGACGTGCAGTGAGCAGTCAGCCTGCACCAGAAGCAAGCCATCTGGTCACTGGTCGTCCACCCCATTCTAGGCCATCTATTATCTTGCCTTCTGGACGTGGCCCCGGGCCCCTCCCAGTCTCCCTTCCTACCCTGGCTTCCCTCCCACCCACCCTATCTCATTGCATGAATTCCCTGCCCACCGAGCTCTCCTGCACGCCCCCTAGCCTGTCCCCACTGCCTACATGAGGCGGTCAGAAACCTGTCAGGTGTCACCCACTCCTGAAAGCTGTCTCTGACCTCCTCCCCAGGCAGAGCTGGTGACCCTGATGGTCACTGTGCTAACGGGGTTTCACGGAGCCCCCTCACCGCCTGCTCACTTGTCTCTCCCCACCCACTAGAGTATAAGCTCTTTGGAGAAAGGCCCAGATAACTTACGTTTTGTCACCAGGGCCGGGGTCCTGACCCAACTGAACATCCCTCGGTTCCCATGGCACACTGACAGGCCAGCAGCATGCAGGCCTGCCCACGTCCCTCTGTCACCCTGTCTCAGGCCCCACGGCATCAACATCAGTGCACATCCCACGTGTCCCCCACAGGCCCTGATGATGTCCGAGAATCTGGCCGCCTGGGGCCGCTGTCTGTGTGCTGTGTGTCCGTCCCCCGAGACAATCATCACCTCCGGGGCCAGCACTGTGGTGTGCGTGTGGGAGCTCCGCATGGCCAAAGGCCGCCCAAGAGGCCTGCGCCTCAAGCAGGTACGATGCCTCGGGCAAGAACAGCACCTGGGGCAGGCGGTGCCCTTGCTGCCCTAAATCCCCAAGCGCTGAAATCCCAGCTCCCCCAGGAGCAGAGACCTCAGAGAGGTGACATGGGCAGCCCATGGCTCTGTCACATGTTACCTGATGTCCTATGCGGGCACTTTTCATGCTCATGGGTGGATCTGACAGACAAGCACCCGGGGCAGGTGCCCCCATGGAGACCCACACTTCAGTGACAGATGTCATTGACGGAAGGAGGGCGAGTGAATCAGTTTCCTTGCACTAGAGAACATTTTCAAGCATGTACCACAGGCACTCTTATGTGAATAGCCTCATTTTACCTTCTCAACAACCCTGTAAAATAGGCTACCAGTATCATCCCTACTTTACTGGTAAAAAACACAGGTGCAAGGAAGTTAAGTAACTTGTCCAAAATCATAGATCCAGAAAATGAAAGACTGTGGGTAGACAACAGAGGTATTTCAGGTTCAGTTCTAGGCCAGGGCAATACAGCACATATTGTAAGAAAAGAGAGTCAAATGAATTTTTTGGTTTCCCAGTGCATATAAAAGTCATATTTATACTATACTATAGTCTATTAAGAGTGCAATAGCAATATGCCTAAAAACAATGTGTATACCTTAATTTAAAAATACTTGGTTGCTCAATGGAATATTATTCAGCCATAAGAAGAAAACAAACCCTACCATTTGCAACAACATGGATGGAGCTAGAGGGTATTATGCTCAGTGAAATAAGACAAGTGGAAAAGACAAGTATCAAATGGCTTCACTCAAGTTTAGTAACCATAATACTGCACATGTAACTGTAGATTAATGATACCAAAATTTTTAAAATAAATAAATAAATAAAAATACTCGATTGCTGAAAAATGCTAACCATCATCTGCGCTTTCAGTGAGAAATCATCTTTTAGCTGGTACAGGGTCTTACCTTGGTGTTGACGGCTGCGACTGACCAGGGTGGTGATTGCTGGAAGTTGGGATAGGTGTGAAAATCTCTTAAAATAAGACAACAGTGAATTTTGGTGCGCTGACTGACTCTTCCTTTCATGAACCATTTCTTGGTAGCATGTCATGCTGTTTGATAGCAGTTTCCCCGCAGCAGAACTTCTTAAGATATTGGACTCAATCCTCTCAATCCTGCCACTGCTTTATCAACTAGGTTCATATTCTAAATCCTTTACTGTCATTTCAACCGTCTTCACAGCATCGTCATCAAGATTCCATCTCAAGGAACCCTTTTCCTGGCTCGTCAGTAACAAGCAACCCCTTATCCACTTTATCATGAGATGGCGGCAATTCAGCCACATCTTCAGGCTCCGCTTCTAATTCTAGTTCTCTTGCTGTTTCCACCACCTCTGCAGTGACTTTCTCCGCGGAGGTCTTGAATCCCTCAAAGCCATCCATGAAGGTGGAATCAACTTCTCCCAAATTTTTGTTAACGTTGGCATTTTGACATCTTCCCATGGTGAATCCTTTCCAGGTTTTCCATTTATTTTGCCCAGATCCATTGAGGAAATCACTGACTATGGCAGCTATAGCCTTACAAATATATTCCTTAAATAATATGACTTGAAAGTCAAAATGACTCCTTGATCCATGAGCTTCAGAATGGATGTTGCATGAACAGGCATGAAAACAACATTAATTTTATTGTGCAGTTCCATCAGAGCTCTTGGATAACCAGGTGCATTGTCACTGAGTGGTAATATTTTGAAAGGAATCTTTGTTCTGAGCCTAAGGTCTCAACAGTAGGCTTAAAATATTCAGTAAACCATGTTGTAAAGAGATGTGCTGTCATCCAGGCTTTGTTGTTCCATTTATAGAGCACAGGCAGAGTAGATTTAGCATCATTCTGAATAGCCCAAGGATTTTCAGAATGGTCCATGAGCTTTGGCTTCAATTTCAAGTCACCAGCTGCATTAGCCTCTAACAAGAGTGTCAGCCTGCCCTTTGGAACTTTGAAGACAGGCATTGACTTTTCCTCTCTAGCTATGAAAGGCCTAGATGGCATGTTCAAGGCTGTTTCATCTGCACTGAAAGTCTGTTGTTTAGTGTAGCCACCTACGCTAATGATGTTGGCTACATCTTCTGAATAACCACTACAACTTCTCCATCAGCACTTCCTCCTTCACCTCTTACTTTTCTGTTATGGAGACAGCTTCTTTCGTTAGACCTCATAAACCAGCTCCGCTGGCTTCAGACCTTTCTTCTGCAGCTTCCTCGCCTCTCTCAGCGTTCACAGAATTGAGAGGAGTTAGGGCCTTGCTCTGGATTAGGCTTTGGCTTAAGGGAATGTTGTGGGTGGTTTAATCTTCCCCCCAAAATACTAAAACTTCTTCCATGTCAGCAGTAAGCCTGTTTCAGTTTCTTATCTTTTGTGTGTTCACTGGAATAGCACTTTAATTCCCTTCAAGTACTTTTCCTTTGCATGCATACCTTGCTAACGGTTTGGTGCAAGAGACCTAGCTCTTGGCCTATCTCAGCTTTTGACATGCCTTCCTCACTAAGCTTAATCAGTTTGAGCTTTTGATTTAAAGTGAGAGATGTGGGACTCTTCCTTCCACTTGAACACCTGGAATGTTCAATAATCTCCTGTAGGGTTATTAAGAGGCCTAATTTCAATTCTGTTGTGCCTCAGGGACTAGGAAAGCCCAAGGAGGGGAAGAGAGATGGGGAATGGTGGAGCAACCAGAACCCACAACATTTATTGACTAGGTTTTTGGTCTTACACGGGACAGTCTGTGGTATACCAAAGCGATTACAGTAGTAGCATCACAGAGCACTGGTCACAGGTCACCCTAACCAATAATAATGAACATTTTGTGACATTGTGACAATGACCAAAGTGTGACACTGGCGTGAAGTGAGCAAATGCTGTTGGCAAAATGGCGCCAATAGACTTGCTCCGTGCAGGGCTACCACAGACCTTCATGCAATGAAGCGAAACACAGTCAAACAAGGCATGCCTGTTTGCCAGGGGTGGTTGTGGCAGGAGGAGACCGTAAACCAACCAGCGGACAGAGGACTTGTTCTTGTGCTACCTCATGGGCCACCCCTGCTCATAACAGTAAGCAGAGTGGTACTTACTGTTTATTTAAGACTCTACTTTTAATCCTGTCAAGCAAGGACTATTTTTCCCCCTTTCAGATGAGGAAACTGAGGCTCAGGAACATTGAGTTTGCATTTTAATCTAGATTCGTTTATCTCTAAACCCCGCACACTTTCTGCCTGTGTGCTTTTGAACTTGCCTGGAAATATTACTAGGGTATAGGGTACCCTTCAACTCTAAAATGCAACTAACTCATTCTTTTGTCTGCTTCTTAGCCATGTAGCCTCAAGATAACAAAAAACAAGGTTAATCATACAAAACTCAGCACTGACCAGATTTCCTAACCTGAGCATGTTTCACTGGAACGGAGAGTGGGTTTCTCTGGATGCTTTTCAAGCCACCCCCCAGCACCCGAGGGGTGCATGGTGGATCCTCAGCTGCGGGAGGGGGGGGCAATGATGGGTCAGGGCTGAGGGAGCTGATTCCTCCTGCAGAGCCAGGGCTGCGGCATCTGCTGGGAGGCAGCTGTGCAGGTCAAGGGTCTGCTGCCCTCAGCCAGCCTCTCAGACCAAGTCCTCCAAAGCCAGCCCTCGAACTCCTGCCTTTCTGCACTTTCAGGTTGCTCTGGAGGTTCCCATGTTCCTTTTCATTGACTACTGTGTCGAGGGGTCTGGGTTTTTAATTCAGGACCTAAGTGAAGAAACTGTGCGTTACTCTGAGGAGGGTTCCTGTCTCCCAGGCATCCCTCAGGATGGCGGCAGATTCAGCTGATCCCAGAGCGGGCCTTGGGGTGCCAGGAAGACAACCCCCACCACTGCTCTGAGGTCCCTTTTAGAAGTGAAGATGCACTGTAAAAGCCTGGTATTGACAGCATAAACATGTAATTTATCATCCTCTCTAGTTCTAAATCAAGAGAAAAAGGCACTGGGAATCCCACACGCTCTTATTTCCTAGACCAAATAACACACTTTATCATTTACCTACAGACGCTGACATGGCTTTAGGGATCCCCCAGACCACCAGCTGCTCAGGGAGGGGGCACCCATCCCTGACTTGTAGACAGAGAAATCGTCATTAAATAACTTCATAAGCAATTTTGAAGTGTTTTATTTTTAAATATATTACAACCTTAAAGACAAATTTCGAATTCACTTCAAAGTTGAACAATTCTCTATAACCCCTATAAGTTCTCATTGTTGCAGACTGCCATGCCCAGATAGCATATTGATACCATTCTGATCCCTGTGTAGGTATGTTTATTCTGTTTTCACCCAGCCTATCAAATTGTTTCAGCTTTTCTGCCATCTCTGTCATTTACATTTCAGTTGTTCCAAATCATTCCATTTCCATAAAATTACATTTCAATTGTTTTGTTATGTTAATGTACTACAGTTTAATAAACCATTTCTTATAAAACTAGACAATTACATTACTTCCAAGTTTTCACTTCTTTAAGTAGTGCTGCAGAAAACAACTTGCGTAGATTGCTGTCTGCTTCTGATTAATTGATTCCTTAAAATAAATTGCAGGAAGTAGAATTTCCTAGCAGTCCCATAATGCTTTCTAAATGGTTCGATAGCTTTACAGGTCCACCACCAATTAGTTAAGATTACCCATCTTATGATGGATCCAGCATGGGGAATTATTTTCAGAGGTTTTTATTTTTTATTTTTTGCTGTCTTAGTTAAGTGTAAGTTGAAACAGTGAAGTTATTTTCATTGGCCATGTGGAGAGATATTGCAGAGGTCCCCTCTTATCCGTGGCTTCGCCTCCAGAGGTTTCAGTTACCAGTGGCCAACTGTGCTCCGGAAGCAGATGACCCTCCAACATATTGTCGGAAGGTCAATAGGAGCTCATGCTCCATCACGAGGCCCTCATCATTCGCCCTACTGCCCTCATCCCAAAGGTATCTTATCCTTTTACATTATCACAAGAAGGGTGAGGAAAGTCACTAAGTTGAGAGAGAAAAAGACCACATTCTCATAACTTTTGTTACCATATGTTGTTGTGATTGTTCTGTTTCACTATTAGGTATTGTTAATTCTTACTGCGCCTAGTTTATAAATTATTATCATAAGTGTGTATGTATAGAAAAAACCATAGATATATAGGGTCTGGTCCTACCTGCGGTTTCAGGCACCCTCTGTGGGTCTTGGAGTGCAGCCCCCTCGGTATAAAGGGGGAGCAAGGAGGCTGGTCAAGGGGACCCTTGAAACTGCCGTCCGTCTTCACGGGTTTCCTCGGCCTTCTAAATGGTGTGATGGCTTTACAGTGCTGGGGGCGGCTGGGGGCCTCGTGGCGCCCTGGTTTCCTGGCGGGCAGAGGCGACAGTGCCCGCGCACGGGCTGGTACCTCACTCCCCAGGACCTCCCCTCAGAAAGGGGCAGCCTCGGCCCCATCAACGGGCAGGACGCAAAGGGTCAAGGACTCCAAGCTTCCCTCTCTGAATCCTCAGGGCTCACTCGCGGGCCTCTGGCCTGCACTCTCCGGAGTCACCGTGTCCCCTGCTGTAAGAACTTAGTCATCAGACTCACTTCATTCTGGGAAGACAACCGGGAAGTTCCTGTCAAATTCTCTGCTGTTCAGATAGTTTCCATCTTCCTAAGATGACCTAGATCTTCTTCCATGGGTCAGGTCCAGAGCCTTGCCAGCACTGTCTGGTTGGTGCCATGTTTGGATCCACTGAAGACAAATGGGAATTCGTGGCAGAATTTTTAATTACTGTGACCAGGCAAAGAGCTTTGACAAATGACACCCAGCTTCACTGACCCAAACGAGTGAGCACTCGTCTGTGCTAAGGGTGGGGGCTCAGCACTAGCTAGGCCCAGGTAATCGCACTCCAGAACACCACTTCCACACTTCCCTGGTGATCCTGGAGCCCCAGGCATGTGCACACAGCAGCTCTCGGATCAGGCTCGCCGGCCGCCTCGGGGCGACTATGGTGGACACCATGCTGTTGCCAGCAGTAGTGGGCCTGGGGGTACCAGAGTGCCCGCAGGTCACCCCAGCCCCCCAGGAACATGTCCCAGGGGGGCAACGCCCTTGGCCACATCTGGACACATAGCCACCCACAAGCCAGGCCACCTCAGGGCCAGGACAGAAGCCCTGAGTCACCCACTGCCATGTGGCCAGACTGGATAGGAACCCGGTGTGTTTCTGAGGTTCCCTTAGCGTGATGCTCAAACATGGCTGTTCAGCAGAATTCCCGGCCGGACTGGTGAAAAATCTTAGTTGTGGAGACACACCCCCCAGTTTCTGATTTAGTAGGTCTGGGATAGGGCCCAAGAATATGATTTTCTAACAGGTTCCCAGATGATGTTTATCCTACTGGCTGGGACACCACACTTTGCAAATCAGTGCCCTTGCAGATTAATAGTGATATGTGCTGCTCTGGGGAGCAAGACAAATGTAGGGGAGGACGGTGCCTAGGGGGCTTCTGGTGCCTGCTTGGGTTTTGATGAAAGGACTGACGATTCTCCCCAGCTGGACCTCAACCCCGGAAATGGATGGAACTGAGAGGCCAGCCATGCACATGTGTGCACACACGCACATGCACAGGTGCACGCACACATGTATGCACTTGCATGCATGCACACACACGTGCACAGGTGTGCACTTGCACAGGTGCACGCACATGCATGCACTTGCACACATGCACACACATAAACACATGCACACACACCACACACTTTGGAATCACTGACCCACCCTGAATCTCTGCTTCCTCTTCTGAGGCTCAACAGTAAAAGAGAGGGTGGAGTATCCCTGAGTAGCTGCATGAGGCTCCTTCTCACCACCTGTGGTCTGTCTCCTGTCCCCAGGCTTTGTATGGACACACACGGGCTGTCACATGCCTGGCAGCATCCGTCCCCTTCAGCCTCCTGGTGAGTGGCTCCCAAGACCGCACCTGTATCCTGTGGGACCTGGACCACCTCACCCATGTGGCCCGCCTGCCCGCCCACCACGAGGGCATCTCTGCGGTCGCCATCAGTGACGTTTCGGTGAGGCCCCTCTCTCAGGGTCTGTGTCCTTGACATGACCACAGGCCTGCATGGCAGCATGGTAGACAGTGCCCCGGGAGGAAACCCAGGGGCAGAGCCATGTTGGCCGCCCAAGAATGTCGAGGCCCCAGATGTGGGGAGCACAGCGTGGGGACACCAACACGTGCGGCTTCTGGGTCTAGGTGTCATTTTTGTTTTTCCCCCTCAGGGTTGTGGGGGCAGTGGGAAGTGTCTGTCCTCACATGGGCACCAGGGAGCTGCTGGGCTTGACTGACTAATTCAGCCCGTTGACTGAAGACCAGTGCTGACTCAGCAGGTGCCTCTGGTCCCCACAGCAGGAAGTGCTTCTGCTCGTCCCTCTGGGCCGGCCGCCAAAGACCAGCCTGTCCGGGACTCGTGTGTGTGCGTGTGTGTATGTGTGCGAGAGAGACGGGGAGGGAGTTGGAGAAACGTGTGTCTACACCTCAGTGCGGAGGTTCTCTCAGGCTGGAACCCCCGTCCTGGAGCACGGGGCTCCCTGAGGATCAAAGGCTCCACCTCTGCTCGCAGGAAGCCCGGGGGCCCAGGGCACAGATGGGCCAGGCGGGGGCATCGCAGCAGGAGGGGAGAGGGGGGACCCTCATGGTGCCAAATTCAGCCAAAAGTGGTGCTCCAGGTGGGCTTGAATCCAGGATGAATGTTACGTGGGCACATTGAGGGATGATGGGTGGCTGCACGGCAGGTGGGTGGGTGGATGAGGGTGAATGGATGAGTGGTAGATGTATTGAGGAAGGCACTAAGCCCTGATATGGGAGGACAAAAAAACCGTCAAAACTCATGTCCCCAGACCTCAAGAGAGGGACATCAGGACAACAGTTTGTTGGACTCAACTTTGCCTGGAGCCAAGTGAATGCACTGGGTGTGTGGTGGGCCCACGCCGGGTACTGAGCAGACGTGTATCAGACATGGTCCCTGAGCTCAGGCAGATTCTACCAAAAAAATCATCACAGGACATGACGGAGCCCAGCCCAGGGGGGTGTGGTAGGGCACTGAGCTCCCTGTACCCCTGTGGTTAGGACACAGCTCAAAGGCATGGCCCCTGCTGGCTCGGTGAGTCCTTGGTGACAGAGGCCACCACACCATTGGCTGCAAAAAAGACAAAGTCGAGGCACAAACACTCTGGACAAACATTTCAAGAGGAGCAGTGGGGAGATTTCTCCTGAGATTTCCCTCCAGAGGGAAACTGTCCAGTTTTACAAGCCACATGCGATCATTTGAACAGCTGTCCTCTGTCAGGTGATATCAAAGGCTTCCTAATGGGGACGGGACTGGCCAGCCAGGTGTAGGTCCCACGTCCAGAGCCAGGGAAGCCTCCAGGCTGAGTCCTCTGTGCCTGTCCGTATGTGACCAGGGAGAAGGCTGTGGGAGGAGTCCAGAGGGTGAGCCCGTCGGCCTGTGCCGGGGAAAGCAGTATCCAAACGGGATTGCAGTGTGCAGAGGACCGAGGACTTAAAGTTACGTGAAATCACAGCGGGCCTGTGAGTCAGCAGCGAAGAAATGGTGTTTTAGGAGGTCCCGGAGGGCCTAGCAAGGCACACTAAGCATAGTGTTCAGAAGACAGTGGGTTGGGGGTGCTTGGCTTTACAGATTCAGTGGCTAAGCAAGTGGCAGATGGGCAGGCAGCGAGGCTGGCCTGGAGCTGAGTGATCTCTCACGGCTGCAGGGCAGCATTGTCTCCTGCGCGGGAGCCCACCTGTCTCTCTGGAATGTCAACGGCCAGCCCCTGGCTAGCGTCACCGCGGCCTGGGGCCCCGAAGGAGCCATAACCTGTTGCCGGGTGACGGAGGGACCGGCAGGGGACACGAGCCATGTCATCATCACCGGAAGCCAAGACGGCGTGGTCCGGGTAGGTGCATCGGGGGCGGAAGGAGGGCACGGCGCATAAAATGCGTTCTTCTCCGTTTTGCTCACTTCCTCCAAGGCTCCACATCTGCAGGCTGCCTTTCAGAGGAGGTCCCTACCGCAAGTGACAGCAAGGACAGGGCTCTTTCCACCAGAAAGAAAATAAATAAATAAAATTATATATCTAATTTTATATACACGTAGGCTTATGTAATGAAATAAAAATTTATTGTCACAAGGTGTGAAAGCCGAATGGTCAAATGCATAATAACAGAGCCCAGTGCTTAAAAGAGATATTCGGGTCATCCACTCATCCATTCACATGCTTCCCCATCCAGGCACCTTCCATCCATCCACTCATTCAACTATTTATCTCTATAACTACTCATCCATCCGGCCATTCATCCTTCCATCTGCGTCCATTTATCCTTCCGTCTACTCTTCCATCCATCCATCCACCCATCCCTACAATAATACATCTAATCACCTACCCAACTATTTATCTCTTTACCTTTCCCTCCTTCCTTCCTTCCTTCTTTCTTTCCATATCTACATACATCTGTCCTTCCATCTACCTATTATCCGTACATCCGTGAATCATCCATCCACCCACCTACTTGTCCATCCAACTATCCATCTCTCCATCATCCCAGCATTCACTGAACTCTGGCACTGTGACAAGCACTTCATACCTGCCACAGGAGACCCAGAGAATAATGATAAACAGGTTCTTTATCCTATAGGATATATATAGTATATGCTGTTTATATGTAGTGTCTTCAAGATGTACATGTCCTAGAAGAGAAGAGAAAACAGAAAATACCTTTATGGGGTCCATGCTGTGGTTAGGATAATAATCAAAGGGGTCTCCCGAGGAGGGCCACGGAGAAGGGCGTCGTCGAGGAACCATGAAGAGAAGGAAACAGGACTGTTGAGATGGGAGGAAGATCGCCGGAAGAACAAAGTACAGGAGATTTTTCTGAGACTGACAGGAAAGATGAAGAAATGAGTAAAATTGAGAATACTTAAGAGGCTTACTCAAAACACTGAGATCCCCAGTTCAGGGGAGGGAATGTCACTTGAATGCCACAAGGTATTTGTGAAGATGCCCCCTGAATTTTACAAACATGTATGAAAGCTTTCCGGGTGCCAACATGACTAAACTAGCCTTGCCCTCAGGGGCGTCTACACTCCAAGTCTCGGGTTATCCATGGCGAGGGTGCTTCAGGAAGCAGAATGGAAACGCTGTGGGATTCCAAGGGGAGGATGGATTTATTTCCAACAGAGAAACATCAGGGAGGTGTCATTTCATCTGAGTCCTGAAGATAAGGAAAGTCAGAGTACAAGGGGAAGGCTATGCAGGCTGAGAAGCCAGGGTGTGGGGATTAGAGAGACAAGGCTGAGGAGGGCCCCCTGAAAAGCCCCCTTACAGAGCCCCATCTGTGACCGTGAGGGGCACGGGGTCTCTGCAGAGGGCAGGCCAGAGTGTGAGGAGGTCGCAAAGGTCTGGGCTTGATGGAGCACGGTCCCCACTGCGGGTCAGTCAGGCCAGCCCAAGCAGCAGGTGCATTTCCTTGGTGGGCCTGCCCAAAGTGGGGCGGGAGTCCTTCACGCACTCAGCGAGGTAACGGAGCTCCTGGGATGGCCCAGCGTAAAGCTCACAGGAGCAATAAGTGGAGGCTGGTCCTTGTCCTGTGGCCACAGAATATCCAGCCCCAGCAAGTGAGAAGTGAGCCTGAGAACACTTCCAGCAGGGCTTGGGACCAAAGGCCAGACACAAGAGACAGAGAGGCCCCGTGGCTGAGTGGTGAGGGAGGCCTCCAGGGATGGTGGTAGAGGGACAAGAGGGCATTTGCCAAGTAAAATGATAATACAGTGGCTGCCGAGTCTGGTCCCCACGGGTAAGGGATGGTGGGCAGATGCACACAGACACGGGTGCAGAGTGAACTCGTCCAAGCTGCAGCTGTGCTCAGCTGCAGCCTACGCAGCCCTTTCCCAGAGAATACATCAACATCTGAAGTGAAGGGGGCCAGGCCCCCACAGCTTCTCTCAGGGTCCCCGGGGGTGAGGTGTTGGGATGGGCCAAACCTGCAGAGAGGATCGTTTCCCCAGCCCATGGCCTGTTCTCTTTTCTGGACAGATATGGAAGACTGAGGACATGAAGATGTCTGTTCCCAGGCAGGCAGCACCAGAAGAGCCCCCGGCTCAGCCTCCAAGCCCAAGAGGTACCTGCCCTCCTGGGGACGCAGGGCATCCTTGGGTTGCTCTGCCATCCCTCCCCTCTCCTCTCCTGCAGCTCCATCCAGGCCTGCAGAACCCTGGGAGGCCACAGAGTCTCCCCAGACGGTCTACTGTGGCTGCTGGTGGGATGTGAAGCAGGGTGCAGAAACCACCTTGAGTCCCGGGCCCATCACGCAGGGCCCGGGGAGCTCTGAGATGCTCCTCAGATGTGTGAGCGGTGGTGGCAGTGGGAGTCGGGCTCCTGAGCCCCAGGAAGGGGGACCCACCTCACACAGCTTGACGCCCTTCATCTGCCTGGCTGACTCCTGAATGCCAAACTCCCCAGCCCAGCATGTGGGTGCAGCTGGCTGCCTGCCTGACTAACTGGGCTGCAGACGGGAGTAAGGAGGGGCGTGGAGGGTCAGTGCCCTTTCTCTGGGGAGAAGAAGTGGGTGCAAAGTGCCCTCAGAATGGGTCTGACGGTCGCCTGTCAGCATTGCCCAGGAGCCTTACTAAAAATGTAGATCTGGGTCCTGCTCTTACTGTAAACCCCAGGAAGAGATTAGGGGTTGTTAGAATTTCCAGCTCTAAGAAGTCCCCAGGTGAGTCTTGATGCACAGCAAAGTAAATGGACCACTCTTCTGGGTCAGAGCTCTCTGGGGAGTGGTGGATGGGACGGAGGTAAGAAAACTTGGTCTACCTTCCGCCGTCATGGCTGCGGGCCACCACCATCATGGCCCTATTCTGGAGCTTCGAGGGAGAGGGCTGACAAGGAGCGGTTTCCACCTTCCGCTTTGTGTCCTCTTATTTCTCACGGGAACCAAATGAGGTCGATATTACCGTGGCTTCCACATGAGACGGAAGGAAGCTGAGGCACAGAGAGGTCCCATAACTTGCGCACAGTTACCCAGGAGCACATGACTCCTGTCATTCTCACTTCTGCAGCCAGATCCGACCTCTGCCGGGGTAGCCTCAGCCACAGGTACCGCCAGGTAGCCACCTTCCCCACCCCCACGGGACCACCCCCTCCACGGCGAGCGCAAGCACACACCTCACCCTCAAAGCCATCGCCTCCTCCTCCAGCGCAGCCGACCTTCTTTCTCAGCTCCGTCTTCATCAAAGATTCTGGCTCAGAACACGTCTTTCTTGGCGCCCATGACAGAGGGAAACCTGTCACCGCGAAGTGAGAATTCTGCCCTCGTGGGCCCTTGGGTTTGCTCTGCATTCCAGGACCCATTTTCATTCACAGGGGAGAATTTTCCAGATTGCTGAGGGCCGCCTTATGAAAAGAGTAGCCATTTTCAGTTAGTTCCCTTTCTAGAATGTACTCCACACCTCAGTGATTCGTCTTGTCACCCTTTCACGGAGTCTCTCCTCACACGAGCATGCGCAGACATCTGCTCTTCCCCCTACTAGGCCCCAGGCTCTGCACTGGGGATCCCTTCCTTCAAGGTAGCACCGTCTGGGAGCCCTCGTCCACAACTGGGGCTGACTCAGAGCAGTGGCCTCACAGGGTGTACGACCACGTTCGGTTCACTTGTCCTGCTATCTCCAGAGTCCTTTGGGACCCCAAAGAGTCAGCCCGTTTCAGCGTAAGCAGGAAGTCGCATGGGGCTCATGCATTCCAAGGAACTCACAGCACTTCCTTGGCAAGCACAGGCCAGATTCCCTCCCTTACTTCCACCCACTCGGAAGAAAACTGGCACAGGTTTCCTACTCCTCTCCTGCCTCTGAGCAATACGACGGTACAATTGCATGAGCGCTCACCATTCAGCCTTCGGCTCAACTTCTGAAGTTGTCGAGGTCCAGTAGGCAAAGGCATTGGCTCAGCCTGGTCGCTGATGATGGATGTCTGGGCAAGAGTTCTGGCGGGGTGGGTGGGTAGGCAGATGGGAGGGTGGATGGACAAAGGGCGCCTCAGGGACAGTCTGTTGGTCCTGGAAGTCCCAGGGGATTCACCGGCTCTTTCTCAGGGCCGACAGCTGTGGTGAGGTCGGGTCCGTTGGTCATGGGGTCTAGAGAAGTGAGATGACGAGCAGGGAGGAGGCTCTAGACCCACTCTGTCCCCGGCCGTTTCTCTGATCCGCAGCCTCCCCCCCTGTCCAATGGAGGTACTTGCTGTACAGCCTAACTTGGTGACAGAGAAATCACAGACATAGACAAGAATCTGTTCAACAAAATTCAGGACTTATGAGAGACTTCTCCCCTAATGCACCACTCTGGTGACTAGAGAACTTACCAGATGTTTTCAGGCCAACAGGAGCCCCAGGTGCGCATCCTTCCCCTGCTGTTTGTCCTGACCTGCATGAGATCGCCAACATCAAATAGAATTAACTGCCAGCATTGTGGTTATGGTTCAAGGGAGGATTAGGAAGAATGACACAGGGCACAGACATGTTCATAATAAACAGGCTGGGCCATGGTTTACAGTTAGCAAGTCCATGTGCAGATTCACGAACCTAAGCCAGTGGAGGTCTTGTTGGTCTCATAATATCGCTCAAAACTGTTTTATTGGACAGGGAGGAAGGACTGGGCATGACACATGGATATTTGCACATTCTGTCGGTGTGTATATTGCTGAATCCCTCAAATGTCTTAAAGGGCAGACAGGAGATCTTTGAAGATATTAAGGACACTGCATTTGTGCGCAGATGCGATCTGATTTCTGCCTGGGATTCACTGATTTGTCATTTTCACCAAGGACCAACTCAGTTGAGGACAATTTATTTTAGGAATCATCCCATAGATTTGGACTCAATCTGGTACACTTTTTAAGTGCTCTGGAAAAGCTTGTTGTTTGGACTTCTACACAGACACAAAACATGCATGCATTTCCCAGTGCACCAGTCTGTCTGCGCAGCTAAGGAACTGCCCTGGGACTGTTGGGACAACTGTATCACTCCTGGTCTGACTTAAACCAAGGGACTTCATAGGGACGCAGCCCACTGACGTCTCTCCACCTCACCCTCCGTGTTGAAGGAATTACTGTCTGTGCCCAAATGCAGGCATTAAAATGAGTGAAGTAACAATCATGGAGTTACAGTTTTTTTAAAAAAACGTTCTCAGCATTTAATTATTGGTTGTGGCGTGAGAGGATTTGGATAAGTTGAAAATGCCGACTTATGTAATTTATTTTCACTAGGCAATTACGGGCTGCATTACATCCTGACAGCAAGGTATTGTGGGGCATCTTATTAAGCATAAAGCCAGTAAACACTGATGAACAATTTTGCTGAACTAGGCGTGCAATTTAGAAAGCAATAATACCCAAATCCAATTTGGTACACAATGGATACCGCAGCATGTCAGCACATGTAACTATCGCAGGCTGCAAATTAAATTGGGACAGCCCTTTTTGCAACAGCACAGGCTAAGATTAAATATGTTTTCCCCCTCCGTTTAACAAGTTGCTGACCACAAATATAAATATGTGTATATATGTTTGTAGCGCTGTGTGCAGACGCTGTGTACGCATAGTGTTGGGCGGCTTGGATTCTCTGACCATCCTCTCGCGCGCTCTCCACAGGCCACAGGTGGGAGAAGAATCTTGCCCTATGTCGAGAGCTGGAGGTCAGTGCTTCTTTGACAGGGAAGCCCAGCAAGACCAGCCCTGCGGTGACGGCTCTGGCTGTGTCCAGGTAATCACGGCCTGGTTTCTCCAGGCTTCCAGCAGAGGGCGCTGCGACCGCCCTTAGGGGATCCCCTCACCCTGACCCAGGAGGTGGTTCACCACTACGGGGACCCACTCAAGTGCAGGATGCGGCCAGGTGGCCGTGTAGCTCGCCACAGGAAATGTTTTATAACACACACATTTTCTTGATTATCCGTGAATTCATAAATCCAAAGGTCACCACCACCAAACAATTAACTGCAGGGGTTGTGGTTACAGTTCAAGGGAGGGTTAGGGTGAATGACACAGGGTGCAGACATGTTCATAACATACAGGCTGGGCCATGGTTTAGAGTTAGCAAGTCCATGTGCAGATTCACAACCCTGAGCCACTGGAGGTCTTGTTGTTCTTATAACATTGCCCAAAACTGTTTTGTTGGGGAAAAAAAACACTGCTTTGTAATTTTTTCTTAGCAGGACTTTTTTCCTAAGGTCCGCAGACTTTAACATTTGGTGTGATGATTATCCTGCATTACAGAAACGCCTTTTAAGGGCTATACGTGAAGCTAGCATGGCCAAGTGTCCGATACTACACTTGATAGACATTATTTTATTCTTCAAAATTACCCAGGGGTGGCACTCACGGTTGTTAACCTGATCCACACACTAGGAATTGTGGTCTCAGGAGCTCTGCGGTCCTCTGAGAGGTGCTTACCCTTCTCCTTCACTGCCCTGGAGTGAGTTACTTAGGGTCCGTGGAGGTGGGAACTATACGGTGTTCTAGATGCCAAGTTGAAGTGGGGTGGGTTAGGTGGGGCGCGGGGATAGAGCCAGCAAGTCCAGAGCCCTAAATCTTTGCTGGAAAACTTGCCATTAGCCCGGCTGGGAGACAGGTGGCATCTCTCACAGGACACGTGGCAACAGGAGGTGCTGGGGAGAAGTCAGGGTCTCACCCTGTGCCCTGGGGCCCAGGCGTCTTAGAATGTAGCTTCAGTGCTTTGGGAACCTCGCCCTCATGGTTCAGAAGTTCCCTTTGGGGTTGAATTTTCTCTAGTTCTCCCTTCCTGCCCCTGCCTCAGGTGGAGGCCAGGTACAGACTCCACCGGGTCCCGGGCCAAACTCCCACCCCGTGTCACAATTTCCTGAGTGCCAGCTGGGGCAGCAGGACTCGCCGGCTTGCCTCTCACATTCCTGTCTGTTCTTTCTCTCCCCAAGAAACCAGACCAAACTCCTGGTTGGCGATGAGAAGGGGAGAATATTCTGCTGGTCTGCAGAAGGGTAGGAAGAAAGAGGCGGCGGAGACCCTGGCTTAGCAGCACCCGAGGGGCAGCAGCAGGTGGATGTGGGCTGATGCGGTGTTTGCGGTACAGAGGGACCTCCCGGGGCTCCCTCCACACGGGCCCTGAGGACGGGGCTGCTGGGACTGGGGCCTTGGACCCCACAAGGATGTGCTTTATAAGAAGAATATAAAAGACCCTGAGAGCACACACAGGGTCCCGCCAGCAGCGTGCTGGGAGCCACAACTCGCTGGTGAGCTGCATGTGAAATCACAATGACTCACCTTTTCCAAGGGCTTATTACACTGAAAAAAAAAATGGGTCACATACCAGCAACTAAGGGGACATATTGCATTGTCTTTATTTTATTAAAACACCTATTTTCCAAATGCAAGATGGCTCTCGAGTTTAAAACCACCACCCTTTTCCACTCAGCAGTTCGCATCTCCATACCTAGAAAGGCAGGGAAGCACAGGCCACCTTCAGAGGGCTTCTTGGCTCTCCTGTCTCCCTGTGGGGAACTGGGCTCCCCCTGTAGGCTCCCCGCCGCGGAGGGGCTCATGGAGAGCGAGGGGCCACAGTCAGGGGGCTCGGCTCCCACGGCTGAGCACAGGACACTCACGTGAGGGCTGCCCACTGCAGGCGTAGGGAAGCCAGCCTCGGGGAGCACACCCTGCCTGGACCTGCCTGGCCTGTCTCTGCTCCCCACGGCAGGCTTGGACTTGGGAGGCTCTTCCCAGGGCCCATCCTTACCTGAAGGTCAAGGCCCCAGTCCACATGCTACCTTTGAGCTGGAAAAATCTGGACTGCTGTGTGACACTTGTTCTCCACCTGAAAATACATGGCAGGTAGGGTAGCTAGTTGATCCCTCGGAGGAATTCTAGTGCCCGGTCACTCTCAGTGACCAGTTGTTAGACATTGAAGGTCCTCACCCTCACGGCCTCTCCCCACCCCCAGCTCTCCTTGAAAGGAAATTCACTTACCTCTTCAGTGAAATCAAGCTCAGCTGGGTGCACAGGGATTTGGGGTAGCTCGGCCCCTCAGCTTCAGCTCCCCTCCCTGAGGGTTCCTCTCCAGGGAGTACGAGTCCTTCGAATACTTCTCCAAGCCCGGCAGAGCCCCTGATGGGTGTCCCCAACCGATGTAGCTCAGGCCTGGTGGTCAAAAGAAAATGGACTTGTGGCCTGGGTCATCTGGATTCCAGGGGTAGTGGGTCAGTTTAAAGATAAATCTTAAGAACATGGAGGTGGTATGCAACGATGTCAAAAATAGCAAGTGAGAGGTGGTCAGGAAATAGTATTCTATCTATAAACTTCAAGGTCTTTGCAAAGGGAAGACGGAGGTGGAGATGCCTCTCAGGTCCAGAACACCCCTCCCTGGGTGAGAGGAGCATGTGTCTGACCCCAGGGCCAGGGATCAGCCATCTCCCACACTGTCTGCATGTGTTATTAGCAGACGGCCCATTTGCAATCCCCTAGCCAGTCTGGGCTGCACTGAAGGACCATAAATTGAAGAGCAGAGGGCACCACTCCCCAGGAAGGCCAAGAGGCAGGGTCATAAATCTTGAGGCCGAGCCTGCTGTCACGCTTCAAAACCATCACAACACCTACCGGGGTCTGAAAGGCCTGCCGGCCAGAGGTTGTCGTACAACATTCTTTCAATGAGAGTTTCCAGAAACCTTGATTCCCCATTCATGGGGGAAAGAGGGAGACAGGGCCAGGACTTACTGCTGGGGTCTGGGGGCTAAGATGTCTGTGTCAACAAATGTGACTTGTGGTAAAAAGGCTAAAGAGAGAGACATCTCATGCTCTAGGGAAGGCGTAGGTGACATTCTGGCTGTAGGAGTCTGCTAGGGCTCCCAGGACAAAGTACCACGAGCTAGGGGGCTGGGACAGAAAGGTTTCTCCCAGCTCTGGAGGCTGGAAGTCTGAGACAATGGTGTCGGCAGGGCTGGTTTCTTCTGAGGCCCCCCTCCTCAGCTTGTCTTCAGCCATCTGCCCCGGTGGCCTCACATCTTTTTGTTTGTGTGTGTCTGTGTCCAAATTTCCTCTTCTTACAAGGACACCGGTCATACTGGGTTAGGGCCCTTCCTATGACCACATTTCACCTTAACTACCTCTTTAAAGGTGTTATCACCAAAAATAGCCACATTTTGAGGTACTGGGGATTGGAACTTCAGTATATGGATTTTAGAGGGACATAATTCAGCTCCTGACATGCAGAAGGAGGTGACACCACAAGATGGAGGGGCAGCGGTGACTTGGCTGTGTCCACACGGAGAGCAGGGTGTTATGGAGGGGGAGTGGCACCCGCAAAGGCGCCCAGCACGGAGGGCTGGAGGCAGGAAGAACCTGTGGGCAAAGGTGGTGAGGGGGAGGCAGAGCAGGGCAGGCTGTCGCCCTGGGGCTGCGGGCTAGCGGCCGGAGGGGGGCAGGGTGAGTGGGTGCTGGGGCAGAGGTGGGCTGTCTGCCCCAGAGATGTGTCTCAGTGCCTGCCGCATAGAAGGTGCTCCCAGAGTGTTGCTTAAGTATATGTACATGCGGATGAGCGAATGAGCCATGGTGACCGGCATTTCTGAGCTGGTGGTTCTGGGAGTGACCAACAGCTCTGAGTGCCAGCAGGTCCAGGCAGCTGCCCAGGTGGGTGGGGAAGCAAAACCAAGAGACGAGGGTGGGAGGAATTTTGAGGAATCAGGAACCCAGGATGTGTCTGGGGACAAAGCCAGCAGGCTGGGGTGAAACAGTGACTGCCATCCGTGGAGCAGGAGCAGCGGAGGCGTCTGTGAGAGCAGGAGGGAGCCCCGAGGAGGGCAGTGTGGAGAAGTGCAGCATTAAGGCGTCTTACATCAGGGACGACCTGGGCACCACCCGGAAGCAACCCCTCTCCTAGCCGCACTAAAGCAGGAGCCCCGTGTCCCCCCCAGGCCTCTGGGGAGCTCCTCCAGGACCAGCTCTCCCATACCCAGAGGAGGGAAGCTGCTCTGCATGCAAATCCCAAAGGGAAGAGTGCCGCCCGAGGCCCCCCCATTACCAACCTGGCTATGCTTTGGCCCCAGCAGTGTCAGAAGTAGAGTGTGCGGGGGTTGGGGGAGTCGGGGGAAGCAGAGGAGGCCCAGGATGGGTGCAAGGAAAAAAGGCCCAGGTGAAGCAGAGGTCCAGGGTCCAAAGGTTTTCTGCAACCCCAGTGACAGGGGGTTCCTGCTGGCCTCAGTATTTCAGAAGTTGGCCAGCAGGGCTGGGAGCCCTGACAGTTGTCAGTGATGGAAGTGCAGAGCAGAGGCCTGAGGGGAGGGGAGGGGAGAGAAGGCTGGGCACCAAGGCCCCCCTCGAGGCTAGGAGCACTGACAGGCAGAGCTTAGGTGTGATGCCACATGGACACAGGCCTGCCAGCACCCCAAGTCCAGCAGAGACCAGGGGACCCAGAGCAGAGGCCATGACATACTGTGACCCACAGCTCAGTATCGGAGAACAGGTACGTCCCGTGAGCGCCGTGGATAAGAGTGGGGCCCGGGATCCCCTCTTTCTGCCAATGTCAGCCTCGGGTTCTGCATCTGTAAAACTGGACCTGGTGTTTGCCTGATGGCTTCCCATGAGATTAAAATCATCTCTGTTTATTTTATGGAGGGAAGAAGCAAGCAAGAGTCTGCCACCCCCGCCAACGTGATGCAGTCTTTCAACATAACATTCATTCACTCCTCACTTTCTCTTCATGATGAGCCAGGACCCCAGGGACAGAGAACCATGTTGTCTATGCACAGAGGAGCTCCCTGCCTGGGCTGGGGACAGACACAGAGAAAACACGCCAGGGAACGTGCTCTCACATCCAGGGGTCTATCGGGCTGGAGCGAGGGTGCCCATACAGGGACGGCTTTGCTTAGCAACACTCTGGAATGCAAGTCCAGGTCCCGGCAAGAGCAGAGGCCACGGTCTGCATGTTGTCCGTCTCGCGGGTCCCCACTTGGAGATATTGGGAAGACAGGGACAGGACAGTGTTAGGATGCAAGCATTTGTCCTCTGCTGCCCACTCTGCAGTCTCAGGACAGGGGCAAGGGGCTTCCCTGACCTCTGGGGTCGAGGACCCCATGTTCCACTTGTCTTCACTTGCTCAGCCTGAGACGGTAGCCAAGCCCTGACGACTTCTTGCTAACTGTAGGCCAGCCCCACCTGCAGCCCGTCTGCTGTGACAACGGGATCCCCACCCCACACCCACCAGCAAGGCCACAGCTGCCTCTCCCATCTGCGGAAAGCCTCAGCTCTGCCCCCCATCCCAAATGCATGCTGCTTCCCAACCACTCACCATGGTGGGGGCTCAGCCTGTCCTCCCTTCTCCATTGGCTCGCCATGTCCTCTGAGAGGCCTGGGAAGGGAGCCCTACACAGCGGGCATCCCTCTAATTGCAGAGAGGAAGCAGGGTTTTCCAGTGCAGACAGTGAGAGCATAAGATCAGGGGGTGCCTTCCCATCAACCCTCTGGAAGAAGCTTTACCTACAGTGGGTGCCAGCAATGCTCAAGCCATGCCGACTTTTCCATCTGGACATGCCTGTGTTCACCTGGGACATACATATACTCAGAAAGTGTTCGTTGTTTCTCAGAAGTTAGAATTCAACTGGGCATCTTGTATTTGTATTATCTGCTGTCTGGGCACCTTGCTCCCTGGACCTCTTAGAGACCCGGGACAACGATGATCTGCCCAAGGGCCCGAGTCACTCTGCAGGTCCTCAGCGCATGGCAGGCGAATGGCTTCTACTGAATGGACTGAAATTCAACAATGGAAGCTCATGGAGGGCCCATGGGGCTCGCTGTGCCACTGACGGAGCTGCTGGGGCCCTGTGGGTCCTTCCGGCCTTAGCTCCTGGGGGGGACAGCCTCCTGCCCCCAGCTGGCTCTCCATTTTCATTCCTTTGTGCTCTGGGCTGCAGGGAGAGAAGCCCCTTGGGACAGCACCTGCCTCCCTCAGGCTCAGCCAGCGGCCAGGAGCAGAGTCCTGAGAGCCCAGTCATGGGATCTGCAGAGAACCCAGAGATTGGATTTGACCACATTAGCATGCAGACAAGCAGGGCACATTCAGGGAGGCATAGACTCTTCATATGAAAAGTCTGATGAAATTTGTTTAGCATCAAATCAAATCTCTCTAAACCAAGCCAATATC